>JASPKZ010002315.1:1815000-2357500 GCA_030220185.1 Diploptera punctata
GCGTTCAAATAATCTACGGTCATTATCCTGCACATTTCTCTGTTATTTCAATCTACATCGTTCAAACCTTTTCCCCGCATGCTACTAAAAAAAAAACAATCAATCCAAATGCACTTCTTCTATCAAGTGGCACCCATTCTAGTATTCTTGTTGGGAATCTGTCTTCTGTCATTATTGTTCCTTTATGAAATCCACAATTGAAGTTTGAACATCCATCTTTTGTTTAATTATACTGTTTCTTATTTTATCTCGTCCAGAAATTCCAGTTTTATATATCTGATAATAATTTTCTGTTGTAGTACCTTGAATTGTTTCGTATCTTCTAAATTTACTGGATACAGCTAAATAGTTTGTTCACAATCTAAATCTATCATTACAAAAAAATTGAACGAATTGTCAAAGTAAGAATGTTCATAGAACTCATAAAAGAGTTGGTGAAACTGGTTGAAATAGAAATATTGTGCAGTTTATTTTTACACAGGCTGTAGTATTAGTGTATGTTTCACCCTATAAACACGGCGGAAGAATACGTCCTTTGTAAAGAAACTCCTGCACGAGTTCAGCTTTGAAAATTCACATCACAATGATGACTCCCAGACAAGTATTGCCTGTCCCTTCTTTCTGCACCATATTCCCTTTTCTCAGAGGTACTAAACAACAAATCCGTGATATACTAAGGAATATTAAAACGTTCGGAGAATATAAACAGAAGTTGGTGATTTTTACATCGACAACAATATATGATTTCTAGTAGCTCTGAACTAACTGCTCACCGATCTAATTGGTGGGCTGTATTAAATTGAGCTCTTGGTGAAAAAATGAGACAAGTGCCGACCAGTGTTATATAAATGCAAATTAATAAATGAAGTAACTGACATAAAACTGTTATTCTTCCTGTTATAGGACCTACTATGTGGGTGCGAAACATGGTCTGTTACTTTAAGGGAAGACAAAATATTGTATTTGAAAATAATACAAGAGGAGCCGGACATCGTAGACATTGTAGAAAAGAAAAGATTACAGTGGTATGGTGATGTGAAAAGAATGCCAGAGCAAAGATTGCCTAAAATTGTTATGGAATTGATCGCAATAGAAAGGAGGAAGAGAGGAAGACTGAAGAAAACTTGGATTGAAGGGGTACAAGCAGCTATGAATATCAGAGGATTGGAGGAAGATGAATGGATGGACAGAGAGGAATGGTGTTTGGTTTCCGGAAGACGGCGGCAGCTACCATGATACCGGATGATGATGATTTGAAAATAGTTCATGGAAAAACATGATCAAAGAGAGACGCACAGATAGGTGAAAGTAAAAGACTACATAACAATGAGCTATATGATCTTTATGGGAAATCAAACCTAGGCTTAATAATAGGAATTATTAAGTTTCGCATACGGTGATGGTCAGGTCATGCGGCAGAATGAGAGATGAAAGAGAGGAATGGAAACATCTTGCAGGAAAATCGGAGGGAAAGTGCCCAGTAGGTAGGGCAAGACTGAGGTTGGAGAATAACATTAAATATTATTTGAGGGAGGTAAGTTATATGGGGGATGACTAGAAAACATGAAATCAGGATAGGGATGCATGGAGATCGGTCACGAACGTAGATACAGCATATATAAATTCTGATAGGTCTATATGCAAATGTGACCACATTTAATTCTGTAAAAAATTGAATATTTAGGCTCACTTGTTAATACGTCAAATGACTGCTTAGAAGAAGAAAAAAAAACGCGGTTTTGTAGCTAACATATGTCTTTTTGAAATTAAAAAACAAGAGAATTTTAGAAATCATTTGGAGAATTGTTTTTTATATCTCACCTCATGAAGTTCTGTGTTTTCACTTACCGAATTCAAAGTTCATTTTACCTTCATCTTCGGTCAAACTCCAACTGATTAAGTTGAATATAAAATGGTCTTTGAAACCGGTACGTGAAAACAGGAACTTTATAAAGTGAGATATAAAAACATTTTTTCCATCTCATTTATTAATTGAAAATACCTCATAGCGTTACTTCTCACTTCAATTTTTATTAAATTAAGAGCATACTCATTAACAATTAAGTATAAAATTAAATTGTGTAAAATTCTGATTAAACCCATACGAAGGTATGTATCTGAGACATGGGTATTAACCAAAAAATACGAAAAAGTCTTAGTTTTTTCGAAAAAGAATGTTTTGAGAGTTATATTTCGTCCAATCAATATTGATAGAGAAGGCGTATTCGATATAACACGGATTTATAATATATATTTATAAATATGTGGACATTGTCACGTAGGCTGAATCAAAATACAAGACTGAAATGTGATAGGATCTAGTGATCTCTTGCCTTCAGCTAATATTTAAAAATTAATGTTTGTTTGTTTGTTTGTTCGTATCTTACGCGCGTTTTGTTCATAAATCTACCCAAGTTTATCCAATTTTCTGGATTTACCAGTAATTCGTAGCATGCCAATCTTTCATGATTTTAATTTAGAAATCTTTCCGGTAATAACTGATGCCTCCAATGTTCTAAATCGTTACGTTTTCCTACTATATGTATCTCGTCTTCAAAGCTCCCGCACATTGGACATTTTCGCATATCGTGATCGTCGCTAATTTAAAAAAAAAATCCATATCCCTCACCTGAACCAAGCAAGCCCTGATCTCTCTTTAAATCCTAGATTGCGTATATAAGATTCTTTTCCCCAAACTTGTTTTAGGTCTCTTTGTAAAAACAGTGGTCATTTTCCCGCACATTAGGCCAAAATATTATACTATATATATATGGAAATGTATAAAACTGTCATTCTCCCAGTTATATGGATACGAAGCATTGACAGTTACTTTTAGAGAGGAGAAAATATTACTAGAATTTGAGAATAAATTTCTTAGGACAATTTTTGGACTAAAGATAGATGAACAGACAGGCGAATACAGAAGATTGCATATCAATGAACTACACGATCATTAATGGGAAAGCAGATATAATAAGAACAGTTAAGTCTCATAGATTGCAAAGGGCAAGCATGTGACACGAATGGGGAATGAAGGAGTGACATAGAAACTCCTTGTAGAAACCAGAGGGAAAGAGTCCAATAGACAGACGAAGAATGCGATAGGAGAATCTCATTAACAATGATTTGAAGAAAATAGATTATACAGGAATGATTGTGAAACATTAGCTCAGGATAGGGGTGACGTGGGGGGATACAAAATTACCTACAGCGCATTTATCTTACTTGAATACATTCTATTATTAGTCTTCTCTTCTTCACTTCCTGGTTTAGGCAAGAGTTGCCTGTTCCGTCTTCACTAATAGATCTAAGACCATCTCTTCCGAGGACGTCCGAGTACCTCAAGATAGAAGAGCTTGCAGTGGTGTAGCTATACTAATTAATAGCAAATGGAGATAAAAAATAATAAGCTACAAATATGTGGATGAGAGAATAATAACAGTAAGGTTGAAAATAGATCTATTATTAGTTTTAATCTTAATCTTAACTATCATTAACTGGTTGTATTATAGACCATAATATAATAGACATTATCTTATTGATCAAGTCTTTATTTAGTATTTAATATTAGAGTTAATGATGATTGTTATATTCTGATGTAATATATGTTTATTCTGGTGAGTGGAAGAGAAGGTCACAATAAAATAGATCAATTCATTCATAAGAAAATAAGTACTTAGAAAAACCAATCTAATTCTAGATAAACCCAAGAAAATTAATCTTAAATAACAAATAGACATGAATTTCATAATCTAGAATAACTTATTATATCCCTAATGCCACAAATTAGAATTTTACTATTAAACTATCTAGATATAATCATAAGGTTATAACATCCCCCTTTACAATCAATAGATTTAAAGGAAATCAGTGTAAAAATACTTAACTCCTCCAGGCTAAATAAATAAATACATAAATAAATAATTTAGGGTTGAAGTTATTTCAACAGTCCAAAAATCTTCAAACTCGGGGCCAACGCGTCTTATAGTCCTTCCAAGAGGACATGCCCCTTGTATTTTTCCATATTAAAAAAAATACATCGACTCCGTCCGGGTTTAAACTCGTGATCGTCGGGAACTTTGATGTTACAGTGCCTATAAATAAGAATGGGGCACGCCGTAGTGTAGATGGTTAAGACATTACGCTACAAATCTGAAGGTCGATGATTCGAGTCCCGGTAGGGTCAGGATTTTTACTGACCCACAACTTCTGGTGGCACCATAGCCCTGCAGTCGACTCTGCCTCTAACGGAATTGAGTACCAGATGCTTGTTCTGGGGGTAAAGGCAACCGTCACGCAGGACTGACAACCCGGCTGACATCAAGTGCCGATTGTCTAAAAAAAATCGGAGCCTTAACCTCCAACTATCCCAAGAGTCTCATATGGCCTGTAGTGGGATCCCTTTTCCTTTTTATAAAGAAGAGCGAAATAAATAAAAAAGGATCTCTTAGCAAAATATGTCAATCTATTCTCGCTTTGTTTTGATTTGCTACGATAATGATTTAGAACTACTAGGTACGTTAGTGAACATTCTGTAAGTATGGTGATTTCCTGGAACAGGAAATTTACTACTTGTTCCTAAGTAATCTGCCAGTAGCTAAACCCCTCCTCCGCGTGTGTTGTTTAATATGCAAGCGTTTCAAGTTCAAAGAGTACTCCTCACTAGTGCTCTTATCTAAGATCGTGCGTGCGACTGAACGGATATCATGGCTACAGCTTTAAACATGCTACCGGTTAATGTTATATTGGTGCAGGTGTTAAAATGGCGATAAATTAAGTTCTGCTGGTTTATACGTATGCTAGTGAAAACGAAATTTAAAAACAAACATTCAAATGTTGCTGGGGATGTTAGCCGAGTGTTTTATTATAAGACACCATGATCTCCTGTAAATAATAATATTAATAATAATAATAATAGTAATAATAATTATATTGATGATAATGGTGATAATGATGATAACGATGATGATAATGATAATGACGATAATGATATTGATGATGATAATGTTAATGATGGTGATGATGATAATTATAATGATGATGATAATAATGTTAATGATAATAATGATGATAATAATGTTAATGATAATAATGATAATAATAATAATAATAATAATAATAATAATAATAATAATAATAATAATAATAATAATAATAATAATTTTTATTGGCTTTATTCAGTATGCTCCATTACATAGCGTAATACTACATACTATATTTGAATTTACTTGAAATTAATTTGAGATTATGGTTCTTATATACATGTTATTAATTGCTTTAACCTAATCTGATATTCTCTGCCTATTTGGTAACACAATATATATAAAGTGATATTAGGGTGATACAGTTTGTCTATAACGTGCCAAAGTCTATGTTTTTAATACATTTTGAAAAATTCTGTGGTGTCTTGAGAGTAATTGCTGCTCAGATGATGATGATGATAATAATAATAATAATAATAATAATAATAATAATAATAATAATAATATTTTTTTAAATTAGGAATATTCCACAATACAGTGTTTCTCCTTCAACCCTAAGTGAAATAATGATAATAATAATAATAATAATAATAATAATAATAATAATAATAAAATATAATATAAATATTAAGAAAACCGAATATCACGACAGAACTAGAAAATGAAGAGAAATAACAATGTGGAAATTAAGAAAGTTGAAAAATTCAAATATTTAGGATCAAGTTTAAAATCTGATGGGAAAAGCTATTATGAAATTGAGAAAATAATTAGTGAAGTAAGAAAAGTAATTGGAATGTTAAATTCAGTGATATGGAGTAAAAATATGTATTACAAATAGAACCAGAGCATTGATGTTTAAATCATTAGTACTAAGTTTTATGTTGGTGCAGAGACCTGGACTTTAGTTAGACAGCAAGAAAAAACATCATTGGCGACAGAGATGGATTTTTGGCGAAGGGCATCAAGAAAATCAAGAAATTAGAAAATTCGGAACCAGAAAATTAGAGAAGTAATGACTGTTAAACATGATATTATAGACGTAATAGAAGAACGAAGACTGAAATGCTGTGGACATCTGAAGAGGATGGAGAATAATAGTATCCCAAGAATAATGCTTGATTGAAATGCTGAAGTCAGGAGAAGGGGGAAACTCAAGGAACAGTGTATGGATGAAGTGAGAAAGAAACATGATCAGCAGAGACCTCAAAGAAGAAGATCCTGAGGATACAAATCTGTGGCGGAGCAAAATACGTTTGTGCGGAAGGATAACTACTGTAATGTAGAGAAAATCCTTTGTAAAAATACTAATAATCACTACATTCTCCATCCACAGTAATTCTGTCCGAGGGCAGGTCTTTCACTGCAATCATAGAATTTTCATGCTACGTTTTGCAGCTTTACTAGGGAATTATAGGTGTGGTAGCTTCCCGTTGCTTTCCACACCGTGAAGGATGATGATGATGATGGCCGGATGGTTTCCGGGGACCGTTGGGTCCTAAACTTCCTGACATTTGTCTTACAGGCGAGGAAAACCCACGAAAAAACCTCACCCAGGAGTCTGTCCAGACCGGGAATCGAACCCGGGTCTGCTGCATGACAAAGGAGCACGCTACGGTGAGACCACAGCGATGGACATCATTACAATAAGTAAAATAATACTATAACAACAATAATAACTAGAACAATAAGCAACAACAATGATAATAACAACTAGAAAAATAACAATAATAACAATAACAAAATAAGTATAATGAGGATATTAACAGTTGAAATGATAATAAACATTGAGGAAATATACGTTTTGCAGATATCATTAGATGCTATAAAGTGATGAAAAAACCTATTTGGATTAAACAGTATTTAATCCATAGTGCGTAAATAAAGTTAAGCGCTATATGATTTTCTCAAAAGCGCTTCTGAGAAACATAAACGCATCACTCGTTACGGAGAGTTGTCGACAGTATTTTTTTTTCTACTCCAGATAAAAATATACCTGCACATTATTTACAGTTTAATTGAGGAAATAAATGCTATTCCTGGAAACTAGATTAATGTTAAGATGAATTCCACGAAAATAACGTAAGTATGATATTTCCAGAGCAAAGGACTTTGCAGTGAAAGATTTTTCCTGTAACCAAATCACATATTTCAAACAAATAAAACTGCACACCTTGTTTTTTCTTTATAGCCTACTGTTTTTCCTTCATGTTTTACCTTTTTGTCAAATCTCTTTTAATCTCACATATAGACAAAAGGACAGGACCCACACCCAGACCCAAGGTGGAGATTTAAAATCCCCTACCCTGCCGGGAATCGATCCCGGGTCGCCGGAGTGGAAGGTAGGGACTCTAGCGACTACGCCACGGCGACGGACAGATCTTTAAACCACTCATATATAAAATAAATTATAGTTTTAAAAAACTAAAACAACGCGCTTTATTAGAAAACCGAAGTAAAAAAAATGAAAAATAATTTTAATTTCCTACACGCTTGGGATAAATCATTTTACCATCAAAAGCGTGGGGTGCTCTTTATCAATTAATATATATAATAATAAACAGATATTGGTAAAAGTAAAATCTCTAAGAAGAAAATGTAAAAATCATACAAAGCACCCCACGCTTTTGATGGTAAAATTATTTATCCCAAGCGTGTTGGAAATTAAAATTATTTTTTCATTTCTTTAGTTCGGTTTTCTAATAAAGCGTGTTGTTTTAGGTTTTTAAAACTATTATTTATTTTTTTATTTTTTAGTTTTAATATTTTACAGAATAAGATAAAAATGTAAATATCTTTAAATTCGATACTATTGTAGTATGAGCTAAAAGTAATACTCTTCTAAAAAAAAACTCCCAGCCGGATTTGAACCAGCGACCTATGGATTACTGAAATTATATACCATTAGAGTTCACCGCTCTACCATCTGAGCTGTTACGATTGACTAAAAAGTCGACAAGTCCGCAACCTATTCTACCAGTTTTCATTTTTTTTTTTTTGATTTTCGGATGATTCTGGCCAGGATTTTAGAAACAAAATATGAAATTATTGTATTGTCTCGGATCATTTACAAGTACACAAAGTTTCAAGTCGATCCAATGTTTCTAAGTGGGTGAAAATCGTGTTACAAATTCCGTTACATAGATACAAAGACACTTTTTTTTTATTTTCTGATGATTCTGGCCAGGATTTTAGAAAATAAATATTAATTTATTGTATTGTCACCGGTCCTTTACACGTATACAAAGTTTCATGTCGATCGAATGTTTCTAAATGGGTGAAAATCGTGTTCAAAAATTCCGTTACATAGATACAAAGACACCTTTTTTTTTGATTTTCTGATGATTCTGGACATGATTTTAGAAACAAAATATGAAAGTATTGTATTGTCACGGGTCTTTTACAAGCATACAAAGTTTCAAGTCGATCCAATGATTTTAAGTAGTTGAAAATCGCGTTAAGAGATTCAGTTACATAGATAGATACAGGTCACGCTAATATAAAGCGTATAAAAACATAATATTTTTCATTACCTACTTCTCTTGTAATGGTAAAGCTACGATTTAATATGCCACGAAGGCTTATTTGGTAATAAGAAGGGTCCATTTTTCTGGATATTCTATGTCACTGTGCCACCAGTAAATATGTTATGATCGGAGAACAAGTGACTTTTAACGTCGTGTTGGTCAATGTTGTAACTAGGGCAAGGCATTAAATGACCTATAAATTGGTAAAAAATGCAAAATAAAAAATGCATTTATGACCTAAAAAAATGCAAAAAAAAAAAGACCAATGAAATAAAAAAAATGAGGAATAAAAAGTTAAGAATTACCAATAAAGATACTATTTATTAGATTAAGTACTCACTTGATTACTGAATTACATAAAATTTAACTTAACATCAAAATATTAAAAGAAAAGTATTAAAACATACATCTTACAATACCTTTTATTGCAGAAAATCTATTTCAATTAAACAGTGCACTTTTACAACAATTTTGAATTGCAGTGAATCAGAATAAGGGTAGAAGCTAGCTTAAGCTCCAAGAAATTGCTTAAAATTCCTAGAAGTGGGCAAGTTCATTATGCACATACCTTGAAAAAATAGGGGTAGTAGTTAGCAAAACAACTACTTAATTCCAAGAAATTGTATTGACAAGGAAAATAATAAACATCTTAAATCAAATACAAATAATGTCACAGCATTCCGGAAAAGTGTAAAAAATGCTCATAATTACCTAAAAATTGTCAAAAAATGACCTATCCCTGAAAAAATTAAGAAAATGCAAAAAATGACCTAACAAATTGCTTTTATTTAATCTGTTTTTTAATGCCATAAATTTGCATATATGCAAGTAATGTTTTAACATTCATAAGAAAAAGATGCAAAAATCATTAATTGCCTTGCCCTAGTTATAACACATGTTCCCGCTAGAGCCAATTACCAAACATGTTTGCTCACATAAATAGCGATTTGTCCTAAGATTCCACCTACATTGGTGGGAGGTTAGGGTGAGAAAATGGAAAAAATTTAGTGTGTAAGTTGTCTTACACACAAATTCATCGCCACTATGAAATATATAATCGAATTAAATATATGGATATTCATTCACAATATATTTTTGATGGCGATTTTAAATTAAATTACATGGACTATTTAACTCATGCCACAAATGCTAGTCAATGATCAATCACGTTTCAATGAATCTTGTTTTACAACCAATGACAGTCGTGTTTCACCTCGCTCTTTATCGATTTCTGTTTATCAGCTCCTGCTTTTGTGATAAAGAAAGCTCCTCCTTTTTAATGTTCTGAACAGGTCAAAGCATTATTTTTCTCCAACAAATACATCGAATATACCAAATAGTTAAAAGATTCCTTGATTTTACTGACTTGTTTACTAAAAAAATAAATGAATAACCCGTAATGTTGATTATGATATATAGTTTGATGTGTTTCATTATTTCTCCACTTGGGTGCAGTAATACAATATTGCGATCTTATTTGGCAATAAATAATATGATCAAGCAGCAGTGAATGAACATAACCTCACATTTCTGATTTGTTTTCAAACATCGCCGTTTACATTAAATATATAAATATTTTAAAATAACTATAGGCCTAGTTAAACAATGATTTGTGAGTAAACAGTTTAATTTTATTCCTCACTTCGTGAGTCGTGAATTTATCGATACTTTGGAAATCACTCGTGGCATTACTTATGAAAATTGTATGTCTGGAAATTTAACCATTAATTTATTACACAAAATTCCACCTATCATTACAAACAAAAAGTTGCGTAACATAAAATACTAACTAAACGCTCTTGCAATCCCTGTAAGCTAATAGGCCACTTATTTTGCCATTGTAGTTAAATGAGGGACGTTTTGAAGAAGTGGCGGAATTCAAATACCTAGGAACAACAATAATAATTACACACATGAATTAGGTGAAAAAATTAAACATAAACTTAATTAATCAATTGAGTTGGTACAATTCATAATTTGTTAACATGTCTGAAGAAGGTACAGTTTACCGAAACAGCTGTCACTGAATCATATCTAATAAATATGAAAATAAAATAAAACTAAGTTTTATTTTTATTTAATTAATAGGCTTAAATATTAGAACGCATATGCTTATGCACTGACGGAATTCTGACCATTGCAACTTCTGTAAAAATGTTAAACAAAAAAGTATAAATAATAGTTTTAAAAAGCTAAAACAACATGCTTTATTAGAAAACCGAACTAAAAAATGAAAAATGATTTTAATTTCAACACGCTTGGGATAAAATTAAAGTGGTCAACAAAAAAATCACCTCCAACACATCTAGAATAAAACTACAGTTATCTACAAAAAATACAATCAAAAGCGTGGGGTGCTCTATATCAATTAAAATATTTGATAATAAACAGATATTGGTAAAAGTAAAGTCTCTACGAAGAACATGTAAAAATCATAAAAAGCACCCCACGCCTTTGATGGTAAAATAATTTTTTTTGTAGATAACTCTAGTTTTACTCTAGATGTGTTGGAGACGATTTTTTTTGTTGGCCATTTTAATTTTATCCCAAGCGTGTTCGAAATTAAAATTATTTTTCATTTTTTAGTTCGGTTTTCTAATAAAGCGTGTTTTTTTAGTTTTTTAAACTATTATTTATTTTTTATTTTTTAGTTTGGTTTTCTAATAAAGCGTGTTTTAGTTTTTTAAACTATTATTTTTTAAATCCCATGAAAATTTAATATGCTTACGCTATTTTAGTGCCTATATATATTTTATATATATATATATATATATATATATATATATTTAAAATTATTATTATTTAACATTATTATAATATTTTTGAATATTTTAATATAGATAAATAGTTACAGTTAATCGCATCCTTCTCATATTTTTTGGATAAATTACAATGTGGTAAGTTTACAAAATTGTCATTAATATTTTACAGAATAAGATAAAAATGTAAATATCTTTAAATTCGATACTATTGTAGTATGAGCTAAAAGTAATACTTTTTTAAAAAATCCTCCGGGCCGGATTTGAACCAGTGACCTATGGATTTGTGAAATTACATACCACAACATTCCACCGCTGTACCAACTGAGCTATCAGAGGATATAACGTTATTTTCTTACAACGATGGACTAAAATGTTGAGAAGTACGCAACCTATTATACCTGTCTTTATTTTTTTTGATGTCCTGATGATCCTGGCCATGATCTTAGAAAAACAGTTATGGAATTATTGTATTGTCATTGGTCCTTTACAAGTATACAAAGTTTCAAGTCGATCGAATATTTTTAAGTGGGTGAAAATCGTGTTGAAAGATTCCGTTACATAGATAGACAGTTACAGGTGAAGCTAATATAAAGCTTGTAATAAAACGGTGATTCTTTTAGTTGTATTATATTGATGTGAAACATGGTTTCTAACTTTAATTACGAATATTTGATAGTAATGTGTTTATGAATATTTTTTATGAATATTTTTGGACAGAAGAGAGACGAACAGACAAGTGAATGAAGGAAACTACATAATAGTGAGCTACATGATCATTATGAAAATCAGATGCAATAACAGTTAAGTCTCGTAGAATGTAACGGATAAGACATGTGGCAAGTTTGGGGAATAAAAGAAAGGTGTGAAAACTTTGTGTAGGAAAACCAGAGTGGAAAGCGACCAGGTGGAAGAATGCTATTAACCAGACCAGCCTCATAGTCTTGTCAGAGATTCTGACTATAGTTTATGAAGTCCTGGGTTCAATTCCTGCTCAGACCACAAGAATGTTTCCTTAAAGGGAATTACTTTTATGAATAGTCCACTTCTGTGGTCTCGAGGCAGCATGCTGCCTTGTCACGCAACGGGCCCGGGTTCTACCTCCGGTTGGGACAAGTTTCCTGGGCGAGGAAACAGTCCCCAAACATCATCTGACCATCATTATCATACCCCATTAAGTTCAGGATTAAGATATTTTCTGTCGCATCATTACCATTACCCAACATATCATTGGGGCAGCGCAATCCCGTATTCCTGACGCTCCAACATGAGAAGTGGATTGCAATACGCCAATACCAGGGGAGAATACCAGGCATGTAGAAATGACAAACTGGTGGCAATACATTAAAAAAAATTATGGTCGTCCGTGGTCTCGAATTTGGGTTAAAAGTCTAGATTTAAGGAGTCTCCTAGTGCTTTGTTATCATTTATCACCCATCATATCATCGGGGTAACGTAACTCCGCTTTCGAGGGACCCAACCTCAGAAGTGGTTACAATTCCACATGCTATTCTGCATTACAGGGACTCTTATCGTCCCAACTTTCAAAAAACGTTAAACTGAAAATGTATAAAACTGTTATTCTACCAGTTATATAGATGCGAAACATGGACTCTTACATTAAGGGAAGAATCTTATATACTCAACCTAGGATTTAAAGAGAGATCAGGGCTTGCTTGGTTTAGGCTAGGAGCATGGAAATTTCTAAAAATTAGCGACGATCACGATATGCGAATATGTCCAATGTGCGGGAACTTTGAAGATGAGATACATATATTAGGAAAATATGATGATTTAGAATATTGGAGACGTCAGTTATTACCGGAAAGATTTCTAAATTCAAATCGGGAAATATTGGCATGCTACGAGTTATTGGTAAATCCAGACAATTGGATAAACGTGGGTAAATTTCTGGACAAAACGCGGAAAATAAGAACAATACTAATACATGAATAAATATATGTTATCAAAATGCAATACCATTAATTCTTCTTAATTATACATAATTAGTGTATAATGCTATTGTATTATTATGTAATTGTAATATTTTTGTGTTTTCTTTATGTAAATGTAATATTATTGTTTTTTTCTGTTTTTCTTTATACTATTACCAATTATTACTTTATTGTAACGGACTGTCAACAGCACGTACGGCTTACTGCCCCGTGCGACCCATATTTGTAAATAATATTGTAAATATCTTACTTTTTGTCTAATAAAGTCCTACTACTACTACTATTACTACTACTACTTTAAGGGAGGAATGGAGATTACGAGTATTTGAGAATAAAGTTCTTAGGAAAATGTCGACTCAAAGCATCCCCCTCCATCTGGTGATGGGGCGTCAACGTTTACCTCTTGGATTATATTGTAAAGCCTGTTTTGAAAGACGAGAGTCTCCATTCAACTTATATGTTGAAACCATTTTAATTTACAGTTTAATTAATTTATGGGCCACGCCGTAGTGTAGTGGTCAAGGCACTGCGCTACAAGCCGGAAGGTCGAGGGTTCGAGTCCCAGTGGGGTCAGGATTTTTAAATTGACCCAAACATTCTGGTGGCACTATGTCCTGGGGGCGACTCAGCCTCTAACGTAAATGAGTACCAGACGCTTGTTCTGGGGGTAAAGACGGCCGTTACGCAGGGCTGACAACCCGGCTGACATCAAATGTCGATTGTCCAGAAAAGTGGGAGTCTTAATCTCCTACTACACCAAGGGCCAACTGAGGCCTGTAGAGGAATACCTTTACCTAATTAATTTATTAATTCATATATTTGTAATTGTACTATATAATATCGGTATTGCGGATATGGTTTCTTAAAGAGTGTCTGCATTTCTGTCGTTTCTTTCATCCTGAACATGTATGGTTACAACATTACAGGGATCTGTGGACTGACTACATCAGCACTAATGAAGTTCCACATAATAATATATTTGAACTACAATAAAAAAATCTCGAAGTAAATTAATAGACTTCTTGACAATGAAAGAATTCGCAGAAGTGCTGCTTTCATTCAAAAATAAAGAGAGCTCAGATACAGATAGAATATGCATACATACATACATACATACATACATACATACATACATACATACATACATACATAGTTTTCTGCCCAAGAGCAAGTCTTTACTGCAAACTCAGCATTCTTCACTCTTTCCTCTTTGTATCCACATACAAACCATTAATTTTAATATTGTCTATCATCTGGTGTCTTTTTCTGCCTCTAACTTTCTTTCCGTTGACCATTCCTTCTAGGGCATCCGTCAGCAAGCAGTTTCTTCTTAGCCAGTGGCCAATCCAATTTATTTTCCTCTTTTTTTATGAGTTCCAACATTGTTCTTCCTTCACCCACTCTGTCTAGCACATCTTTATTTTTTATTTTGTCTGTCCAATTGATACGTTCCATTCTTCTCCATATCCACATAGAATTAATATAGTACTATTTAAATATGCTTCTAATGAAATTAAATCCAGGCTACTAAAGCTACTAAATATTTGTTCAATAACATGTGAAATACCAAAGTAGATAAAAGAAGCTTAAGTATTTTCTATTTTTTAAAAAAGGAGATAGGACTGATTGTAACAATTATCGAGGGATAAGTCTTTTTAATACCCCTTATAAAATATATTCCAAAATAATAGCAAGCATTTCAACAAAAATGTACACTCATTAAAAAAGCAGTTAAATTAATAATTTTTAATTAATTAATTAAGTGAAAACATTTGAACATTTTAAAACCGTAAATATGAAGCATCAATTGTTGGTTATATTATTATAACCTAATATATTACTAATTACTTTCTTCTGTATTATTGGTTTTAATCCATCACGTTATATGGTTTATATTATTTTATGTATATCATTCTCCATTGCATTAATTCTTTTGTTAGAATAAGTTTTACTCCCAATACATTATTATTTTTTATTTGTACGTGTCAATTTATGTAAAATGAAACTGGCCATATTTGTATTATTCATGTAACTGAACTGCTCCCGAGCACGAGCGTTTGCTCATTCGGGTGTCAATACTGTATATAACATTTATTTGTAAAAATAAATATTCTTATTCTCATTTTTAAAGCGGTTTTTCAACAAGATTTCTGAATCCCTTGAATAGAACCTAAATTGCTTACCAGAGCTAATTCATATTAATTCAGATATCATCTCATCAATAATCCAAAAATATTCATCCCACAATCTAGGGGTTAGCATATTAATTACATCGATTGAAATCGAATACTTTAATTAGGTTGTAATGTGCGCTTCTAATTAACTGTTATCTACTCATGGGTTTTGATCGTCACAAATCAACCGCAGATTGAATTGAAATGCAATTAAATTATAGCTGGTCATTATTGTGGCATTCATAATTTGACACAGGGGAATTTTATTTACAGATCATGTTTCACTGCAGGCTATACTGGTTAAAATTATACATACATAAGGACTTTATTAAACTAAAAGTAAGATACATACAATGTTATTTACAAATATGGAACGCACGGTCAGTGAGCCGTACGTGCTGTTGACAGTCCGTTACAATAAGTTGATGTTTGGTAATGATATACTTAAAAAAAAACAAAACAAAAAGAAAAGAAAAGAAAACACATATTGCAATTAGATATCAATACAATTACATTACTTAGTTATGTAGAAGTATGAAGAATTAATGGTATTGCAATTTGTTAACATATTTATTTATTCTTGAATAAGCGTTGTTCTTATTTTCCGCGTTTTGTCCAGAAATCTACCCAAATTTATCCAATTTTATGGGTTTACCAGTAACTCGTAGCATGCCAATCTTTCACGATTTGAATTTAGAAATCTCTCCGGTAATAACTGATGCCTCCAATATTCTAAATCGTTACATTTTCCTAATATACGTATCTCGTCTTCAAAGCACCCGCAAATTGGACATATTCGCATAACGTAATCGTCGCTAATTTAAAAAAAATCCATGGTTAAAATTATAGCAGTACGTGGGAGAAGTAAGTCTACTATTAATAATTCCACAAGTCTGAAGCGTAAGATCATTTTTCCACTGAAACTGAGTTTATAAATTCAGAAAGACGCTCGTTCTTTATATTCACTTTAGCTGTGTAATGCATTTATCGTGTTTTGTTGCCAACATTGATACCATGTCAAGATTTTTTCGGAAAATCCGCAGCTCGTTCTATAAGTAACTGCAATGTATACCGTTCATCACCAGCATAATATATTAGTAACTTATGACTAAAGACCGGATGTTAGGGAAAATGCTTACAGTTATTTATTATAGATATTGTAAAAGTGACTTCATATAAGTTCATACGACGACCCTAGAGTTGTTTTCCATGAAATTAATTTCGCCTATAAATGCCTATTTCAGCTTACAATGCCTATAAATGTCTATTTGCCATTTTGTTCTCGAAATTAGCTTAGTATTTCAATGAAATTAATTGAAATGGACAAACTTCATAACACATAGGCCTATCTATTTTTTTTAGGTTGATAATACTGGATTCAGTCTGTAGTCCTCGTTCACAGAAGGTGCTTCAAAGACAAAGTTCTGCGACAAGTGTATGTGGCTCTTTTTTATTTTTTTCCCCCTTTAGAACAGTTGTTTCACGATGCCTAAAGAACGGACAACAGTAAAACAGTAAAAGACAAACTGACCAATTTCGTAAAAGAATTTGGTGCGGAAATATTCTCAAGTGACATTGTTTTGCAAAGTGTGTAAACTTTCAGTGAATTGCGCGAATAAGTGTCATGTTTTGCAGCACGAACACACTGCAACTGCAAACCATAAGTATGCACTTTGTAAAAAGGCAAAACAAATTTCAAAATCATCTCTGATATCTTTGTATGTTATTGAGAGCACATGTTTATATTCTTTACGTAAGGCTGTAAAATTGTATGTTGTAGTCAATTTTTGTAAGAACCTATTTTGATTTTTTGAGTGCCTATTTTAATGATTTTTAGTGCCTTTTTGCCTGCCTATTTTGAACTTTTTAAGTGCCTAACATCCGGAATCTACTTATGACTTCAGGCCGGTGGATGTATGACCACTAAATAACAAACTCACTGGCACTATCGAACCCGTGGGGCGTACATAAGCTCTCCATACATCACTAACTAATTAACTCACTGGCACTAGCGAACCTGTAGGTTCATGACCGCCCGGACATAAGCTCTCCATACATCCCTGTCCTGAGCTAATGTTTTCCAATCATTCCCTGTATAATCTACTTCAAACAAATCATAGTTAATGTTATTCTCCCACTTCATTCTTGGTCTACCAATTGGGCGTTTTCCCTCTGGTTTTCCTACAAGAAGCTTCCATGCACGACTTTCATTCCCCATTCGTGCCACATGTCCTGCTCATCGAAGTCTACGAGACTTAATTGTTCTTATTATATCTGGCTTTCTATAAAGACCATGTAGTTCACTGTTATGTAGTCTTCTCCATTCACCTGTCTTTCCATGTTTCGCACCATATAATATAACTTGTAGAATAACAGTTTTATATATATTCAGTTTAACGTTTTTTGAAAGGAGTTGGAAGTCAAGAGTCTCTGTAATGCATAATAGCACGCATTTCCAGAATTAAGCCTATGTTTAATTTCTTTGTGTATCTCATTCCTATTTGTGGTTATTGTTCCTAGGTATTTTAATTCTCCATACATCCGTAACCTCAGCTAATTAATTTCAGTCATCTAATGTAGAATTAACTTTCCTCAAATCGTGGTTGTTCATCATCATCATCATAGTACATTCACGAATTTAGGCCATTTGTTGACCTGTTTCGGCCTCAAGAGAAACACCATCCAGAAGTCTTTTGAGTGGACGTCCTGGTCTTCTTCTTCCTGCAGGTTGATATCTTAACATTTGTTTGGGTATTCTGTGATCTTCCATTCGATGAACATCTGGCTTTTTTCGTGTTGAGACTTGAAAGTAGTTTTGAAGTTCCTTAGGACAGGTTACTGGCCTGACGCTAAGTAGTCCAGTGGTAGGGCTGCTACCTTTTAGTCTCTGGACAGACATTAGGATACCGCATTTACTCAGTACCTGATGGAACGGTTATACCGCCGTGACTCGGTCCTCAGAGCCTCGTTTGTGAAAACAGGTTGTGCCACGAGAAGGTGAGGATGAGAATTAGGTAGGAGAGGTTATACACACGTCACTACCCCTTACAACCCATCGTGGTTGTTCTCCCATCTTATTCTTGTCCTACCTACTGGGAGCTTTCCTCTCGTTTTCCGACAAGGAGTTGAAATGCCACTCTTTCATTCCTCATCCGTGCCACATGTCCTGCTCATCGCTGTACATTTCATTGTAATTATAACTCCTGGTTTCTTATAAAATCATGTAGCTCACTGTAATGTAGTCTTTTCAATTCATCTGTCTCCTGTTTTCTTATGCCACAAATTTCATTTCCACGTAGGCTACTAATCTCATGTATTTCGTTCATCCGCACCATGTAACGTAGCGTCAGGCACTCTTATTGTTCACATACGAGTACCTTTAAATATATAAGGGATTTTATTTCGTTTTTTAATTCGACCTTAGTTGTACACGAGTTGATATTATATTTTTAATAATGATACATGGATAGATCATCGGTTGATTAATGCCTTTGACATCGTCCGATTCCCAACAGCCAATTTTGTCGGTCCATCCAATCTTCTGTTGTAGATGTTTCTCCCTGACTCCAGGAGGTTTTAGGTCTTCCTCTACCTCGTCTTCCCTCAGGTTTCCATTCCAAAACAGATTTTGGTAACCGATCCTCTTCCATTAACTGGACATTACCGTACCATCTTAATTGCTGAGTTTTAATATAATCTAAAATAGTGTCTTCATTCTTCATTTTCTCCCTTATAACTGAGCTTCTACTTTTTTTCTCTTCTTGAAATTCTTTCTGCCCTTCGTATAAAATCATTTCCGTTGCCAAACGATACTTATTTGTTTTTGTTGTTAATGACCAAAGTTCTGCTCCATAAGTAGGCCTAATGATGCTTTTAACAATTGTATGATATAGGCCTATATTAATTTTATTTGTATTACTTATTTTAAGGGAGGAAAGGAGATTACAAGTATTGGAGAATATAGTACTTAGGACAATTTTTGGACCAAAGAGAGATGAACAGACAGGTGAATGGGGAAGGCTATGTAACAACGAACTACATGGTCTTTATAGGAAGCCAGATATAATAAGAACAGTTAAGCCTGTTAGACTGCGATGGGCAGGACATGTTGCACGTATGGGAAATGAAAGACTTGCATGGAAGCTTCTTGTAGGAAAGCCAGAGGGAAAACGCCCAGTTGGTAGACCAAGAATGAGGTGGCAGAATAACATTAATGATTTGAGGGAAGTAGATTATACAGGGAATGATTGGAAAGCATTAGCTCAGGATAGGGATGTACGGAGAGCTTATGTCCGCGCGGCCATGAACCTACGGGTTCGATAGTGCCAGTGAGTAAATAAGTAAGTATATTTTTATCCCACAATATTCTATTGAGGCAAGCAATTGCAAATTTTCCTTTAATATTTCTATTTCTTATTTCCTCTTCATAACTTCCATTTTTCTTTATTTTTATTTCTAAATTAATAATAATAATTCCTAAATTCCTAATCCCTAAATTCCGAAATAATGATACACACAACTTTTATTATGTTGTTATATTCCTTAAAGGATTAATTACTTCGCGTCATTACTACGAAACTATTGTGTTGTATAGAGGTCACACTTGAAGGTCAGTGAAATCCCTCAGCCAATACAATCTGCCCCTTGCATTTTCCGCGTCATTTAATTTCCAAGTTAATGACTTTATTAACTCCAGAAGCTTAACGATCCAGTGATGTCATGTCACAAAACTGGCAAACTCACTCATTTGAACAAACAATACATGGCAAGCAAACCGACATCACAGCTGTTTTGTAAAAAATGGGAACACCTTTCAACTTAAATTATCTTTTATGTTTTAGCGAGTTAGCGTTTGTTACTTGCATTCGGGCGAACCCTAGTTGAAATCCCGGTGTTGACCGACTTGACTTCGGTTTTTTTTCTGATTTTCCTCAGTTGTCAAGGCAAATGCTTGCGTCACAATTTCATTACCGTGACCCATTTCACAGTAACATTAAAAATAAGTGTACCGGAAGGTATAGCTAGATTGATGAAGTTATTCTAGAATGACAAATTAAATTTGAAAAGAAAAATATATGCCTAAATCTGGATTTGAACCCAATATCTCTGGTTCTATACACCAGTGCTTTAACGATTTAAGTTATTAGGCATCTCGATTTAAACATAGATTTTTCTCTTAATACGATTCCCGCGCGTCAGGTAGCAGTGAACTTTGTTCCACTAACACCATCTAGCGGCCTCTTTAACAAGAAGACCCTCAAATGGAAATCAACACATTAAATTTATAGCAAGTAAAGCTAATATACGATGTTTATTACTAAATTTATCACTTCTCACGGAATGACAAATTCAATTTGAAGAGAAAGATATAATTGAGGCGTTAACATGGGAAAGGTAGTAAGTCATAAACATAACATTTTACAAGGGAAGCAAAAAAAAAAAAAAAAAATACACTTTTAATTTTAAATATATTTTGTAAAACTAATATGGATATTTTGTAACTATTTTTCGTATACAATTTCTTGTATAGCAGTGTCAAAATTATATTAAAATTAATGTTGGGGAATTTTTTTTTTTTGCTTCCCCTCTAAAATTTTATTTTTTACTACCTTTTTCATGTCAATGCCTCAATTATTCTAGAAGTTAGAAATTTCATTTGCATTGAATATATTATTGTGTGAATCAATATAATTTATTAAAATTTATTTTTATGATTATTTTTAATTAGTTAACATGTTAAATATCCATCCATCCATAGTAATTCTGCCCAAGGGCAGGTCTTTCACTGCAATCATAGCATTTTCATCCTATGCTTTGCAGCTTTACTAGGGAATTGTAGGTGTGGTAGTTTCCCGTTGCTTTCCACACCGGTGAAGGATGGTGATGATAATGATAAGGACGATAGTGATGGCCGGATGATTTTCGGGGAACGTTGAGCCCTAAGTTTCCTGACATTTGTCTTACGGGTGAGACAAAACCTCGCCCAGGAGCCTGTCCCGACCGGGAATCGAACCCGCGCCCGCTGCGTGAGTGTGCGCTGAGCCATGGTAAAACTAGATATGATTAATTATAAACAAATTTGTTAGAGGCTGTTGCTTTTGCGCAGACGTCTGCGCATCACAGTCTATTGAATGCAATACATTGGAATTACCTAGAACAAACCCTGAATGTGGTAAATATAATTTTTACAATAAGGACATTAACATTGATTTATTTTAAATGTCAAAATTTAATTCATAAAATATTTTAATACAAATATCACGAAAAGAACTGCATAATTGAGGACGCGAACCTGCGACTTTCATTAACAGAAACAGTGATTGCATGCTTTACTGCTGACCTAACAGGGCACGTAGGAGTGTCTTCAGTTTATGCCACATAACACTGCAGCTCAGGGACTGCACAATTATTGAATGCAATACATTGGAATTACCTAGAAGGTAGTGGTGTGAGGCAAGGTTCTTAAGTTTGGTGAAAAGTATAATGCCACCGGAATTTGACAGTAAGTCAGATGACGCGTAAAATAGTACCATCGCTCCGCCAATCACATATGCCTGCGAAAGGATACCTTTTGTGACTTTGTTTACAGTACAACATAAACTAAGGCTGAAACCAGTATAGGCCTTCTACTTTGCAGAATGATGATGTTAGTACATGATACTGTAATGTCCTATTTTACAGCCTATTTAAAATCATGAAGTACTGACATGAGGCACATAGCATGGAATAAAAATATTTTCTATATCAGTCCAGAAACAAAAATCGAGATGCACGAAATAAATGAGATGCCATCTTTATAAAGGTAGATATCTACTGCCTGTACCAGCGGGAAAGCAATAAAGTGACACATTAAACTTGCTAATATTTTGGAAATCGTAAGAAACAGTTGAATTCTATCTCGAGAATCTCCTTTGTTTCGAATTTGTTACAAGTTGATGCTTTTTTGTTTTTGTCGTTGAAATGCCGTTCGTTAGAGCGATCTTCGCTTGTTTGTTTGAGGAAATGTTAGTTTACGCCAGAGACTTCCGTATTCAACTCTGTTCATTGAAATTTAAATTCTGCGAATATTGGAGAAAGAAGAGAAAAATAAATGTGTCGAACTTTAATGTTTTTTTTTCACATTATATTTTTTAACAGGAAGTGGTATTTGGAGCTTTATTTAAATTAAATAATATATAATTTTTCGCTTATAATTGAACTCCCATGTCATTAAATCTAAATTTATTTATTTATTTATTTAGCTTGGTGGTCTTCGACTCATCAGGACGAACATATGTTGCGTTAAAAGACAACAATCACAATGGTTATAATATTAGATATTAAACGAAAATTTGGCCGAACTGACCCTTTATAAAGAACAAACATATAATATTAAAATTAAAACCAATGATGAAATATATACCAAAGAACTAATAAGTCTGTCTAATAAACATACTTACAAATACAAGAGAAATAATAAAATACAATGAACTATTCTATCAGCTTAAAATATTGATACATTTTAATACTATTCAATAAATAAATTATTAATTGTTAAAATAATACTATTAGGCTTTTCTATTAGTTGACTAAAAAAACTTCAAATTGATTTTGATAGATGTTAAAGATATTATTTTTTGCAAATGCCCCAGGTTCTCTTTCGACATTCCTGGTTTCTCTCCTGGCATGGCGTACTTGTAACCCACTTCTGAGGTTGGGGCGCCTGGAAGGCGGGGTTACGTTGCCCCGATGATATGATGGGTGAAGATGATGTTAATGGTGCGGTAGGAGAGTCCCTAATCCTAAGCTTAATGTAAGATGAATATTAATGATGGTGATTGGGATGGCCATATGATTTCGGGGACCGTTTGGGCCTTAAAGTTTTCCTGACATTTGTCTTACAGGCGAGGGAAAACCTCACCCAGAAAAACTGTCCATACCGGGGATCGAACCCGGGCCCGCTGTGTGACAAGGCAACACGCTACCTAGATACCATAGCATTGGACACGTTAAAGTTTGACTTGAAAGAAAAAACGAGAATGGAAACTCAAAAGAAGCTCTATATGGTAACAGCAATACCAGTTCTACTTTATGGTTCTGAAACTTGGACCATGGCACGAAATTACATTAACAAATTGCAGGCTACAGAAATGAGTTTTTTGAGATCAGTTAAGTGCTGTACTAGGTTAGATAAATTAAAAAATGATGATATAAAAATAATTAAATATAATATCATTGGAGGAAATGATTCATCATTATAGAGATCAATGGACTGAATACCTAGAAAGAATGAGCTATAGTTATATTCCTAGAAGAATTCTTGTTTATAAAGCTGAAGGAAGGAGAGATTTGGGAAGACCAAGGAATCTTTGGTTGGAGAGTATGTGAAACTGGAACGTGCTTAAGAGCCTAATCCCTGATTGAAGAAGAAGAAGAGGAAGAAGAAGAAGAAGAAGAAGAAATAGTATGACAGTCTCTGACAGGATGGAAGAGAGTGAGATGTTCTGGCTACTGAAACTTTAAGAGAAATACGGCAAAATTATGTGCATCGGGAGTCTAACGAAGTTAAGTGATAAGCATTTAGGTGATGATGTGTGTAGTATTTTACAGAGAAGATAAGAAATGGATGGTTATACATCTGGTAACTATTTAGCTCAAATGAGAGTCAATGACCATTAACGTTTCAGTGAATTTTGTTTTACACCCAATCACAGTCGTATTTCATCTCGATATTTATCTACTTCTGTTTATCATATTAAATAACGTCCCTATTACCCTATAAAATGTTGTTTGTACATGACATTTACATTGCTACATTTATTGTATCTTTAACTGTTTATAATTAGTATAGTGTATATCTATATTTGTCGAATATTTATTTGTATTTGTGCTGGTTGAGTGGAAGAGAGGGCCTTATGGCCTTAACTCTGCCAGAATAAATAAAGTATTATTATTATTATTATTATTATTATTATTATTATTATTATTATTATTATATATTATTATTCCCTCCTTTTTAATATCTAAACAGGCCAGAGCATTATTTTGCAGTGACTGACTCTCGCACAAATACGTTGAATATAGCTAACAATGAACATATTCCTTCGAACTACACATTTGATAATTGTGTGTTCAATAATTGTGTTTTTAAATAATGATTTTACGGAGTTGTTTCCTAAAAATTAATTAATAACCTATAATGTTGGTTATAATATACATATTGATGTGTTTCATTCTTTTCTCCACTAGAGTGCGTTCTTACTATATTGCGATCCTATTTGGCAATAAATAATATGATCTAGTTGCAGTGATGAACAAATGAAACATAGCAAACGTTTCTCATTTGTTTTCAAACATCGCCGTTTACATTAAATATATAAATATTTTAAAATGACTATATTTAAATAATGTTTTGTGAGTAAACAGCTTAATTTGAATCGTTAGATAGTCCTAACAAATGCCACTCTTGTTTTCCAAATTCTCTAGATACATTGGAAATCACTCGTGACGTCACTAATGATAAAGCCATATCAATTATTCCAAGGACGGTGTAACGTTTTCAAATCTGCGAATACTGCAATATAAATTAAATACACGTAAGAATTATGAACACGTCGAAGTATTTGGGCAAAACTTGGATTAAGTCTGTAAAAAAATAATACCACAGTAAGAAAAATGGGGCACATGTAATAGGACATAACTAAGTATCTAACTAACTCACTGGCACTATGGAACTCATAGGTTCATCATGCGGACATAAGCTCTCCATACATATTTATCCCGAGCTAATGTTTTCCAATCATCCCTTGTATAATCTACTTCCCTCAAATAATGTTAATGTTATTATCACCTCATTCTTGGTCTACCAATTGGGCGTTTTGCCTCTTGTTTTCCTACAACTAGCTTCCATTTCTCTCTTTCATTCCCTATTCGTGCCCATCGTAATACAGAACATGGCGATACGAGTCGTGTGTAAATTACTGATGTGTCGAAACCAGGAACACCGTAACAGACTACACAAAACACTATAGAATACATTTAATTTCCATTCATTGATTCGAGTAACAAATAACGATGGGTGATATGATACAATGACCCTACACAAGGTTGCTGTGTTTCGGGCATTGAAAACTCGAGTCCATACGTCGCTGTAATCTAATGTAGGCCTAATACCTCATTAGCCTACCAAGTGTCTCTTTGAAGCGATGAGGTAATCACTTAACACTCACTATAATACATAGGAAAATAAGCGTAACAAACTTGCGCTGGTTCGAGTCCCCATGGGGAAGGAATTTTCTCATGGAATTTCTGTCAGAATGGGACCGGTGTCCACTCATCATCGTGAGGCATTTGGGTAGCTACAATAAGTAGCGACTCCAGGTTAAGAAGACCAGCTTCAACGGCTGGGATATCCGACATGCTGACCACATGTAATCTCTACCCTTACTCGATGTTCGTCCACATCTGTGATTAAAACGTGTAGATGTGAGGCTAGCAGCCGGCTGGTAGGCCAAGGGTCTTCTAGGCTTGTCGCGCTTGGACAAAAAATACCTTGATTCCTGTTTGGTTCATCTTCCAGGCTAAATAACTGTGGTCTAGTTTTCTTAAAACTCGACGTTTCGTCTACTACTACAGTAGACATCTTCGGAGATTCAGCGTGCTCTATGTGAACTTCTCAACTGTCGGCTGCAGACTGATAGTTGAAGAGTTCACAGAAAGCACGCAGAATCTCCTGAAGATGTCTACCGTAGTAGTAGACGAAACATCGAGTTTCTAGAAAACTGAACCACGCCATTTAGCCTGGAAGACGAACTAAAACAAGACACCAGCCGGTGAGACCCTACAATTTTACATAAATTACCTTGATTAAGTACATGGGAGAACCCTTGTGTCACGTGGGAAAGTAGAGTATAGATAGACATAGAGAGTTCTTAATAGTTGTGTTTCATACATTTGTAATTAAGTTCTGAAACCATTCCATTCGATCCCATGTCTCTATTTAATTTTAATGCTGAATTTTGAGCATCATATAGTCTATAAACAACTTCAATAACTGATACTTCAGATATTTTGTCCGAGATCCTGGGTTCAGTATTTCAACTTATCTCAACTCATCTATAATTTATTTTGTAAAATTAATTTACCACAAGAAATCAGGGACTTCCAGGCATTAGCTTCATTTAAAATAAATTTAAATATCTTTATTTTGTAATTGGTATTTCAGTGAACTTCAGCTGTATGTTGCATATGCCTATGGAGTTATTAATGTACAGATAATTCATATTTTTAATATCTTAACATTGTAGTAAAAATACCTTACGGCCTTAACTCCATCAGTTAAATAAAACCATTATTATTATTGTTATTATTATTATTATATTAATATATATATATATATATATATATATATATATAATAACGGTTTGTGAAATGAGATTCATGCGCAGAACAGCGGGTTACACCAGATGGGATCGGAAAAGGAACACCGATATCTTAAAAGAATTGAAGACTACGCCAATTTTGGAATATATTAAACAGTACCAACTAAATTGGAAACACCATCTTGAAAGAATGAGTTCAAATCGCATCCCCAAAGCTGTTTATAATTATATACCAAGAGGACGAAGATCACTGGGCCGTCCTATGAAACGCTGGAGGGAAAATTTTCTATAGGATCGTAACAGGCCTTGGCCTAATACTTGGAAGGAAGAAGAAGAAGAAGAAGAAGAAGATTATTATTATTATTATTACTCTATCTTCGGGTTTTTACAACTGCTGCCGTCATCCTGTGCTAAATCTCCGAAGCCTATGATGCCTATGATCTTGGGCATCTTCAATGTTTAGCCCTCTTGCTTTTGCCTTACTATCTGCATGTTTTCCTTCCATGTTAACTTTGGTCTCCCTCTTTTCTTCTTTCTAGTCGGTCGCCACTGATATAGTAGTTCCGACCATCGCTCATCTTCCATTCTTAAAGTATATCCTAACCATTTTAATTCATTCTCCTCAATTCTTTCAATTATGTCTTCTGCTTCCATTATGTTTCTCGTTATTTTTGACATGATCTAATTTTGACATTCTGGCACTTCTGCGTAAATAATCCATTTTTTAGAGCTATTAGTCTATTCTTGTATTACTTACTGATTTTCCATACCTCACTTCCATATATTACAACATATTCCACCATTGTTTTACCCAATGTATTTTTCTGTGTCTTCTCAAATATACTTATCCCACCATATGCAATTTAACGACGATATTATTTTACTACTCAATTCAATTCTATTCTATGCTTGTTATTATTATTATTGTTATTATTGTTATTATTATTATTATATACTTGTGATTCGACATTGCAATGCCTTCATAAAAAGCCGCGTTACCAACTGTCATCTCGAACCCATAATCTTGTCCATTATCATAGATCACAGATCACGAGTGAATATTATAAGTATATCCTTATCCACTGTTCCCATAATGAACTGATGGTAGGGAAGCAGACTTGATATTTCGGCAACCTGGATTCGAACCCGACGGAAACTCTCTTTCGTACTTAATCGATTAAGTTGCTTGTTAGTGCATGATTCCAGCTCAGAACGACGTTGTCATGGCAACCATAAAAAGGATTAAATGTGATTGTCATTTGTTTAAGCTATTTGCATCAGTTGGTCATAAAGAGAGCGTTTCCATGGCAACGGGCTAATTATATTTATCCTGTGATAGACGGCAATTGTTCTGACCTCCGCATCTCGTTCCTATATTTTTCCTAACTGATAAGTTCTTAACATTTCCTAACTGTTAAGTTTCAGTGTAGATTTGAAATAAAACTAGGTCCTATTAATAAATTTCGAAATAAAATATGCCAATTAAATCTATGTTAGAAAAATATACAATAATCTTATTTATTCAATAAATAAAATACTTATGCGGTACTAATATATATATATATATATATGTGTGTGTGTGTGTGTGTGTGTGTGTGTGTAAATAGGTGAACTCTGGAAATGTATTATATATTACAGGGACTTCTGTCATCTCAACTTACCTTAAATTAAAAAAAAAGTGTAAAATGCCAATTCTCCCATTTGCACTAAATTGATTAGAAACATGCTGTTTTACTATAAGAGAGGAGAAAAGGATAATATTGCTTCAGAACAAAATGTACAAATGAGATCCGAACATATAGGTGAATGGGGAAAACTACATAACAGTCAGGTAAATTATCTTTGTGGGATATTAGATGCAATAATAATCTATCTATCTTCGGGTTTTACAGCTGCTGCCGTCTTCCCGTGCCAAACCTCCAAAGCCTACGGTCTTGGGCATCTTCGATGCTTAGCCCTCTAGCTTGCATTACTGTCTTCATGTTTTCCTTCCATGTTAACCTTGGTCTTCCTCTTTTCTTCTTTCTGTTAGGATGCCATTCATATAGTTGCTTCGGCCATCGCTCATCTTCCATTCTTAAAACATGTCCTAACCACTTTAATTCCTTTTCCTCAATTCTTTCAATTATGCTTTCTTCTGCTTCCATTTTGTTTCTAATTTCCTTATTTGTGACACGTTCTAATTTAGACTTTCTGGCACTTCTTCGTAAATAATCCATTTCTAGAGCTATTAGTCTATTCTTGTAGTACTTATTGATTGTCCATACCTCACTTCCGTACATTGCAACAGATTCCACCAATGTTTTACCAATATATTTTTTTGTGTCTTTCCAAATATGCTTATCCCACCATATGGAATTTAATGATGATATTATTTTGCTACTCAATTCAATTCTATGTTTTATGTTCTCTTTGCCTATACCTTCGATGTTATCCATAATCATTCCCAAATATTTAGTTTGTTTCACTTGCTTTATTTGGATTCCATCTTCCAATACTAAGTTTTCTCTTTCATTGCTATTTATTGCCAGATATTCTGTTTTTTGTAAATTTACTGTGAGACCCCATGATTCATATGTGCTTTTCAACCTTTTTATCATGAATTCCATATCAAAATTGTCTTGCGCTAAAACCAGTTGATCATCGGCAAATTGTAATGTCAGCAAAAATCTATTGCCTATTGGGATCCCCATACCTTTGCAGCTTTGTTTCCATTTCGTTAATATAAATTCTACATAAATATTAAATAAAATTGGTGATAGACTGCACCCTTGTTTCAATCCCTTTGAGGTGTTTATAGGATTAGACATTATATTTCCCATTTTAACATAAGCGGAGTTATCTTTATAGGTTTGTTTAATAATTTCTATTAGGTTTCTGTCAATATTGTATTTCTCCAATACTTCCCATAATTTGTTCCTCGGAATTGAGTCATAAGCTTTCTCTAAATCTATCATTGTCAAATGGGTTTCTTCTCCAACTGCAGTCCGTTTTTCAATTAACTGTTGTATTGCAAATATATTGTCAACACATGACCTTCCTGGTCTGAATCCATTTTGATCTTCTCCTAATTTGTCTTTAACATCTTTTTGTAACTTTGTTTTTAATAACTTCGTAAATATTCTATATAATGTGTTATTTATACTTAGTCCTCTGTAGTTTTTTGCGTCTCTTCTATCGCCCTTCTTGTATATTGGTACTATGTAGCTTATTTTCCATTCATCAGGAATCTTCTGTATTGCAATGCACTTATTATACAAGTCCCTCAATCTACCTATTAAATTTTTTGGGCCATATTTAATTAACTCATTTGGTATGTTTCCCGGCCCTGGTGCCTTTTTATTCTTTAGGGTTTGAATTTCTAATTCTATATCTATTGTATCAAATTCCAGGGCGTTCATTTCTATGGATGGATTTTCTGTTGTTTCCATAAACTCATTTCTAGTTTCTGACAGTAAAGCTTTGTAATGTTTTTCTGCGTCTGATTTTGCTAACAAATTTATCTTGCTGGGTCCTTGGTTGGTTTTCAGTGTTTTTAGAAATCTCCATACTTCTGATGATTGTGATCCTCCTATATAACTTTCTATTTCTTGGCATTTGCTTTTCCATAATTTGTTTTTTTCTTCTATCACTTTCCTTTTAACTTTGGCGTTTGTTCTCTTGTATTCTATCCAATTTTCTGTTGTTTTATTTGCCAACCATTCTAAGTAGCATTTTTTCTTCTTTTTGGTTAATTCTTCAATATCATCATTCCACCAATCTTGGGTATTTTGTTTTTTATTTATTGTGCCTAATGCTTCTTTTGCTGCCGAATGTATTATTTCCTTTAATTGATTATATTCTTCTTCTATGTCTTCCTTGTAATCCAAATTCTCAATTTTAATCCTCAGTCTTTCTTTATATAAGTTTTTGATACTATCCTGATTAAATAAATACAGTTTAAATTTTTCTTCCTGCTTCGGTTGCATTGTTGATTCCCTTGCTTCATCATGCACTTTTTTCCCTGTAGGGAATTTGGGGATGATCTGTGCTGTGAGTAGATAGTGGTCAGAACCACAATTTGCTCCTCTTTTAACCCTTGAGTCCTTAATAAATAAGGAAGTATTTTGCTTTACAATTATGTAGTCTATTATTGATTTCTGATTGAGACTAGGTCGTTCCCAAGTAAATTTATGAATATCCTTATGGTCGAAAAATGTGTTTACTATCTTTAATTTATGTTGTTTGCACATCTCTATGATTCTATTTCCATTATCGTTGACTTCTTGTTCCCCATATTTTCCTACTGCTTCATCATTGTTTCTTCTACCCACTTTCCCATTTAATCTCCCATTAGTATTAATTCTTCATTACTTCGTATTTTCTCTATTTGTTCCACTAATACTGAATAGTACTTTTCTTTCTGACTCTGTGCAGCATCATCTGTTGGTGCGTAGACTGCTAAGAACACCATTGTTCTTCCCATAAGCTTCATTTTAATCTTTAGGCATCTTTCATTAATATGTTCATATTCTGTTATGTTTTTACTGTATTTCTTTTTTACAAACATTGATACTCCTGCTTTAGCTCTTTTTGATTTATTTACACCTGACCAAAAATGTATGTAGTTTCCTAAATATGAATTTCCCGATCCTTTCTTTTTTGTTTCCGTCACTGCTGCAATATCTATATTGTTCTGGAATAATTCTCCTGCTACTTCATTAATTTTGTTTCTAATTCCTCGTACATTCCACGTGCCTATATTCAATGTCCGTTTTCGTTGCTTTTGTCTTTCATACTTTTTTCTGTCCGGCTTTGATTGATTTGGTCTTTTAGCATTTTGTTTTTTTTTTCTAATGTGTGGGGAGCTGGCCCACAGCATAAACCCCCAACCTGGAGGACCAGGAAAATTTCTGTCTGGGTTTTCCTCCCATAGCCTTTGAAGATCCCTCTTCACCGCAAGGCAGCGTTTCTCTATTTCCCTTAGAGATAGGGTTGCCTCTTCCGCCAGATCCGCCGTGATGAAGGACTCCTTCTGCGCCGACTCTGCCGTTGAGGTCTTCACCGTAACCCTGGCTAGGGGCCCTTACAGAGTACTATCAGTCGGAGCCAACTGAACCCTGGTTTTTTAACGAGGTTGTTACTCCTCCCCCTCCTCCTTTCTCATCCGGGCTTGGGACCGGCCATGGCGGAGTTGGAATAATAATAATAATAATAATAATAATAATAATAATAATAATAATAATAATAATGATTTTTGGAGGTGATTTGTGCAGGGATAGGTGTATGGAGAGCTTATGTCTGGGTTTGGCCATGATCCTCCCAGTATATATATATATATATATATATATATTATATATATATATTCACTATGGAACTCGGGAGGGCAAGCGGGCCAGGTATCAACGCCTGTCGTTCAAGGTGGTTACTACGTACAATCGTATGCTTCAGGCCATTTTTCTCTTGATCTCACTCTCTGTCTCTCTATTTTATCTCATTTTCTCTGCCTTCAAGGTTAATAAACAATATCAATGCTTAGTTTTAATAGCAGTCTATAGCGGACCCCGTTCATTGGAAACGACAAGCGTAAGTTTTCTGTGTATTAATAAAAACTTAAGAAAGGGCGATGTCATATAATTTAACTGAGATCAATTAGAATTTTAATGCCCCAACAAAACCATGTAAATGGTGTCGGGAGGAAACTATTGCCCATATTTATCTATTTTGTTACAAGCTCAATTAACCCTTAATTTGACGAAATTATAATTTTTCTCGAGTCAATTATATAAATGTGTCAGACCGCATTGAAAAAAATCATACATGATCGTTCGTTAATTTTGTATTGTTCAACATAAATTTAAGTAATTTGTACTCGTTCATTTTTCAACGTTGTATTAAACATATTAAATAAATTAAACCAATTTATCATAAGTAATGCCACGAGTGATTTCCGAATTATCGATAAATTCACGACTCACGAAGTGAGGAGTGAATTTATCTAGAGAATTTGGAAATCAAGAGTGGCATTTGTTAGGACTATTTAACGAATAAAATTAAGCTGTTTACCCACAAATCATTATTTAACTATAGTTATTTTAAAATATTTATATATTTAATGTAAACGGCGATGTTTGAAAACAAATGAGAAACGATAGGTACGCTTCATCTGCTTCTTTTGTTTATCACTGCAACCAGATCATACTATTTATTGCCAAAGGAACGCAATATTGTAAAAATGCTCTCTAGTGGAGAAAAAATGAAACACATCAAACTGTATATTAATTGATTTCTGTTGTCGTATGATGTAAATAGGACAATTATATTTTTCTGGATTGTTACCTGGGAAAAAATACATTTAAGAAAGTGCAAACAGTGTTTTTTTTTGTGGTATAATAAATTGCTACAAATGTTTTATATTAACTCCTGCAAGCGCTCTGTGCACTATATATACAATCTGGTAGCCGTATTTCTTATAGGCTCAGTCACTGCAAAATAATGGTCAGACCTGTTCAGAATATTAAAAAGGAGGAGCCTTCTTTAATATGGTAATTATTACACTGATAAATATTTCGTGAAACACGACTCTGATTTGTTGTAAAACAGAAATCATTGAAACGTGATTGGCCATTGAGTCCCATTTGGGGCATGAGTTAAATAGTCTTATAGAATATATTGACAATATAAGAGTTAAATGTTTCACGAGAGCAAAAGAAGTTACATAAGTATATAATTGATACAATTTAAAATTGTAGTAGCCTATTATCAATAACACTAAATAGGCTATATGGTCACATATAAAATACATCTAATAGGCCTATATAAAAATGTTTGTTTGTTTGTTGATCGTATTTTATGCGCTGCCATACCGTTCATCCGATTGTGATGGGACCTTTATTGCAAAATGTTCAGGAGATTCCCGGGATGAACATAAGATATAAGAGATATGTGATATTCATCTCCTACACCTTTAAAAACTACGCTTTGTAATGAGAAACGTGAAAAAAGTAGCTTTTTGGGCTCTTAACCCTTACATTGGCAATATTGTTGTTGTTGTTATCTAATGTGCTGCATCTAACATTGAAGTCAATAGCAGTCTTGCTCTCCAATACTTTGAGGTCTTAGAATCTTCATGTTTGACAGCGATACAGTTGTTCAGATGACCTTTATCCATTTCTTCATCTGGGTGATTGCATAAAATACATTTTGATGAAGGCAGAACATTGATTTTGTGAAATGCCTCACGATGCTGGGTGGGAACCGGTCCTTTACTGGCCGAAATTCCATGAGAAAATTTCTTCCCCCATGGGGACTCGAACCAGCGCAAGTCCGTAGCTCTGCGCCAAGGCTTCTTGCTTTAACCACTCGGCTACGGCTCTGTATTAAATTAACTTGGTCTAGTAACTCCTAACAAAGGAGAGGATAAGGCTCAACATTGGGCTGTTGGGACTTTGTAGATATCCATCCATCCATAGTAATTCTGCCCGAGGGCAGGTCTTTCACTGCAATCATAGCATTTTCATGCTACGCTTTACAGCTGTACTAGGGAATTATATGTGTGGTAGCTTCCCGTTGCTTTTCACACCGGTGAAGGATGATGATGATGGCCGGGTGATTTTCGGGGATCCTTGGGTCCTAAGATTCCTGTCATTTGTCTTACACGTGAGGAAAAACACCGAAAAAAACTCACCCAGGAGCCTGTCCCGATCGGAAATCGAACCCGAGCCCGCTGCGTGACAAGGTAGCACGCTACCTTGAGACCACAGCGGTGGACATTATATATATATATATATATAATATATATATATATATATAATATATATATATATATAGGTGGAAATTAATGAGATGAGTATTAAGAGGTGCTGAGATAAATTTTTGTGGTAGGGGAAAACGGAAGTATTATCCAGAAAAGCCTGATCTTGCTCCGATTCCTCCAACCCGAAATCTACATGGAATGACCGAGATGCAGAAGTGGAGTGCGAGTGTCTTCACGCATGCGTAACAGAGCCGTCAACGTTGGATAATGTTAGGTCAGAATATGGATGTATTGGCCTATAGTATCGATAGTGCCGGATCAGCGTAACGCGGGAGCAACTGCGCTGACTCCCGGCTCAGCCAGGAGATGAGTACCTGGATGCACTAAAATCTCGCACTGCGAGGCTTGATGGAATCAAAGCCCTAGCAGGTCTCACAACGGCTGCAGGATGCGTCCCTGGAGGTAGAACAGGGGGATGGTCGATGGATCTGCGATGCTCCCAAGCAAAGCAGTCCTCCCTGCAGGCTCATGGAGCCCGTGAACCAGCTCTGAGGTCGTCAGAGTTGAGCGTCCTGACATACTACGTAGCTCAGCAATTTCCACGAAGTTGCGTCTCCAACACTCTCTCCCGGGGTGTTGGTTTTATTGCATGTGAACTTGAATATGTGATCGCGAAACAGATAAGGGAGGGCAAGCCTGAGACTTGGGAGTATGGTCGAAGTGACTGATGTACCTAGGGGGTGGAGGATGGGAATGATGATGATGAGTGCCAATGTTGATTCTAAAATCGAAAGCACTGAAGAATACTATCGCTTTTGGAATACAGTGTATTTAAATTCTTAGTGGGAAGGAGACAGATTGGATTCTATTTGTGACCGGCCATAAATATATTCCACACAGGAAGAGAGAGGAGATGACAAGTTCAATTTTCTTCCAAAAAGTCTGATAAATATGACGTAATATGACCTAGTTTATGAACACAAAGGTTTCAATTATAAGTTAATTTAGTCACTAAATTAAACACCTCCTTAGTTCCACTCTATTTCTCACGTTAGTTATAACATTTTATGTATTAATATTCGCTCTTTATAAAACTATATAGTCTACTATAACTCGTATATACGGTACTAAAAAAAACTCCATGGCGCAATAGGTCTTGAAAGCCTTCGGCTAACCATCCGGCTCCTGGCCTTGATGGGATACATGTGAATTCGAGAAGTAAAGCGGCGATAGGCCGTAAAACTTTATACGGTGTTATGGATCAATCGGTTATGCGCCATTATGTAAGTTCCGATAATAATACGTTTAAAGTTTTTTTTTTAAATTTTAAACCCTAGGAAGAGCTATTTAATTATTTATGACTTGATAAGCACTTATATGTTATTATTGTATATGCAGATTCGTACTGTGTGAATAAAACAATTTATATTTATTTTAAACGCCAATATTTCAATATTGCACTTAGACGTAATGAGAATAGTGTCATAATCGTTCTGCATCAATCAGTTAAGCACCGCATTAAGGCGTTTACACTGTTGATGAGTATTAGTGTGGGATATTTTATTATGTACTTGCGTATCCGGCAGACGTTGTCCTGCCCAAACGTTCAATTCTCAAGTCATGGGCGGACGATAAAAATATGTTACTTTTTTACCATAAAATTCAGAAATTAGGACATAATTAGATATTATTAAATAAGTTCGCAAGAAAACCTCTTACAGCCTTCTGTTGTGGCTCAAGAAGTGTGAATGAAGACGTCACATAGTCATGAACATTAGAATTGTACCCTCCTTTGCAGATAAGTTAAGAACCGTCATATAACAATTATATTAGAGTGAAAAAAAAAGATAAATTGATGAGAGTGAGTCAAAACAGTTATTTTTTCCCCCCAGCTCGATTTCTCTTCTGACCCATATTGGCCGACATTCCATGAGAAAAATGTCTTCCCCCATAGGGACTCGAACCAGCGTAAGTGCCGTAGTTCTGCGTTATGACTTATTGCCTTAACCACTCGGCTACGGCGCGAGACTTTCGGTATCAATGAAAGACAAAAATAGTTATTGTGAGTTATCCGTAAGAGATAAACATATGCTGTCGCGGACTTTATTGTAGATCTTTTTAAGATATTCAATTCTGTATACAATAATTTTGTGTATTTCTTATGGTTTAAGCAGCATAAGCCATTTAAGCGTCCAAAGAGCTACTTTTTTCACGTTTTCCACTACAAAGGGCGATTTTTAAGGGTGTAGGAGTTGAGTATCAGAACTCTCTTATAGCCTACATTCATCCCGGGAATCTCCTGAACATTTTGCAAAAAACCCCATCACAATCGGATCAACGGTATGGCCGCGCATAAAGTACGAACAAACAAACAAACAAACATTAATTTTTATATATAAGATCAGTCAGCCAAGCGCAAGGTAATGCTTATACACTGTTGATGTAAAATATTGTATCATAATATTAGTAGTGTTTATATGCATAAAACGCTATTTATCGATGTGTTTACATATTGTAATTTTTGTAATACTTCATACACATTACATTATGAAATGCGAGTATTAAATGAATAATGTTTTCTAAATAAATCCAATTTATTCATACAATTACAGTACACACAAAAAAAACAGGAATGCATTTTAAGAAACCATCTTTACAAAATTTCTACTTTTATAGTATGTATACTTCAATTACAATTTGAATTTTTTAAAAATGTATTTACATAATGTATTTCATCAATTTCGAATATTAATTGTCTGTATTACTTCGTCTTTGAGACAATCCTCTAATGAGGAAAGTTGTATATACTACATATATGATCTTTTGTGAAATACATTTTTTATTCATTAGAGTAAAAAATATCACTAGACACCCATCAATTTGCACACAAAATTTTTATTTACAACTAGGCCTATAATACGTTTTTAAAAGTCATATACGTGAAGAATAATATTATTATGTACCTGTAAACAAACCTTAAAATAAGCTGAACAACAATAAATAATACAAATAATTTACTTACTTACTTACTCACTGGCACTATCGAACCCGAAGGTTCATGGCCGCGCGGACATAAGCTCTCCATACATCCCTATCCTGAGCTAATGCTTTCCAATCATTCCCTGTATAATCCACTTCCCTCAAATCATAGTTAATGTTGTTCTCCCACCTCATTCTTGGCCTACCAACTGGGCGTTTTCCCTCTGGCTTTCCTACAAGAAGCTTCCATGCACGTCTTTCATTCCCCATGCGTGCAACATGTCCTGCCCATCGCAGTCTACGAGACTTAACTGTTCTTATTATATCTGGCTTCCTATAAAGACCATGTAGTTCATTGTTATATAGTCTTCTCCATTCACCTGTCTGTTCATCTCTCTTTGGTCCAAAAATTTTCCTAAGAACTTTATTCTATTTTTAAAATGAATTATTCACATTGGAAATTTATATATATATATATATATTAAAACTATCATACAACAAATTTAAAAAAATATATACACTTTTCATTTCACAAAAAGAAAATGAACAAATTTTAATAAGTGCTGAACAGTGGATCTTCTAACCTCGTTATCTATTACAATGACCTTTGAATTGACAATCACCTGCTTTTTATTATCTTTATGTTTATAAAATAGGAGTATATGGACTTCAAGTATAAACATATACGTATGGTTCAAATAATAAATGAAACTCTTACATACCTGCATTGAGGCAGAAATTGACTTTCCATCATCAAGGAAGGTCTTATATCATATCTAAAATTTTCTGAGCTCTGAATGTCATTACAACATTAAAAATTCACATTGACTTGACAATCTTCAAACCAACAATACTCAGTTATGCATCAAAGCTATAAGAGCAGAAACATTTTGCGCTAAGCTGCATGATGCAGAATTTAGATTAGTATTTATGAAGATATAGTTTGATAGCCGTTGGTTGCAAAACACATAATCTCTGATAAGACTGATGGCGTTTACATTTTTCTTTAATAATAAGGCTAAATATAAAGATTTGGCGTTAAAATTGTGCGTACACTTACTTCATGAGCTAGTGCATCAAATGACATCAAACTATCAATTTAAAAAATGACGATTAGCCGGTTGATGCATAATGTCGTCAAATTGTTCGTCTCTAACACCGGATTTCATAACATTGATAGAGCATTTTGATGTTTACGCCAAATGTCACAAGGGAGCAATAGCCATAACATGCAGGGATGTCGCGATATGACTATTGTAGTTAAAGTTACTATAAATAAAACATATTTATTCTGATTTACATCTTTATATAATATCTTTATTTTTAATGGTCTGTCTTTGTTCTTTTATGACGTGATACTATGTAGTATTTATTATACTTGGCCATAACTACAGGATCAAGGGGGCCATGATTTAACTCACATTAGTATGTAGAGATTCATTTGTTTATTAATGTTGGAGGAATGTTGGTAACATTCCAGATTTCCTTCCGCAAACAAAAAAAATGTTATCATTGTTCAGTTAAACTTTTTCTCATTAAAACTTTATAAACGAACGCCATAAAATCTGGCACATATTGTTATGATGTTGAATTAATTGTTCCCAGACGGTACCCGCTTAGTTCTGCTACATGAAAAGTATTTCAAGATAAAATAATTTGAAGTGACAATTATTACTTTTTGGTTACATTCTTGATCACCTTGCCCTTAAGAACTTCTGCGGTCTAATAGTTACCATACTGTCAGTTCCGAGATTCCCGAGCTCAAAAATCACTGGATCTATAGATCTTTTCAGGATATAAAAATTCTGAGAGTCCTTCGAAAGGGAAGTAAAGTTTTTGGTCGAGAGTCGTAGATAGGCCTATACGGTACGTTAAAAGAACTTCAAACCTAAAAAGAAGCATCTGAGTAATATGTATCGGCTTTAACGCTCAATTTTTATAAACCAGCACACTATAACAAGAGGATATTTATAAATTGAAAGACAAAGGAATAGTAAAAAATAATCATGAATAATTCTGAAATAATGATCTTGATGATTTCCGGGCTGTAGGCCGTGGTCTCGAGGCTTGAAGTTTCCCGACGTTTCGCCAGAGACTGCGTCTGACATCCTCTCTGGCGAAACGTCGGGGAACTTTAAGCCTCGAGACCACGGCCTACAGCCCGGAAATCTTCTTCAAGATCATCATAGCAACTCCGGCCGTGAAAGCCTCAGTCAATACACAAATTCTGAAATATATTAAATACTATCAAATCATTTTCTCGTGTGTTCATCGATTCATAATTGAATAGTCACCCAGAGAACAGATATAACCCATAAACTACTACTCATGACTTGACTAACTTATTCAGCCATTTTGTTACGTATAGATCACTATTCACTTGAATGCCAACTTTTAAAAATATATAAAAAAGTCTGGAACAGAGCAGGAATAGTTTTACGTGCACCATTCCGTGATATTCTCTTATTATATTTGTGTATACATTCTTTCATTAGTTTAATTTTAATTGTATTTTATATTATTGTATTATTAGACATTATTTTCATTATTGTTCAGTTTGACACATAACTAATTATTTAATTAAATAAATATGGATTTTCATCAAGTAAACGCCAACTCCATTGATTGCACTGAGCAACAACAATTTTTTTTTGTTTCAGAAAGAAAAATATGTGATTCTGATAGCAATTTTTCTCCTGAATTCAAATATGATATCGGTTTTTCTCCATCACGCAAGGTTTCCGAGAGTCAGGAATTTATAATTTCAAACACTTTAATATTATCTACATTCGTAACTACACAATATTCGAACGTTCGGACGATTTTCTGCTATATATCGCCTGTGGAGCATCCCTCTTGATGGTCCAACAATAATCGGCCAGCATAGTATGATTCCATTTGCCTTGATATCACTTTTCCATAGCTGAAATTTCCTGATGAAAGTGTTCCCCGTTCTATTTTACAATGGACAAATGGACGAAAAAACGTTTATTAAAAAATAATTATTTAAATCCATTAATTTAAATAGAAATAAAAAACTGTGGGCGATGGAGAAATTTCGAATACATATTTGAAAACACGATAAAAAACTGCATTAAATACAACTATTGGTACTCATGAGACAAAAATCATGTTGACCAATGTTATTGAACATAATTAATTGTTTAGGATGTACTATTACTGTAATTTCTTGTATTTAAATGTAACATATATGTTTATCCTGGTGAGTGGAATAGAAGATCACATGGCCTTAACTCCACCAGGCTAAGTAAATCTATAAATCTATAAAATCTAATTCACTGAAAGCTCAACTTTCGAATTTTTGTGTGTTAGATCTCTTTTCAGGGTAACTATTCAATTACAAAACAAGAAATTGTAAAAATTTATGAATCCAGATATAAATGTACAAACATTTATACTATTTTTGTATTTACGTCCCTAAAACACTGCATTAGTTCCGCTTTCAGCAAGATAATTGTCTATGATTTATTTTAAGAAGACATATCAACCAACATTGTTGGTCTGTCGATCAATTTAAACGAATTCCGAAGGAATGAAGATAACTAGTTTGTTCTCGTTAAAATAATTTTGAAAAATGTCTGTTATCGCTTTAGCGGCCGCAATTTTTTCGCAACCAAACTCGGAAAAATAGCAACCCATTAAGAAAAGTAAGGCCGAGTTATTTAACCAGCAAAATCGGACCATCAGGAGTGGAGGTTCGTTTGAAGAGAGAATTGAACATTGTTCTAGCGGTCATAAATTTTTGGTTTTTAGCAAGTAAAATCAGTATATGTAATTGAAATAAAAATTCAACGAAATACCACCAATAGACCCCAGTCGGAATGAAGAACTAAAGAACTATAGGCCCATCTGTTTTGAAGCTATTGGGGTACATGGTAAGGAGTTCTCACTCTTTCCGCATTTTTCTAATAATGAATGAGATAATCAGTGTGTTTCAAAAGTGACAGTTCAAAATGTATGAATACGAATTATTTCTTGAGAGGAAAAACAAAAGTACCAGTAAATATAAAATCAGTCACGAAATAACTTTTTTTTTGCTGGTTATATCTCGTTGGATAGTAAGCACTAGTTCCTGCAAAATATTAATAATTTTAGTTCAGTTTTGAAACTTCACAGAAATTGCACTGAACTATACAAAATTAACTTTTTTGTGATGTTTGTACAATGCATGTTAATTGAATAATTCCTTTGCGAACCGAAGTTTATTGAACCTCCTGCGCTTTTCATGTGATCGATGAATTAAATAAAATTGTCACTGCTTTTAGTATTCAGTGGGACGACTTACATTTTGAAGTCATGATTTGTGGGAGAATATAATATTATTGGATAACCCAGGATTCTATTAACTATTCATAAAGTTTAATTCTTGCTTATTTATTAAATTTGATATATATGCAAGTTTAATCCCATCAAAACAATCGGTAACCGAATTTACTGAAAGTTTTTACTTCTCTTCATTTATACTTCTCTTTGAATTTTGGAACATCACTTTTGAAACACACTACACACACTCCCAACCACATACACACGAATAGGACATTTTATGATCACGGGTGAATTGAAAACAATTCCGTGATTAGAATGAAACTATTTAAATTCTATGTACGAATTTTAATTGATTGAAATGTAAAAGTTATCTCTGTAAGTTGGTATTCATGAAATAAATTCCCATTTGTGTTCAAACTTCTGATCTTCTGCCAAAACCATTTCTTACCATTCATGAAAGCTTGCCCTCATTTTCTAGTAATGCAGGAGGTTATTTTTTTAAGTAACTAAGTTGTGATGAAGATAGAAAATTTTACTTGTATATTTCTATCATTGCCTTCTATTTACAGCAATATGTAAATGTAAACATTGAAAGCAACAATGGCACAAAACCAGTTTACATGCTATGTTATTCATATAGAGTGGAACATACCCATACTGACAAATTGCCACCGTTTGCTGTGTGTTTTGATATAAGGAAACTATAGTTATTGGTGATCCATTACTGAGAAAGTGTGTACATTTTTATGGTGCCTATTTCAATGATTAGTTGTAGCAATGTATAGAAACCAATACACATGCTTTTATGCATTACGTGGACTCTTGGCATCCCAAATTCTGTAAAAAATGTTAATCTAAAAATATTTAGTTTTATAATATAAACACAATATAATAAGAACAGTTAAGTCTCGTAGACTGCGATGGGCAGGGCATGTTGCCCGTATGGGGAATGAAAGACGTGCATGGAAGCTTCTTGTAGGAAAGCCAGAGAGAAAACGCCCAGTTGGTAGACCAAGAATGAGGTGGGAGAACAACTTTAACTATGATTTGAGGGAAGTAGATTATACAGGGAATGATTGGAAAGCTCAGGATAGGGATGTGATTATTACAGTTATATACTATAAGTACACGAAACATGGTCTCATACGTTAAGAATGGAGAGGAGATTACGAGTATTTGAGAATGAAGTGCTTAATAACATTTTTATACTAAACGGAGATCAGTCAGGTGAATGGGAAAAAAGTCATCATCATCATCATCACTCCAGGGATTAGGCAATTGCCCGTTCCGACTTCATATTGCATCAGCCCAACGTCTTCTAGGTCTTCCAACATCACGCCTTCCTCTTGCTTGATAATTTCTGGCTAACAATGGATATCTCTCCTTGCTCATTCCATCCATGTGATCAATCCATTTCTGTCTGTAATTCGTGACTTTATCCAATAAAGGCTGTACTTTCAATTCTTCTCTTATATCCTCATTTCTTATTCTATCAAGTCTTGTACATCCTTTTACTTGTCTTAGGAACCGCATCTCTGCCGTCTGTATTCTATCCTTCTGTCTTTTCACTGGAGCCCAAGTTTCACATCCATACAATATTGTGGGAACCGCCATAACATTATACATTTTTATCTTGGGAAAAAAGTACAGTACATTACAGTGAGCTACATGATCGTGAAAGAACTCTAGAAAACTACTTGGCTGGAGAGAATGGAGAAGAATGAAATTGTTAAGGAGAGCCTGAGGAAAAGAATAAAGGAGGCTAAAGCCGGGCATTAGCTGTGATGCCATTGTGGATGAAGATAAGTTGAAGCGATCCCACTACAGACCTTAGGAGCCCCCCTTGAGGTAGTAGACAATGGGGACTTGATGTCAACAGGGTTGTAAGCCTTGCGTGACAACCGCCTTTACCCCCAGAATAAGCGTCTGGTACTCAATTTATTTAGAGGATGAGTCGACAGCAGGACCATAGAACTGCCAGAAGCTTTGGGTCAGTTTAAAAATCCCGACCCCACCAGAACTCCAACCACTATGCTATGGCGTGAAGGGAAAGATGAAGTGAAGAGAATAGTTAAATTTCGTACACTCCTATTGGTAGGACACGTAGCTTCTTTTTCTTCTTTTCTTAATCGTAATTTGTAGGATTTTGATCTTGTTTATTTCCAAAATCACTCCTCGGAGGAAGACGTATTGGATGTGCATTCACTGTCTATCCATCTCTTGGCTGATCTTCCTCTGGTTTTTCTCCCGTTCATTGGTCTATCTTATTTAGCTCTTTTTTGCAAGTCGGTTCTCTTCCGTTATTTCTATATGGTTATTCCAATATTTTCAATATTTTCGTCTATCTTTAATAAATTTGGTTATGTATTGAATATGACATGTAGCACGAATAGGACATGAAAAAGGGTATTGAAGGAAAACCAGAAGGAAAACGCCCAGTATGTAGGTAAAGAATGAGGTCGGAGAATAGCATTAACCTGAATTTCAGAGAGAATGAAAATGATTAGAAATTGTTAGCTCAGCGTGGCCATGTGCGGGTTCGATAGTGCTAATCGGTTAGTTGAGCATCGTAACCGAGAGGCTTGATGCATAAGTACAGGACGTGCTAGTTTAAATCTTCATGATAGAAGACATTTTTACATAATATTTGGGCAAGGTTTCTTTCTAAAATCATTAAATACTGAAATGATACAGTTAACATAGTTTAATAGTATATTATGATTCAAGGTTGGGAAGTGGTATTTACAGAATCGAGGAAAATGTTTAAAAACCGAGTGATAGCGAGGTATTTAATTTTCGAGATTCTGTAAAACACTTCACAAACGTGCGTTGTACATTATTTTTTGCGCGATGATGTTTTCATATTAATAAATAGTAGTAAAATAATATATTTGTTGGAAATATGTGCGTTCATTATAAACATTTGAGTACCGTTAACAGTGTGGGCAAAGTTTATTAGTTGAAAGTACAGGAACCCGTGAGACCATTATTATTGATAACATGGCCGCACGTACGTATTTATTGTTTTATATTGTTTCAAATAAAGTTCAGTTCATTTAAAATGCAGTGATTTGTTTCGTATAATGCACATTAACACTAACTTTTGGATATTTGTTGTAATTTCATTGTACGTAGTATACATATAGGACAGTTGTTTTGCTTTCTGCACGTGGGTGTAAATGTAATATTACAATATAGTTATTTAAGTTGGCAATCCCGAAATGTAGGAAGTTGAACTTTCAATAATGGTCGCCATTGCTGTAAATGTGATAAAACGCACTATCGCTCAAAAAAATTATTATTTTGGAGGTATTTTGTGTCAAGCGTAAGTCGAAATGCTGACCAAAATAAATAGTGTTGCATTGTTTTGACACTTGCGTAAGTCGAAATGCTGACCAAAATAAATAGTGTTGCATTGTTTTGACACTTGCTGTAATTTTATGGGTGCATTTGTGTTTGTCAAGAAGCCATAAGTTTGAATTATGGCGAGTTTTTAAATCATGTCTAAATGAAATGTTTGTTTTTAATTTATATTACAAAAAAAGTGGATTAAAAATGACATATATGAAAATATGTGACAACAGTAACATTGCTTTATTATCGTTCCCTTGGTGACGGTAACAAAAAAAAAACAAACGCAGTTTATTTCATTCCAACAAACTGGTCTTGAGTTCTTTATGATGTTAAAATTTACTACATTCTTTTGTCTTGCAAAACAATTTTACCTTATTTTCTAACTAGCTTCAGTATTCGCTGTTGTACTGACATGTTTTATTAATTATAAAAGGAAATATATTTTTAATAAATAGTGACAGAATATTCATGCCCGAAAAATCGTAGGAAATTCATTGTGAGATAAAAAATCACAATACTGGCAGTACTCAGATGTAATAAGGACTGTTAAGTCTAGTAGGCTGTGATGAAATGGATATGTAAGAGGAACAGGGAATTAAAAAGTGGATTGAAATATATTTTAGGAAAAGCAGAAGGGAATCGTGCAGTAGGTAGGGCAAGAATGAGGTGGTGGAATAATATTAACCGTGGTTTGAGGGAGGGGAATTATACAGGGAACGATTAGAAATATATTAAGCACAAAAATACCTAAGAACAATTATTACAAACAGAAATGAGATGCACAAAGAAATTAAACATAGGCCCAATTCTGGAAATGCATGCGATTTTGCATAATAGAGACTCTTGTCCACCCAACTTCTCTCAAAATAAAAGTTAAACTGAAAATATATAAAACTGTTATTCTCCCAATTATATTTCATGGATGGGAAACACGACTTTTACTTTAGGGGGCAGAAAAGAATATGAATATTGGAATACATCCATAGGACATTTTGTTTTTGGACCAAAGAGAGGTGAACGGGGGGGCGAATGGAGAAGACTGATCTTTATAGGAAAGCAGATATAATAAGAACATTGAGTCTCGTAGACTGCGAATATGACACGAATGGGTAATGAAAGACTGCATGGAATCTTCTTGTAGGATAATCAAAGAGAAAGCGCCCATTTGGTAGACCAAGAATGAGGGAACCATGATTTGAGGAAAGTAGATTATACAATGGATAATTGGTAAACATTACCTCAGGATAGGTGTGCGGAAAACTAATGTTCTTGCGGCTAAGAACCTATGGTTTCGATAGTGCCAGTGAATTAGTTAGTTATAGGCAAGAATGTGTGGAGAAAAATGAGGAGAATATAGATATAAACCAACAAGATATTTTCGCCGAATGTACGGGAAAACGCTCACTGTGTTCACAAAGAGACCTAAAACACGTTTGGGGAAAATAATCTTATATACTCAACCTAGGATTTAAAGAGAGATCAGGGCTTGCTTGGTTTAGGCTAGGGGCATGGAAATTTCTAAAAATTAGCGACGATCACGATATGCGAATATGTCCAATGTGCGGGAACTTTGAAGACGAGATACATATATTAGGAAAATGTGTTGATTTAGAATATTGGAGACGTCAGTTATTACCGGAAAGATTTCTAAATTCAAATCGGGAAAGATTGGCATGCTACGAGTTAATGATAAATCCAGAAAATTGGATAAACTTGGATAAATTTCTGGACAAAACGCGGAAAATAAGAACAACACTCATTGATGAATAAATATATGTTATCAAAATGCAATACCATTAATTTTTACTAATTATACATAACTTAGTTAATGTATAATGCTATTGTATTATTATGTAATTGTAATATTATTGTGTGTTATTTATGTAATTGTAATGTTATTGTTTTTTTTTTGTTTTTCTTTATACTATTACCAATTATTACTTTATTGAAACGGACTGTCAACACAACGTACGGCTTACTGTCCGTGCCACCCATATTTGTAAATCATCATCATCATTATCCATGCAAGTATTAGGCCATGTGGCTTGTTACGGTCTCAAAGAGGAATTTTCCATCTAGCGCTTTTTTGGATGTCCCAGCGATGTTTTGCCTTGGGGGCAGTAGCGAAGTATGGCTTTTGGAATTCTATGAGACGGCATTCGTTGAAGATGGGCTTTCCAGTTGTTCTGGTAGTTTTGTATATGGTAAAGAATGGGTTCTACATCCAGCTCTTCCATAATTTTCTCATTTCTTTAATGATCCCACTTTGTGTAGCCTGCTGTTCGGCGCATAAATCGCATCTCATTTGCTGTTATTCGGCTTTCATCTCTTCTTCGTATTGTCCATGCTTCACTACCATATCTTAATACCGGTCTTGCGAGAACCTTATAAAGCCGTAATCTTGTGTTGTTCTGTACTGAAGATGGTTTCATTATACTGTTAATTATCCCAGTTATTTTTGTAAAATTTGTGATTTTCTTTGATATGTCAGCTTCATCTTGAAATGTTAAATTATAATCCAAATAATTAAATTAGTTTACTCGTTCTAAAATTTCATCATCCAAAACAATGTTGCTAGGTATAGGGTACTTCCCACAAAAGTCCATCATTTTAGTTTTCTTTGTATGGTTTCCATATTGTACAGTTGCAATTATATTAAAATTGTGTACAGAATACTGTAAATCTGTTTCTGTTGGAGCTATTAATACCAAATCATCTGCAAAAAGCAAAGAGTCTATTTTATGGTTTCTATTAATTTGGATAGAACCGTGTCTCATCTGTCGACAATCTTGGAGTATTCTATCCATGTATATGATAGAGAGCATATTTGTAAATAATATTGTAAATATCTTACTTTTTGTCTAATAAAGTCCTACTACTACTAGTTAGTTATAGAATAGAGCTTATGTACGCACAGCTTTGAATCTCCATGTTGAATAGGGCCAGTGAGTTTGAGCTAATGTAGGAAGAAGTGCAAACTTGAACCAGTAAACTTTGGATTAATGATAGCACAATACATTGGAATGTCCGTATCAACAGAATGGAGGATAATATTTTAATAAAGGGAGTTCGAGATCGGTTACCTCAGCAAAAGTCTCAATAGAAACTTGGCTACCCCGACCGGGATGTCAAGTTCAAATCTTGGCGGTTCTGGAAAGATATTGGTGTCGGGCCAAACCGGAATTGGAGTTTTTCTTGGGGTTCTCCCGTTTCCCGAATTTCATATCACCAACACTCTCTCGTCTTCTCTCCGCCATCATGTCATTTCATCCCCATTCATTCTTATCAATTCACTTTTCATCTCATCTAATGCAAGGTAAAAAAAAAAATAGTCTGGTTTAGCAAACCACAGGTATTTAATTATGTGGTTATAGTGATTTAATGAGGTCACAATCATGTACTTCGTCATGGCTCCTAGCCTTTGTGTCAACTTTAGGCAGAATAGTGTCAAACGGAGAGTTGTAGCCCCTCATCAGGCCTTTTGTGCCCATCCCAAATAAATCGCGATATGAATCATCTTATTCTTCACTTCCTGGTTTAGGCATTAATTGCCTGTTCCGTCTTCACTAATAGATCTAAGACCATCTCTTTCGAGGACGTCCGACATCTTTTCTTCCTCTCGGAAACTAATATAAGATTTTATTTTATAATCTGCTTTCTTCCATTATTTCTACATGTTCGTTCCACTGATTCTTGTTGTTAAATATCTTTTCTTTTATGGAGTAGATCTGCAGTTCTTCACGGATATCCTCATTTCTTATCTGGTCCATTCTAGTGCATCCTTTTACTCTTCTTAAAAATTTCATCTCGGCTGCTTGGATTTTACTTTCTTGTTTGGTGGTGATAATCCAAGATTCGCTCCCATACAAAAGAAGAGGGACCGCCATTGTTTTATAAAATTTTAATATTGTTTGTTTATGGGCTTTATTATTCAATGTTCTATTTATTGTGCCAAAAATAGCTTAAAACTGATGAATTTTATATGAATAATGTGTGTGAATATTTTATGTGTGTCGAACCAGGAACACCACAACAGACTACATATCACCGTAGTGTAGATTTCATCTCATTCGTTCTATACATTCCATAAATTCAAAATAACTGATATCGTATGTTCCACATGATGAAAACATTTCCTGTATAAAAATTAGCCTATAATCAGGAATTTGCGTATACCTATAAATATTCATCTAGGAAGCTTTTATTTCTTTATTTTATTTATATTCCATATTTTGTTAGTGTTAGCTAATATTAGACCATATCCGTATTGTGGTATGTTCAGTCTATGTTTTAATAACGTTTTAAAATTGTAATAAGTAAGTATTTAACTTTTGTATGATTTTATTATTCGCTGGTTGAGTGAAAGAGAAAGCCTTATGGCCTTAAATCTGCTATTTAAATACATTATTATTATTATTATTATTATTATTATTATTATTATTATTATTATTATTATTATTATTAAAGAGGAGAAATATTTTAGTCAAAACATTTTAATATTTAACAGCGTAACAGGAATTATAAATAATATTTTCAAGCCAAACACAGTACAACACACACGAACTAGAACTTATAAAACACTGGCCAGACCCATATTATGTTACGGAAGTGAAGCCTGGAAAATTCGCAGTGTAGATGAACAAAGACTAACTGCGGCAGAAATGAAATTTATGAGACGCACTGCAGGTTACTCAAGAACAGACCATAAAAGGAAATCTAAGATTCTCAAAAAATTACAAACAGAATCAATCATGGAATATGTGCAAAAATACAGAAACAACTGAAAATCTCACGTAAGAAGAATGAGCAGAACAAGAATACGTCAAATCTTAAATTACCAGCCACCAGGCAAGAGTGGGCAGACCCTTCAAACGTTGCATTGAGACCGTAACAGACCGCTAGATCTATCACATGAAAGGAAGATTATTATTATTATAATTATTATTATTATTATAAATGTATATATGGGTCATACTATGAGGCAAAAAGAAGGTTGCCTTGATAGGGACTTAAAAGACCCGAACCCATCGTTACTAATCTAATCGAAATCAAATCTAAAAATCTTTTAGGAAGGTCTAATTTACGATGAAAACACGTGATCACTAGGGATGGATTCCTAATTGCTAGGAGCTAAGACTGCACCATAGTTTGATGGAAATTAAGACTTCTGTCTTTTGTGTTGGTTTCACAGAAAATCAGTTCGAATCTTAACTTTTAATAGGCCAGCATAATAGAGCACGCAGTTTTAGCTTGTTAATTGGACGCATATGGATTTTTTCAATGCCACCTGTTTGTCATTCGACATTTCAGGTATCCTCTCCTGGAATTGGCGTATTGTAACCCAATTCTGAGGTTGGGGCACCTGGAAGGCGGGGTTACGCTGCCCCAATGATATGATGGGCGATGACGATGGGTAGTGATGCTCCAGGAGAGGCCTTAAACCTAAACTTAATCTAATGGGGTGAATGTGATTTGATGATAATGATGGCCAGATGATGTTCGGAGACCGTTTGGGTCTTAAAATATCCTGACATTTGTCTTACAGGTGAGGAAAAACCCCGAAAAAACCTCACGCAGGAAACTTGTCCCGAGCGGGGATCGAACCCGGGCCCGCTGCGTGACAAGGCAGCACGCTACCTTGAAACCACAACGGTGGACGGATGCAGATGGTTAGATACCGGAATTAAAAAGAAAAAGTCCATAGACGGAACAATACACGAGGAAGCATAACATTTAATGGAAAACAATCCGTAACATTGGAAATAATTTGAACTTGTGACCCATAGTAACATGCATATCAACCTTTTCACTAGAATAGGCCCTACCCGTTGACTTCGGCCGATTAGACCCCGCGTTTCTTGGAACAAGTGGCGAGCTTGGTAGCAACTAATTCATGAGGACCGACATAGATCGTAGTATTTTATTAAACGATTGATTGAACCGAATAAATCATCTGGGTTCGATGCTGGTTATTTTCAAGATACTCTGAAGTGGAGATAAACAAATGCAACAATTATTTATTAACTTCTAGTAATGAAAAAAACTGAAATATCAATTCATTTAATTTTTGAATAACTTTTTAGTTACATCATTTTGGGTATAATACTGGCTTTTTATCTCATAGAATGATAATTTTTCCTCTTTCTGATGATAAAATTGCCTCTTTCTGTTCGTAATCAGAAATATCTCCGCATATTAACTTCTTTGACAAGGATACCGATCCAACAATGTATTATTGATATGGTACAGCAAGGAATGTCAAAATAAAACTTCAAAAATTACAAAACAAAAAAAAAAGAAAAAAAAAAGAGATTAGTTCTGTTGCTTTAAAACAATTATTAAATGTTGTAAAATGAATCTGCATTATTGTTAATAGTTATTTCTCATACAATCATCTGTTATTGATTTTTCCCAAGTCCAAAGAGATTTAACAGTAAATATTTGCTATTTAGGCCTATAACTATATAGCCGGCTTCGAAATCGCCCGGAAGTAATATCGGAATACATAACCTCACATTTGGTAAATATTAAACATTATGATTATTTTTAGCTTCTGATGTATTATTCGTTAAATAATCACTCCAAATCCAACGCGAGGTTGAGTTTCTCATTAGATAAAATCACTGGCGACTTTGTCGCTCATGATTTTTTCAGAAAAAACATAACCTCTTGTCAGATTACTGTTGATACAATTCATGTTAAAATTCAGTTGAAGTAAATAATCACAAAATAAAATATTAAAATATATATATGGCAGGTGCTGTCGTCCTCAACTAGGTTCAAATTTTTATTAAAAACTTAAAAAAATGTAGGCCTTTCGGAAACCGGCTTCTTCAGCAGAATTATCAGCTACTATCTGTTGTATTCCGATATCAGTGGCCTTCCAGCATAGTCGATAGCTACTGACAGTTCTGCTGAAGATGGAAGTCAGTTTCCGAAAGGCCTACAGCTTTCAAAAGTTTTTAATAAAAGTTTTAACCTAGTTGAAGACAGCACCTACCGGTATATATTTTAGTATTTTACTTTGTGATATTGAATATATGAGGGTTGTTTTTGTTTTATTCTTCTGAAAACAAACCTTGAGGTCCACACAGTCTCCTATAGAAATTTTGAACTTTTATGGGAGAAAACTCGGCCATAGGTAGTAATTCCACCTCTTTCTCGTGCTATGAATCGCTTGCAAATGGCTTGTAAAGGCGATACTGAACACATGGAATACTTTTTGTAGGGCGGGTGACTTGTTCTACTTATACACTGAGTTCACTGTATTGTAAACTGCAGTTGTATTCCATTTCCTCTAGATGCAGTTCTACCAATATAGTTCACACTAATTTCCGCAAGTTTGTGACCCTGTTGACCTACTAAACATTAAGTGCCAGCAAAAAGTTGGATTCAGGAAGCACAGTTTCAAAGTCTCTTATATGCACGTTGTTCAAATTGAAGTGTTCTAACTAAAAGCTCCATGGCGCAACAAATCTAGAAAGCCCTTGGCTTCATTTGTCATTCACAGAGGTTAATGAAGTATATGTGTGGCATGTGATCAGCATGTTTGACCCTTGTGGACACCAGTCTCATACTAGTAAATATTATGAGAAAATTTCTGCCCCCAAAGAGTTTTAACTAGTGCATTCGTAGCACTGCTTAAAGACAAGATACCTAAGAGTGCTCGATAATGGGGCGTACTGAAAGTTTACTAGAATATATAAATTGTTCTTTACCGTAAATTTATAACCATCCCATATTTTGTTCCGGCTTGTGTCCATTTACTGGAGGATGATTGGAAGAGTTTGCTTTCAGTGCGTGTATGTATGTATGCATGTGTATGTGCATTTAGAAGAAACAGGCCTACAACAGATCAGATTTTTAGTATAAGACAGGTTTTAGAAAAGAAATGGGAATATAATGGTACTGTACATCAACTATATGTAGACTTCAAAAAAGCATATGATTCAATTAAAAGGGAGAAGTTATATAGTATCCTGCTGGAGTTTGGAATTCCTAAAAAGTTAGACTTATACGAATGTGTCTAAATGGCACAAAGAATAGGGTGCGTGTAGGCAAACAGTTTTCGGACACTTTTGAAATCCAGAATGGGTTGAAGCAAGGAGATGCACTATCTCCTCTACTATTTAATTTTGTACTAGAGCATGCCATTAAATCTTTTGAGAATGAGGAAGGCTTACAACTCAACGGTATTAATAAGCTCCTAGTTTATGCTGATGATGTATTATTGGCCGATAGCGAGGAGATACTAAAGGCCAACACGCACACACTATTGAGTAACACTAACAAATTAGGACTGGAAGTAAATATCAATAAAACTAAATATATGGTCACACGTAGAAATTCAGATTATAATGGAAATGGACAGCTTATGACAAATGAGGGAAATTTTGAGGAAGTGGCTGAATTCAAATACCTAGCAACACTAATCACAAATATGAATGAGATGCACAAGGAAATTAAACACACAGACTCAATTCTGAGACTCTTGATGTCCCAACTCCTTTCAAAAAATGTTAAACTGAAAATATATACAATTATTATTCTACCAGTTATATTATATGGGTGCGAAACATGGACTCTTATTTTAAGGGAGGAAAGGAGATTACAAGTATTTGAGAATAAAGTACTCAGGAAAATTTTTGGACCAGAGAGAGATGAACAGACAGGTGAATGGAGAATACTACATAACAATGAACTACATGGTCTTTATAGGAAGCCAGATATAATAAGAAGAGTTAAGTCTCGTAGACTTCGATGGGCAGGACATGTTGCACGTATGGGGAATGAAAGAATTGCATGGAAACTTCTTATAGGAAAGCCAGAGGGAAAACGCCCAGTTGGTAGACCAAGAATGAGGTGGGAGAATAACATTAACTATGATTTGAGGGAAGTAGATTATACAGGGATTGATTGGAAAACATTAGCTCAGGATAGGGATGTATGGAGAGCTTATGTCCGCGCGGCAATGAACCTCCGGGTTCGATAGTGCCAGTGAGTTAGTTAGTTACCAGTTAGATTTTATTAATGTAGAGTCACTTATTGGTAACTTAAGTCGTCGTCACACACTTCACGTGTTGGATCCGTTACAGTCTCATGAGTAGGTCTTCCCAAGTTTCTTCACCCTTTTTGGTGAATAAGTAAGAATTTGTCTATTACAAAGTGGGATCCATCTTATGGACTTGTTATTTCCACTAAATCTATATTGCTGAACGTAATGAACTAGTAGTAGTACGTCCTTCTGTCCCTCAATGAGATTAAGCACTCTCCCCCGAGAGGAGAGAAATTCAACCATACTAATTTAGTCATCACGTGTTCTCATATAGATATGACTGAGTGGCCCGGGGTCAGGGTTCTGCCTCATAGTGACATCTAGGAAATCAAGGTATTGCTAGGATGAGAACGTTCGGTAAATTTTGCACAGAGGCGTTGTTAATTCAGGTTTTAAAGTCCCTCCTTGAGGACTTGACTCTTGTTTTTATACTTAAAAAAATCCATCGACCTCGGCCAGGTTTGACTCCGCGACCCTCGGGACTAGATGCAAGGAACATATCCACTAGGCCATCGAGGCCGAACGTAACGAACTTATAGAGTATATTTTTAGCTCTCTTATGTTTATAATATTAACGACCGCGGTGGACTAGTGGTTACGCTCCTTGCCTCTGATCCCGAGGGTCGCGGTTTCAAATCCGGCCGGGGTCGATTGATTTTTTTAGGATGGAAAAATCCAAGGAGCGACTCCTCCGGGAGGGACTTAAAGCCGTGAGTCCCGAGTCTGAAGATTTTCAGGCCCGTAAAATATCTTAAAGCCTGAATAAAAAGGCCTCCAAGCAAGATTTACCGAATTTTCCCGTCCTAGTACTACCTTGGTTTCCTAGATGTCAGTATGAGGCGGAACGCTGACCACGGACCACTCAAATGACATCTATACGAAAACAAGTGTAACTAAATTTGTATGGTTCAAATTCTTCCCTGTAGGAGGAGAGCGTCTAAATCTCTGTTAAGGGAAACATGGGCTTTAAAGAAGAAGAAGTTTATAATTTTTATGATGTTCAAGCAATGAGCATCCAGCTATCCTTGCAAACATACTATTAGGTGCTGTTTATCATCTTTCATCAGATTTCCTACTTTACATGCTTTCTTGCCGTAACTCAATATCCGTCGAGAAAGTGCCTTAGACAGTCAGCATTGTATGTCTTTATATCTAAGAAGGATTGAAAACATTTATTACTTCATTGATTACACTGAACAACAAAAAATAAACTTTTTTTCTCAGAAAGAAAAATATGTGATTCTGATAGTATTTTTTTTCTCCTGGATTCAAATATATCGGTTTTTCTCCATCACGCAAGGTTTCCGAGAGACAGGCATTTATAATTTAAAACACTTTAATATTTTCTACATTCGTAACTACACAATATTAGAACATTCGGACTCACCTAGAAAGTAAGAAATGACGATTTTCTGCTATATTTCGCCTGTGGAGCATCCCTCTTGATGGTCGAACAATAATCGGCCAGCATATTAGGATTCCATTTGCCTTGATATCTCTTTTCCATAGCTGAAATCCACTGATGAAAGTGTTCCCCGTTTTATTTTACAATGGACAAATGGACGAAAAAACGTTTATTAAAAAAATATTATTTAAATCCATTAATTGAAATTGAAATAAAAAAACTGTGGGCGATGGAGAAATTCCGAATACATATTTGAAAACACGATAAAAACTGCATTAATTACAACACTTGGTACTCATGAGACAAAAATCTTGTTGACAGTGTTATCATGAATTTAGAAATTTTGTTTGCTGTAAGTTTTTCAATAATATACGACAAATTATAAACTAAATAATTAAATTAATTAACACGTTCAGTTGGTGTAAGATTTATGATAAATTCATTGGAATTGGAGTTTGTCCTAAAAATGATATAACTTTTGTTTTAGAGAATTCCGAAGGAATTAAGTTACTAAGGTAGATCTTAAGAAAACATTTTTGAAAAAAAAACTACAGATTTTCACCGCTCCTATCTAGCAGACACCGAAAATTACTATGTTTACGCTCTTGTGGCAACATTTTATTTTAAATTGGAACCATACTTGGCATCTAGTAATTAATTTAAAAAGTGATGTTGAGTTCATTAACCAGAAAAATCGGACTGTTAGGTGTAGGAATCCAGCTCAAATAAAAAAAAAAGAAAATTTAAAAATTGTTCTATCGGTCGCAATTTTCGATCTTTCACAATGTCAGTATATTCTATTGAAATGAACAGAGGAAGATATCTAAAAAAAACCAGCGAAATCCAACCATTGTAAGTGGGGCTTTAGTCGAAACCCGAAATTAAAAATGTATTGTTACAACCGCCGTGTTTAGTTCTCGCAAGTGAATGACATACAAGTCAATTAACCCTTAAATTGGAAATGTATTCTATCAGATGCACTTATTTAATTTATTTAATGTTTTTAATAACATAATTGAAAAGGAACACCGATATCTTAAAATAATTGTAGACTACGCCAATTTTGGAATATATTAAACAGTACCAACTAAATTGGAAACACCATCTTGAAAGAATGAGTTCAAATCGGATCCCCAAAGCTGTTTATAATTATATACCTAGAGGACGAATATCTCTGGTCCGTCCTATGAAACGCTGGAGGGAAAATTTCCTATAGGATCGTAACAGGCCTTGGCCTAAAACTTGGAAGGAAGAAGAAGAAGAATTGAAAAACGAATCGGTAGATATTTAATTTGGTGTCAAATTATACAAAAAAATGTGCAAATGTGTAGGCCTAATAACTTACGGTTATGGCCGATTTGTTTTCACTGCAGTCCGACACTTTAAACTAATATTAGAAATTGAATTTCTCCAATTTAACAAAAGAAATATACGAGTATATTCCGTATACCAGCAAAATGGGTCAATAAATTCTACTTGCTGTTGAATTCTTTTAATTTACTCTGATCCTGCGGATTTTTTTTCATATTGAATCTTAAAGTGTAGTCATCTGTAAATTATGAACAAATTTCGGTAAATCATGTTCCGTTTTCTGATTACTTAAGTATTAATAAAAATAAATTGCTTAATTGAACAATGTCCACCGCTGTGGTCTCGCTGTGTCACGCAGCAGGTCCGGGTTCGATTCCCGATCGGGACAGGCTCCTGGGTAAGGTATTTTCGGGGTTTTTCCTCACCTGTAAGACAAATGTCAGAAAGCTTAGGGCCCGACGGTCTCCGAAAATCATCCGGCCGTCATCGTCATCTTTATCATTATCATCTTTCACCGGTTTGGAAAGCAATGGGAAGCTACCACACCTATAATTACCTAGTAAAGCTGCAAAGCATAGCATGCAACTGCTATGATTGCAGTGAAAGGCCTGCCTTCGGGCAGAATTACTATAGGAAATTGAATAATAAAGTAGGAAGGAAAATTTGCTTCAGAAAGTTAATCGATTTGTATATTTCAATTAAAAATAAACTAAATAGACGCTAGTTTACAGAACGTGTTTTGTTTGCATCGTGGTCTTGACGTCACAGCTTTGTGATGTAATTTTTCATGTTAAATATGTGTCATGTGGTTGCATATAAACTAGGGGAATAATAAAACGATTAATCTCAAAGTTTGCACGTCGAAATGTTAATACTGTACAGATTTTAAGCTTTATAAAAATACGGATACAGACTGGTGCTAGTGAAACAGACTACCAGGAATTCTAATTTTTGTTTTAGCTAAAAATTAAGTAATTTCTTTGGTCTAGTGGCAACATTCTTATTGTAGAAACAGCAGGCACAGGTTCAATTCCCGGATTGGACAAGTTTTCTAGGTGAGATGTTCTTCAGTGTTTTTCCTCACCGATAAAACAAATGTCAGGAAAAAAAAAATGTAAGGCCCAAATTGTACCTGAACGCTGCCTTGTCACGGAGCGGGCCCGGGTTCTGTCCCCGGTACGGACAGTTTTTCTGGGTGAGCTTTTTATCGTGGTTTTTCCTCACCTGTAAGACAAATGCCAGGAAAACTTTAAGGCCCAAACGATCCCCGAAATCATATGACCATCGCAATCATCATCATCATCGTTTATATTCATCTTAGATTAAGCTTAGGTTTAGGGACTCTCCTGACACACCACTATCATCGTCATAATCACCCTTATATCATCGGGGGAACGTAACCCCGCCTTTCAGGCGCCCCAACCTCATAAGTGGGTTACAAGTATGCCATGACAGGAGAGAACACCAGGCATGTCGAACGACAACCTGGGGCATTTGTAAAAAAAACATTTACCACCCCAAAAATAAATCTAGTACTCATTACTGTTCGAGCAGAGTCTGTTGTGTTGCCCGAAGGTTTAGCCAATTATAATTTTTGGCCTAATCGTGACTCGATCTCGCGATATTCCAAATTGAATTGAATTGAATTGAATTGCATATGCATTGCCTTCCCAACTACGCTTAGACGCGATCCCAATTTATTTTTCAGTTTATTCCTTTATTTTCTTTTTTACTTCTTTTATACATTTTTATTCTCTTTTTCTTTTTAATTTACTTTTTCTTTTAGTTCCTACTTTTTATTTTTAATTTTCTTCGTTTTTTGTCCTGTTCTTTCTTCCTTTCATTAATGTATTTCCATTTGTTTCCTTGTTTTTATGTTTTCTCTTTTTCCTTTTTAATATTCTTTTCGTATTTTTACATTTTTATTTTCTTTCATTCCCTTCCTTTTCATCTTTATTTTCTTTAAAGTTTTTAATTATATTTTTTTTTACTTTTTCCTCTTATCCCATTCATTGTTTTTCTTGGTCTTCTTATGTCTCCAAATACCAATACAAGTATTAGTAAGTTTGTTTAAAGCACATCTGACAAAAAAAAAACTACAAAGATTTATTTTTTCTAAGGAAACAAAGGAAGGTAGCTTGAAAATGTTATATTCTTTGACAATTTGTTTTGTTTCTTTGAATTCAGTTGCCATAACAATACAAGACCTTGAGTTCCAGGCGTCTGCATAAAAATATTGCAAACAAATGAGATAATTTTACTAGTTTTAATTTGTATGTGTTGGCAGCAATGTGTGATCACATTCAGCCGGTTTTATGACCAGGTCTGCTTCAAATATATTACCAGAACTTTCTGATAAACTTCATGCGTGTAAAAAATAGATTTTTGCGCGATAGTGCGTTTCCTCGTAAAAACCAGCAATGGCGACCATTATTGAAAGTTCAACTTCCCACATTTCGGGGTTGCCAACCTAAATAACTATACTGTAATATTACATTTACACCCACGTGCGGGAAGTAAAAGCACTGCTTCTATGTATACTACGTAAATATACAGATATTATCCAAAAGGTAGTGTTAATATACATTATACGAAACAAATCACTGCATTTTAAATGAATTGAATTTTATTTGAAACAATAAAAAACAATAAATACGTACTTGCGGCCATGTTATTAATAATTATTCTCAAGACCTCCTGTTGTTTCAACTAATAAACATTGCCCACGCTGTTAACGTTAGTCAATTGTTTAAAATGAACGCAAATATTTCCAACAAAGATGTTATCATTTTACTGTTATTTATTATTTTGAAAACACCATCGTGCAAAAAATAATGTACAACGCACGCTTGTGAAGTGTTTTACAGAATCTCGGAAATTAAAAACCTCACTATCGCTCGGTTTTTAAACATTTTTCGTCAATTCTGTAAAAACCACTTCCCAACCTCGCATCGTAATAATCTATTTAACGTCACGTGCCCCCAGTGGCCAACCCGTCCTCTATTGTTTTACAAATCGCCATATTTTATTATATCCCCAACATGAAAAAATAAAATGTTTTTATGTGTAATCTCTGCAAGGAATTTAACGTTTGGACAAGTTAGGATTATTAATCGGTACATTGTGGACCAAATGCCTGAATTAATTTCCAATTCTCTCTGCAGTAAATATGTTGAAGAAACAAGTGGTTCAGTCGATAGCGATCCTTTCATCGGACGGGGAATGTAAACTTGGCGGTCTCTTGTTAATTTTCAACAGGACTATGCTAAGTGCCGGCATCGGGTTTCACCTTCTCCCTGCTCGTCATGGCCATCATCATCCCTCACACTATACCCAAACAATTAACATTCTACACTCCTCCCTGCCGGTTGCCCGTTATATCCCTCCTCATCACACTGCCACTTATTCGAAATCGTTTACAGTTTCTCTTGCACCCTATTTCAGAGACTGCCAAACTTTACAATCTTTCAGAAACATTATTAACAGAAACATCTCACTAATATTACTTTTTTAACAATTAAGAATTTGTTTTTTATTATTTAATAAAAATAGTATTAAGATTCATCAATATTTTTACCTATATCTTATATATAAACAATATATTAATTTATTACAGTTAATTACATTTTTTGTATTTTTTCTTTTCTTTTTATGTCTAGTAGATTCGAGCTATTATTCCTTTGTATATACATTATTTCATTAGTTTAATTTTAATTTTATTTAATTTTAATGTATCATTAGTCATTATTTTCAGTTTGCTCAGTTTGATAAGATTAATTGTATGTATGTAATATTATTGTATTTTTTTTGTATTTAAATGTAATGTAAGTTTGTCCTGGTGAGTGGAAGAGAAGGCCACATGGCCTTAACTCCATCAGGCTAAATAAATCTAAAAAAAACCCTGTATACAAGTACATATGTACGTAACTGGGTCTGCCAAAGCGGTGCGTAAATTGAAAATGGACCATCAGAACCTGTTAAACGAAATCTTCATTCGTCCGTGAATAGAACACGCTTCCATTGGTGGTACTGCCAGTTGACATGATTCAGAGCAAAGCGCAGCCGGGCTTCTTTGTGTTGACGTGTTAAACGAGGGGATTTAAATAGGATTCTAGACCTCAGGCTTGCATTTCTCAGTCTATTTCTTACAGTCTGATCAGAAATTACCGCCCCAGTTGCTGTTCGTAAATCATTTTGTAGATCTTCGGCTGTAGATGTTCGTCTGCAAAAAGCTGATAGGACAAGAAATCTATCCTGTACCTCTGTAGTCTTCTTCTTACGACCTTGCCCGATCCACCTCTTGTACCCATGTGTCTCTCTATGTCGTCTCCACGGCCTATGGATGACGGAAGGGCCGACATCAAGAATCTTTGAGACATGGCGAATGCAGCGACCATCTTCAAGCAACGAAATTGCTTGTGAAAGTGATGTTTCATTTAGATGTCTCATTGCTCTATATTAGCTTCAGAGAACACAAAATAATTTCCTACCACAGATTATTCTTCAAACATGTTTTTTAAAAAAATAATTCAATAAGCACTAACTTCAGTTTCAGTAACTCTTGGAACTTCACTAACATATAACTAACTAATTAACTCACTGACACTATCGAACCCGTAGGTTCGTGGTCGCACGGATATAAGCTCTCCATATATCCCTATCCTGAACTAATGCTTTTCAATCACCTCCTGTTATAATCTACTTCCCTCAAATCATAGTTAATGTTATTCACCCACCTCATTATTGGTTTACCAACTGGGCGGTTTCCCTCTGGTTTTCCTACAAGAATCTTCCATGCACACTTTCATTTCCCATTAGTGCTCTGCCCATCGCAGTCTATGAGACTTAACTACTTCAGTAACATAGGCTATTCAAAGAAAAATTTATAATACCCAGAAGATCTTCAATCTGGTTTTTAACAATACTTCAAATCAAAACATTTATGCGATATTTATTTTGTGGCTTTGATTTAAACATGCGTTCCTCTAACTCTTTTGAGTAGTGCAATATTATAGCTGTATACACAACTGCAACACTTAACATTTACAGTTTACACATATGCTGTCAAATTGGTCCATAGGCCTAATCCAGAAGTAAAAGATGTAAAAAATTAAGTTTGTAACTACAATGATTATACTGTTTTAATTTTTAAAGTTATTTTGCCTTTAGGTTTGTGAGAGCACTAAGCAATGTGGATATAATACTGATCCATTGTAACTGGCTTTTGCCTTCGAGTTTGACTTAAGTTGAATTTTTCTGTTTTTAGCTAACTCAGTGGAATGTTTTGCCAACTAAATGCAGATTGGTTTAATGTAACTTATGATTTCATTATCATCAGAGTACATTCACGAATTTAGGCCATGTGTTGACCTGTTTCGGCCTCAAGAGAAACACCTTCCAAACGTTTTTTAAGTGGACGTCCTGCAGGTTGATATAACATTTGTTTGGGTATCCTGTGAACATGTTGCATCCATCTTGACTTATAATCAGAAATTTTGTTTTCTAAAGACTCCATGTGTAATTCTTCTAAGATGTCTTCTTTTTTGTGATCTAGTAGTGTGTATCCTGCAATCCTCCGAAGGTATCTCATTTAAACAGATCTAAGAACTTATAATTTTATTTCATTTATTTATTTAACAGTTTTTAAATGTTATACAACATCTTATGTGATCAATTATAAGTTTTGATTCTCTTTCTTCAATCATCTCTATCCTTCCAGTCACCAATCCGTAGTCCTTCCTATGTCTTTCATTAAATTCATAATTCTCTCTATCAATGTCTTCTTAGGATTCCCTCTTATTTTTCTCCGATTTGGAATCCATTCCAAACTCTTGGGTGGCAATCAATCTTCATTCATCCTCTTCACGTATCGAAACAAATGTAATTGTTTATGTCCCACAAATTGTATAATTGTTTTACTTTATATACCATTTTTATTTATAATATTTTAGACTGATATTTTATTTTTCTACGATTATTGAGGGTCAATGAAGTAGATATCGAGGGCCGCATGTGCCTCGAGGGCCGCAAATTGGACAACACTGACTTAGCTAATTCAATTTATTTACTTCCTTTTATCCACCGCTGTGGTCTCTAGGTAGCGTGCTGCCTTGTCACGCAGCGGGTCTGGGTTCGATTCCCGGTCGGGACGAGCCTCCTGGGTGAGGTTTCCTCTCGGGGTTTTTCTTCACCAGTAAAACAAATGTTAGGTAGCTTTGAGATCCAAAAGGTCGACGAACATCATCTGGTTATCATCATCATTATCATCCCCGGCGTGGAACGTAACGGGAAGCTATCACACCTATAATTTCCTAGTAAAGCTGAAAAGCTTCTTCTTCTTCTTCACTTCCTGGTTTAGGCAAGAGTTGCCTGTTCCGTCTTCACTAATAGATCTAAGACCATCTCTTCCGAGGATGTCCGACATCTCTTCTTCCTCTTGGAAAATAATGGAAGATTTTATTTGGTAATCTACTTTCTTCCATTCTTCCTACATGTTCTTTCCACTGTATCTTGTTGTTAAATATATTTTCTTTTATGGAATAGATCTGCAGTTCTTCACGGATATCCTCGTTTCTTTTCTGGTCAATTCTAGTGCAGCTTTTTACTCTTCTTAAAAATTTCATCTCGGCTGCTTGGATTTCATTAAAGCTAAAGCTGAAAAGCACAGCATGAAATTGCTATGATTGCACTGACAGACCTGCCATAGAACAGAACACTATAGATAGGATACTTCCTTTTAATAATAAAAAACAATTGAGATCAACTCATTTAATAGTTACGTCACTTTTTAGTTAGATCATCTTGATCTTGAGAATAGTTAGACATTTGATCGTCATTTATTTTCTTTATAATTTGATAATATAATGTTATAAAGTTACTTATAAAACCACGTGACTTAGTTGAGCAAACAACCACAAAATGAAGACAGAAGAATCTCATGTTTCACTTGCACGTAAACTAGCGGATGACAGCACCTTCAACAATGAAGTAACTTATAACAAGTAATTTTCTCGCGTAGAATTTTGATGCCTTGAAATAGTAGACTTAACCTCCGCCCTCCTCGGAGAAGTTTTTCCCTCGGTGCACGTAAACCTAATTTAATATCACATCCAGGGGGTTGTAATTTTATAATAAGGCGAGAATGTGTCTTATATTACATTCTCAGTTCATTTGTTTTCTTTTTTTAACAATCGCGCAGGGAAATATACTTGTTTAATATCAACCAGAGCAGCGTTAAGATGATATTTGTTATACCAAGTCCGAGTTAAGTTCCAGTTGTACTACTGTGTACAAACTTGCAAAAGAAATTACTCCGCCGACCCCGTCTATTGGGGGAACCGTGGTGATACTTTTACTCACCATATGACTGAATTGTATACAGAACTGTCATCGATTGAAACATTGTTCTTAAGCAACATAGTATTTTTCGGGAAATAAGACTGAATGCAAGGTAAGATGGCATCAACCATTAGGAACTTCCATTTCATATTTATTTATAACAAAAATTGTATATTGGTCTACCTAATCAGAGTTCTAGTATTTTCCCATGATGTCGATAGATATCCTTTCTTTGAAATTTTATTACGAGTAGAATATATGTTCCAATCTGACTCATCTGTAAATGCCGTCTTCCTTTTTCCCTATTCTCTTTCGAGACTAAAAATTCGTCATCGTATCCTATTTTAGAATAAGTTTAGCTTGTTTTTTACCTTAATAAAATATACCATGTTTTATTTGTATACAGTTACAAAAGGGAAAATTATCGCTTCATAAAATATGTTCAGTACCTTATATTGAAGTCGAGAAGACAGAAGACATTGAAATGAATAATGACATCTATTTTCTTTTTAAGTGGCTGTTTATTTTCTTAATTTATATTATTTTGAATTGATAACAATGGGCTAAACAATTGAATGTTTTAACTTTTTCAACAACAACAACAACAATAATAATAATAATAATAATAATATTACTTTTTATATTGAATGCCACCATGTTGTTATTTCGACATTATGGTATTCTCACCTGACATGGCGTTATTGTAACCCACATCTGAGGCTGGGGAGCCTGGAAGACGGTGTTACGCAGGCCCGATGATATATAAGAGGTGACGACGGTAGTAATGATGCCCCAGGAGAGGCCCTAATCCTAAACTTAATGAATATGTTAATGATGATAAGAATGACCATATGATGTTCGGGGACCGTTTGGGCTTTACAGTTTCCTGACATTTGTCTTACAGGTAAGGGAAAATCCCAAAAAAAGAAACTATCACCCAGTAAACTTGTCCCGACCGTGATCGAACACGGACCCGCACGCTACCTGACCACAGCTGGACATAACAACAACAACAACAACAACAACAATTCTTCTTCTTCTTTCTCTACGCATGAAAGCTGGCAGCTTGTTGCGTGTTCATTCATTACAGGTCCGGGGTATGGTGACGTCCTTCCATCGTAGTGTGGTCTTCCTAAAGGCCTTTTCTGCTGAGGTATCCAGTCACGTACTTTCTTCACTAGTCTACAGTTCTCCATTACATCTATGTGATCTTTCCAATTTAGTCTTCTATCATTTATCAAGAGGTTTATAGGTTCAATTTCACATTCTTCTCTGATAACAGAGCTGCGAATTTTCTCTCTCAGTGATTTTCCTACTATTTTCCTTAAAACTTTCATTTCGGTTGTTTCATTGATTTGTTTTGTTTTTTGAGTTTCTGTTCGGCATTCACAACCATATGTTAGAAATGGTCTTATGGCAGATTTGTAAATTCTTACTTTTGTATCTATTTTTAAATTTTTATTTTTCCAAACAGTATTGTTTAAACATTCCTATATTTTGTTTGCATTATTTGCTTGATGGAGAATTTCATCTGTTATTCTTAATAATAATAATAATAATAATAATAATAATAATAATAATAATAATAATAATAATAATAATAATAATAATAATAATAATAATAATAATAATAATATAATAATAATAATAATAATAATAATAATTAATAATAATAATAATAATAATAATAATAAAATAATAAGTGGTTAGATGATGTGGGCAGAATGCCAAAAGATAGATTAGGCCAAAGATTATAAATTACTTGTACTATAAACTAATAGGAGTAAGAAGGCGAGGACTTTCCATGAAGAGACTATTTGATGTGAATATCCGAGAGATCTAAACGGGGTAAAATGTGGGCCACAGCCATGACAGCTAGATGATGATAATGATACTAATACTAGTACTACTATTACTATTACTACTACTACTACTACTACTACTACTAATAATAATAATAATAATTATAGTAGTAGTAGTAGTAGTAGTAAAACAAGTATGGAAGCTAGAGATTTGAGGGAAGAAGATGCTTTAGACAGGAGCCTCTGACGACAAATCACTTTGGGTTGAAGGAGAAACACTGTACTGTGGAATATTCCTAAATAAAAAAAATATTATTTATGTAGGTCTTTCTGGAATGTTGTAGTTTTCCTTAACTGAACAATAATATAAACATATAAAATGCACAATATTAATTTTTTCTATTGTTTCTTGTCTATGGTTGTCTTTCAATTCCATTGATCTTCTTACTCCATCCATCTATGTGGTCTTCCTTTCCTGTATCTCCCATCTGGTGTCCATCCCATCATTTTCTTAAGTACTCTTCCATCTTCCATTCTAATTCATATCTGAATCGCTGTAATTTTTTTCAATTAGCACTATTACTACACCTTTTTCTGTATCTATTTAATTGCTTGATTCATTCAATCTTTATTTTGTTTTTCCTTGACTTCCTAAACGTTCTTCTAAAGAAGTTTAATTCAGTGGCTCTCAGTTTTCCTTCTTGTTGTCTATTTATTGTTAAGTTTCCGCCACATAAAGTACGACGATCTTCACTATTGTTTCATTAAACTTTTTTTAGTCAAAATATTACTACTCCAAAATAATGAATTTAACTTTCCAATAGCTCGTCTTCTTTGGTATATGTACCTATCTATTTCTAGTTTTGATAATCAATATTCCTGTAATACTGAGACAAAACATTTGAAGTTACCAGCTTTATTATTTTCTTGTCTTTAGATTTCAATTCCATCATTACACACAGTCATATATTCTGTTTTTTATTCAAATTTATTTTGAATATTCACTACTGTACTTTGTGTAATTTCCTGCATCTATAATAATAATAATCAGAATTTTCTCTGTTCTGTGCAACTATCACTTGGTCATTCACAAAAAGTAGATTAGAGGATATAAATATACTTGGAAATAAATATGGATTAATTATTAATAAATTTGTTAATAAATCATATACGTATATGAATATAACTATTGATTAATTATTGTTTTTAACATCATTTAAGTAAATTTGTCTCTTAATTGCAATTTCATTCCCCCACAGTTGTTTGCCCACTCTCTTAAACTCATTTTATACGAATACTTTGAATAGAATAGGCAGCAATATTAATAATAATAATAATAATAATAATAATAATAATGGTAATAATGCAATGGTATATGTGTTAGAAAAACAACGATAATAATAATAATAATAAAAATAATAATAATAATAATACAATGGAAATGTGTTATAAATTTTAAAAACGATAATTAAAAATAACAACTAAATAAACAATTGCAGTGTCAAAGCCTACTAAAAGTTACAGTTTAAAGTAGATGTAATTAAGATAGAAAATCAATAGTTATAATAATTAATAAGTAGAGCTAGGATTTTTATGTACTAAAAGTTAAGATTGCAACGTAGTATAATGAGAAGTTAGACTTCTGACTGTCTTTTGTTTTGGTTTCACACACAAACAGTTGAATAGTACAATGAGAAGTTAGACTTCTGACTGTCTTTTGTTTTGGTTTCACACACAAACAGTTGAATAATATATACAATCTTGCATTGCAATCTTATCTTTTATTACATAAACATCTTGGCGCTATTAATAACACTGATCAATAACAGAAATGGAATTAAAACCTATGATGATACCTATAGTAAACAATGGTAGAGCCAGGCGGTGCTAGTAAATGAAGGGAGATCATGAAAGCAGTTTAATTAGGTTTTGTTATCCTGTCATGCTGTGTACTGATCTGTTCAAAATTAAACACAACCTCAATCAAAATCACATAATACTAATGACAGATTGACTTATGTGAACCAATCGCTGCACACAACAGGATGAAACAGAATTAAGCACAGTTATTAGAGGATGAAATGTACCGGAGGAAATTAAATACAAAGAAGGAAGCAAATACACAAAAAAATCATGAATTACAGAGAGAAATAAAGAAAGGAAGGTAGAACGAAAGGAAGGCGAAAAGGAAGAAGTAAATAAAAAGGGAAGTTATAAAGAAAAGAAGGAAGATAGAAAGGAAATATAAGATCCAACCATAGTAATTCTGCCCGAAGACAGGTCCTTCACTGCAATCATAACATTTTCATGCTATGCTTGCAGCTTTACTAGGGAATTGTAGCTGTGGTAGCTTCCCGTTGCTTTCCACACCGGTGAAGCATGATGATGATGATGATGATGATAAGGGTGATGATGGCCCTATGATTTCGGGGACCGTTTGGGCCTTAAAGTTTTCCTGACATTTGTCTTACAGATGAGGAAAAAATCCGATAATAACCTCATCCAGAAAAACTGCCCCGACCGGGATCGAACCCGGGCCCTCTGCTTGACAAGGCACAGCGGTGGATAATAGAAAATATAAATAAATAAATAAATAAATAAATAAATAAATAAATAAATAAATAAAGAGCGAAATAAAGAATAGAAAATATAAATAAATAAATAAATAAATAAATAAATAAATAAAGAGCGAAATAAAGAATAGAAAATATAAATAAATAAATAAACAGCGAGATAAAGAAAGAACAGATGAAATAAGTAAATACGAATGTGAAAAGAAAGAAGGAAATCAGGAAGAAATAAATGGAGGGAAGAAAGAAAGGAGTAAATATATCGTATAAAGACAATTTTCGTCTCTCAATTATTTAATATAATAAAACAATGATTCAAAACTAGAGAGAGACCAAAAAAATAAAAAAAATAATGGCTTAAATGATTATGTATTAATTTTTCTGATTAATTTTTCTATAAATATGAATAAATTATATAATCCCTGAAATCGATGCTATTTTCCTTTCTTACCGTGCTAAGAATGATGATCGATTAATCCTTAATGCAATATAATTTAAATAAAAAACCTATTATACGGATACCATGCATAATAATAAATTGGGAAAAGGGAGCATCGATTGTCTCTCTGGTCTCGAATTCCAATGATTGTTTTGTGGATTGCCTTCATATGCTCGCGAACTGCATGTTGTACCTAATAAAGCAATAACAAGGTATTTACGTCCGACTATTCAATTAAATGTTGCAATTTACGTAACGTTATAATACTGAGATCAAGTGGTTTATCGCAGTCAACTGTCGCCAATATTACTTGTATTTATATCCACCAGGCGTCGCTAGTGTCATACATTACGTCCACTTTATGTGATTGATCTTTGCCACATGCCCATATCTAAGCCCGGCTCCACTTCTCAATAAACTCACCTCTCTAGTTAACCATTTTATCCTCTTTTCGGGAACGATTTTTACTCTAACACATTTTTAATGTTGCATTTTTTTTCTTTATTCCGTTTATTTCATAAGTGATGTTTTACTTTTATTTCAACTTCTGATTCACAGGTTCACAAGTTCAAACATGACCGAGGTCGATGAATCTTCTCCTTCTTTTCCTTCTTCTTCTTCTTCTTATTCTTCTTCTTCTTCTTCTTCCCCCTACGATCCTCTAACAACGTTGGCCTCCTTTATAACATCTGCCCATTCTTCTATATTCCTAGCTTTCTGTCTCTATATTTTAACCCTTAAATTCGTAATGTATCTTTTTTGACTACATCTTACTTACTTACTTACTCACTGGCACTATCGAACCCGTAGGTTCATGGCCGCGCGGACATAAGCTCTCCATACATCCCTATCCTGAGCTAATGCTTTCTAATCATTCCCTGTATAATCTACTTCCCTCAAATCATAGTTAATGTTATTCTCCCACCTCATTCTTGGTCTACCAACTGGGCGTTTTCCCTCTGGCTTTCCTACAAGCTTCCATGCAAGTCTTTCATTCCCCATACGTGCAACATGTCCTGCCCATCGCAGTCTACGAGACTTAACTGTTCTTATTATATCTGGCTTCCTATAAAGGCCATGTAGTTCATTGTTATGTAGTCTTCTCCATTCACCTGTCTCTTCATCTCTCTTTGGTCCAAAAATTTTCCTAAGAACTTTGTTCTCAAATACTTGTAATCTCTTTTCCTCCCTTAAAGTAAGAGTCCATGTTTCGCACCCATATAATATAACTGGTAGAATAATAGTTTTATATATTTTCAGTTTAACGTTTTTTGAAAGGAGTTGGGACATCAAGAGTCTCTGCAATGCATAATAACACGCATTTCCAGAATTGAGCCTATGTTTAATTTCTTTGTGCATCTCATTCCTATTTGTGATTATTGTTCCTAGGTATTTGAATTCAGCCACTTCCTCAAAATTTCCCTCATTTGTCATTAGCTGTCCATTTCCATTATATACTGAATTTATACGTGTGACCATATATTTAGTTTTATTGATATTTACTTCCAGTCCTAAGTTCTTAGTGTTACTCAATAGTGTGTGCGTATTGTCCTTTAGTATCTCCTCACTATCGGCCAACAATACTACATCATCAGCATAAACTAACAGTTTATTAATACCATTGAGTTGTAAGCCTTCCTCATTCTCTAAAGATTTAATGGCATGCTCTAGTACAAAATTAAATAGTAGAGGAGATAGTGCATCTCCTTGCTTCAAACCATTCTGGATTTCAAAAGTGTCCGAAAACTGTTTGCCTACACGCACCCTACTCTTTGTGCCATTTAGACACATTCGTGTAAGTCCAACTAACTTTTTAGGAATTCTGAACTCCAGCAGGATACTACATTAGTTGCTTCAATTTATTCAGTATTTTAAATAAATCAGAAGAAAACGAACAAAACAGAACTACTTAAATATGTGTCTAATTATACAATATATCTAATAATAACAGTTATACAAGATTCCGTTTTCACTGCGGTCCGCCACATTTAAATAACTAACAGAAGAAATTTGAGTCAAGGCATCCTAGATTCATTGAGTACGCAAACTTTCCTGTTGGCGGTAACGACAGCTCTTGTTACTGGTAGTAAGGATCACCGACGAGCCAACGTGAACTGGTGGACAACCTGTGGCCAACCTTGGCGACTTGAGCGCTACTGCTCGGGCTTTTGCCTCTCTCTACTCCAAGTTGCAGATTGAAATTATTATTTTCTTCTGATTGCTGGCTGAAAATAGTGAATTGGTGAATAGTGTTGTGCAGCATGTCGCTTTTTTCCGGGTGGGGCCTGGCGGCCACACTCACTTAAGAGTATTCAGTGTTTTTCAGTGAAATTTTTTCAGTGTTGTGTTTATACAGTGGTGTTTGGTCCCTGCAAAGCAACTCTATTAACTGCGAGTGCTTTGTTAAGCCTTATCTGCTGGCTTATTGTGTTCAGTTTTTAGTTCAGTCAATCAAGCCAAGTGCTAGTGTAGTAATAAGTAATTAGTGCTGAACAGTCTTACCATGGCTGCTTCACTAAAAAGCGTGAGTGCCGAGCAGGCTATGGACCTTGAGTATGAGGAGCCCTCGGCCTACGAACTTTGGGAAACTGCGCTCAAAAAATTTGAGAGATACGTAGATAATCAAAAATTTCCATCTGAATCAAAATTCCTAGAAGTAGCTAGAGAGGTGCGTGGTTCCATCGTTATAGTTATCAATTACATAAGCGCGTTCCCAGATTTCGGTCAGTCCGATTTTGCTCGTGATGTTACACATGATTGCCTAAAAAGATTAAGTGAGATTAAGCTCAATATGAAATCTAACCAAGATTATTTTGAAAAAATGCTTCATGAATTGAAAACAATACTTATAGAACTTCCTGTATCCTGTTTTTTCAAAGGTGCGGATCATATTCCTATAGAGAATACAGAATATGTACCTGAACCTAAAAAGATTAAAACACATGAGAAAGAGAAACCATCCCAAAATAGTTCAAATAACAACATGAATACAGTTTCAAATAAAGAGAAACCATCCCAAAATAATTCAAAAGTTAACATGAATACAGTTTCAAGTAAAGAGAAACCATCCCAAAATAATTCAAAAGTTAACATGAATACAGTTTCAAATAAAGTGAAACCAACCACAAATAAGGCAACTAAGGTCACATCACGACAAAATGAGGTGTCGACTGTGCCAATGCAAAATAAATTTTCAATTTTATCCGAATTACCGGAACCAATGGACACTGTCGACCCTCAGGCTCCTCAACTTGGATCGTCACGGGACAAGCAAACTACAGCAGCTACCAGGCGTAGTAGCCAACCGTCCAGGGAGCCTCAAGTAATGCCGCAACCGAAAAGGGAACCACGCCCACCACCCATAACGGTGATTGGACATGGTGACCTTTTCAGGATGAATCGGGAATTAAAAGGAAAATTCGAAAAAGACGTGAAAGTAGTAAAAACCCAGGACGGTTTGAGATACTACGCTACCTCGGAGGCAGACTTTCAGCTACTCAAAGAGTACTTCAAAAATGCAAAGAAAGAATTTTATACATTTCAACTCAAAAAAGATCTGCCTCTGAGGGCTGTCCTAAAGAGGCTTCCTTCCAGCATCACTGCTGATGAAGTCAAGGAAGAACTTAAAGAACTAGAATATCCAATAATATCGGTAAAGCAAATCACCAAAAAAGAAGGAGAAGTTTATACTCCCTTACCATTATACATCCTGGAACTTCAGAACAATGATGCTGGTAGGGAAATATATAACTTAAACCGCCTCTGTTTGACAGTGGTGGCTGTGGAACCATACAGACCTAGAGCTGGCATGAAGCAGTGCTTCAGATGCCAGAAGTTTAACCATACTTTCATGGGGTGTTCCTTGACCCCATCTTGCGTAATTTGCGCTGGTACTCATAGTCATCGTGAGTGTCCGGTGAGAACCGAGGCACTCACGGACAAGAGCCTGCTGAAGTGCGCGAACTGTGGGGAAAAGGGACATCCCGCTTCCTACCGGGGTTGTGAAGCCTATAAGAAAGCAAAAGAAATTTATGAAAAAAGAAAACCAAACCAAAGTCCAACAACCCCGGCGTCCCAACCTCGAACTTTCACATCAAAATCTGTTAATCCTACAGTCTCATATAGTTCTATGGTAAATTCTGGCATCACAGTTAAACCTACTACAGGCACTGTCCCATGTCAGCCAGGGTCTGTGGCTGCTATACCAATGACGGATCAGGGACAACAACTTTTCCATAACATTCAGCCTCTGCTGAGTGGTCTGTCGACACCTATGGAAAGGTTTGTGTTCCTGACAAATCTAGTGAACTCATGTTTCATATCATCCATACCTGCTACGGTAATGAACACATAAGCAGCGAGACAGCAAGGCTAAGGAACAAAACCCCTACTGAATAAACACAATGGTGTTTGGCCGCCAAGGGACCTCAACTGGTTCCCAAAAAGCGGCACACTGGGCAATGCTAGTCATTGCCACAAAACAGTCAGTCAGTCAGTCAGTGTTTTGCTAATTTAAGGGTTAATCTTGAGTTGTCTTAAGTCTTCTTCAAACTTATCCAACCATCTTAATTTCTGTCTTCCAACCTTTAGTCTTCCTTCTGTTTTCCCTTTTAAAATCACTTCTATAGGTAACCATTTTATCCTCTTTTCGGGAACGATTTTTACTCTAACATATTTTTAATGTTGCATTTTTTATTTCGTTTATTTCGTAAGTGATGTTTTATTCTCATTTCAACTTCTGATTCACAAGTTCAAACACGGCCGAGGTCGATGGATCTTCTCCTTCTTCTTCTTATTCTTCTACCTCCCCCTACGATCCTCTAACAATCTGGGCCTCCTTTATAACATCTGCTCATTCTTCTATATTTCTAGCTTTCTGTCTCCATCTTTTAACCTTCAGTTGTCCTAAGTCTTCTTCAAACTTGTCCAACCATCTTAATTTCTGTCTTCCAACCTTTAGTCTTCCTTCTGGTTTCCCTTTTAAAATCCTTCTTGCACTTCTTTCTATGGGTGTTCAAAGGAGTAAAAATCCTTTACATGGCTTTCTTGATGGTTCCGAAGTCGTAGATTTATGACACGTAAAATAATCTCGTGATCACCGCTGTGGTTTCAGGGTAGCATCCTGCCTCGAACGCGCCGGGCCTGGGTTGAATCCCCGGTCAGAACAAGTTTCCTGAGTGATTTTTTTTTTCGGGGTTATTCTTCACCTTGTAAAACTGTGAATGTTAGGGGGGAGCAACGCCTTTCAGCATCTCTTGAACAGCCAGCCCTGATAAAATGAATGATTCAATTAACACACAAATAAATACTAGAACATTCGATAAGTAATGGCAACACTGTTATATCATCACAAAAATATTTAGGTTACTTTTAATATTACAAATTTCATTTAAAGTCTCCGGGTCAAGTCAACTATACGTTGCCAAATCCTTGGAAGACGCTGCACTCCATTTGCAGCACCATTTCTGGTTATCTCTCTCATATGATCAATCTAGAGTTTTCTGGATATCAACTCTTAACTGAAATCGAATGTCTCGTAGAGGTTCTTTGATCAATGGGAATAACTTATAGTCACAAGGGAACCTGTCTGGTAAATTTCACGGATGTTAGAGCACTTCCCAATTCCACTTAACTAACTAACTAACTAACTAACTTACTGGCACTATCGAACCCGTAGGTTCATAGCCGCGCGGACATAAGCTCTCCATATGCCCCTATTCTGAGCTAATGTTTTCCAATCATCGCCTGTATAATCTACTTCCCTCAAATCATAGTTTATGTTATTCTCCCACCTCATCCTTGGTCTACCAACTGGGCGTTTCCCCTCTGGTTTTCCTACAATAAGCTTTCATGCACGTTTTTCATTCCCCATTCGTGCCACATGTCCTGCCAATCGCAGTCTACGAGACTTTACAGTTCTCATTATATCTGGCTTCCTATAGAGACCATGTAATTCACTGTTATGCAGTCTTCTCCATTCACCTGTCTGTTCATCTCTCTTTGGTCCAAACATTTTCCTAAGAACTTTATTCTCAAATACTCGTATCTCCTTTCCTCCCTTAAAGTAAGTGTCCATGTTTCGCATCCATATAATATAACTGGTAGAATAATAGTTTTATATTTTCAGTTTAACATTTTTTGAGAAAAACGAAGATATAAGAACAGAACTTAATATATTTAATCTCTGTGAAAGAATAAAATACTATCAAAATGCTTACCTTCAGCACGTATTATGAATGAATGAACAGCGCATACCAAGAATAATGTATAATTATAAACCAAAAGGGTGAAGATTGTTGGGAAGACCATTGAAGAGATGGAAGGACCAATTCGACCTATAATGAGATCGGAACAGGCCATTGGGCTTACTCCTTGTTGTTGATGATGATGATGACATTATTTGAAAGGAGTTGGGACGTCAAGAGTCTCTGTAGTAAGTAAAGCGACTATATCCAAGGGTGATTTATCTAATTCACGGGTTAATACCTCTAGCGCCCCGCTATTGTATAAGTCCTAACATTCCATGTTCCTAAGATCATGTCCTTATGTTTGAGCCTTTGGCATGGGTTCCCTGAAGTAGTGCCTGCCCGGAGAACCGAATGAGGGACTATTTGACCTCCGGAAAATTTTACCCCAGTTGAACCCATGCCCGCATTTCTTGACGGTTGTATTTTTACGGTGAACGATCGTCACTCTTTCGACCAAGGTGCTTTTTTCGTCTGGCTTATCACCTTCGACCAGTCCGGCATGGGTAACCCTATCGGCAGCAATGCTACCGCCGGCATAGCTCTCGGGATCATTTAAGCACGCAAGCCACTCCACCACGGCAAGGTAAAGATACCATGGAGGGTCCCAATTCCACTTACTAAACAAATTCTATTGAATTTATTTTTAGGGCGGTATTACTTACTACATGTGAGAATCAGTGAACGTATTGCTATTTCGAGACTTTCAATATTACAGATTTGTACAACAAAGAATACTCAACAGTATACTGTACTACAATAATACAATGGTCGCCACTTCGATCGCTGATTTACAACTTATTCTTCTTCTTCACCTCACGGACTAGGCAAATTGCCTGTTCCGTCTCACAGTTGTTCTGTCCATCTTTTCACTGGCCTTCCTACATTCCTTGTAGTTGAATGCTGCTCTTGGTAATCTTGTTACATTCATTCTTTCCACATGCGTAAACCATTTCTCTCTATATTCTCTGATTTTCTCATCCAATATTTAACTCTGTTTTTATATCTTCATTCCTTATCCGATCCAATCTTGTGCAGCCTTTTGTTCTCCTAAGGAAGTTCATTTCTGCGCTTTGTATTCTACTTTGCAATTTTTTGGTCATTACCCAAGTTTCGCTCCCACAAAGTAATGCAGGAACTGCCAATGTTTTATAAAACTTCAATCTAGTATCTCTTCTTGTTTTATTCTTTAATGCATAGTTCCGCATATCATTTGAAATTTCGACAGTTTCATATGTATGTCTCTTTCAGTTTTTGTGTTTATAGTAAAATTACAACCCAAATAATTAAAATTTGTTACTTGTTCCAGAGGTTTGTTTATTACGATTTTTGATCTTATATGTTCGTTTCCCCAAAATGCCATTATTTTTGTTTTTTCTTTTGATATTTTGAAATTATATTCTTGGCATAACTGATTTAATTGATGTAAAGAATACTGCAAATTATTTTTATTTTCTTGAATAATAACCACATAGTCAGCATATATTAAAACGTTTAATATTTTAAAACGGTCCATTATTATACCTATATTAACAATACTTTTCCAATTTTGGATGATGCCATTAATATATAGATTAAAAAGGGTAGGTGATAAACTACACCCTTGCCTGATTTACAACAGTGTTGTTTTTACTTATCGAATGCCCTGGTTTTTCATATTTCTATCGCTTAACACATCGAAGATTGTTTTTAGAACAGTCTGTATATGCTAATGAAATAAAACGAGATAAAGCTCAAGGAACCAAATAAAACCAAGCACCGCGCACAAGATGTGCAACTTATGAAGTGATAAAAACTGCAACTTTTCACAACAAAGTTTTAAACTGACACATTCATAAGCAAGTAGCTTTTACTTCGGTCTATTTACTAATTAATTCACAATTTAATATAAAACCGTTTATTTCATCCGTTTTAAAAAACTTTATATCCGCATAGAGTCCAGGTAGGCCTAATACTAATACTATTACTTGTATTAGAGATAATAATTAATACAACGATAATAATATTAATAATAGTAATATTAAGTAACCACAGGGAAGAAAAAAGAAGGGTAGACCAAATATTACGTGGATTCAGGGAATCAATGAAACTAAGAGGGAATGGGAAATAGAAGAAGATATATGGATGAATAGACAAGAATGGAAAAATCTGTTGAAACAAATGTGTAGTTAACTGTGAACATGGGTACCGGAAAAATGTATATTCATTGTAAAAGCCGGAATAATAAAAAAAATAATAATAATTTAATAGTAATAACTAGGGAAAGTACTTTTATGTGCTAAATATTAAGTTTAATAAGTAGCTGTTTTTACTGAGAAGTAACATTTCTGTTTTATGTCTTGTTTCCACATAAAAACAGTTACAATCTTAACTTTTAAAACATACAAATATTTGCTCTAGTAATTACCATGAAACAATAATAATCAATGAGACATACATAAATAATATCTATAATTATGCATAAGGAAGTGAAGGTAAATAATTGCAACAATATTATAAAATAAAGTCCACCGCTGTGGTCTCGGGGTAGCGTGCTGCCTTGTCACGCAGCGGACCCGGGTTCGATCCCCGGTCAGGACAGTTTTTCTGGGTGAGGTTTTTATCGGAGTTTTTCTTCGCCTGTAAGACAAATGTCAGGAAAACTTTAAGGCCCAAACGGTCCCCGAAATCATATGGCCATCGCACTCATCATCATTCATATTCATCTTAGGTTAAGCTTAGGAGTAGGGACTCTCCTGGCGCACCATTATCATCATTATCACTCATCATATCATCGGGGCAACGTAACCCCGCCTTCCAGGCGCCCCAACCTCAGAAGCGGGTTACAAGTACGCCATGCCAGGAGAGAAACCAGGAATGTCGAAAGACAAACCTGGGGCATTTGAAAAAAAAATGTAAAATAACTTTTAATAATAAACAACTGATATGATAGTATATTGCGATACAAGTGAGGTAAGCACTGTTACTGATCGAGAAAAATTTGAAAAAAAACGAGGTGCTTGCGCCGAGTTTTTTCAATTTTCGAGATCTGTTACGTGCTTACCTCACGTGTATTGCATACTATTTTTTGGCCGATGTGACTAATTTTTATTAAATATAGTAATAAATTAATTAAAATGACTTCTATGAGAAAGAAACATTTGGTGATCCTTGCTATGTAGCTTTTCATTTGTTTTATTATAAGCAAGGATTGTTGGCTGTGTAGACATTTTTATATGTAGTACCGTGATTACAATCTGTTTGATAATTTTATTATGGAGGGAGTCATGGTAGATGATAAAGAAATTGAAGAAGCCCGGAGAGTGAGATGTTCTGCATTAATTCCGGAAAAGTCTAAAGATAGGTACGAGTTAGTGTACAAAACATTCAAGAAATGATTTATTTTACTTACCGAACGTGTGCTTTTTGAGTCCATATCAGCATTGCTATTTCTTTTGTTTGCATAGCAACCAGGTTAGATGTGGGAACGTTGACTTACTTCCAATAACAACAATATTGGTAAGTATAAGAAATTAGTCACATCGACCAAAAAACAATTATTAAACGTGTTGTAGTGTATGACAGTGAATCCTGGACCATATCAGAAATAACTGCTACAATACTTGCCACCTGGGAGAGAAAGATCTTAAGGAAAATATATGGTCCAATTAAGGATAAGGGTACCTGCAGAATAAGAACTAACCAGGAAATATATGACCTATATAAAGATAACGATATAGCTATAGATAGGCTATTAAAGTTAGACGTATCGAAAGGTTGGGCCATATTTACAGAATGGACGAGACACGTTTATCCAGGATGATATCAAACGCTAAGCTGAATGGAAGGAGAAAAGTGGGAGGCCTAGGTTACGATGGGTGGAGGATGTACATGCGGAGCTACGGAAGATTGGTATAACAAATTGGAGAAATAAGGCCATTGACCGAAGAGAATGGATGGTTGTTATGAGGGAGACTAAGACCAAACTAAAAGGACCGTCACGCCAATGATGATGCTGAATAAACAACTGTATATATTATTAAATTGTAAAAACGTTAAGCTGAAAATATATAAAACTATTATTCTACCAGTTATATTATATGGGTGCGAAACATGGACTCTTACTTTAAGGGAGGAAAGGAGATTACGAGTATTTGAGAATAAAGTACTTAGGAAAATTTTTGGACCAAAGAGAGATGAACAGACAGGTGAATGGAGAAGACTACATAACAATGAACTACATGGTCTTTATAGGAAGCCAGATATAATAAGAACAGTTAAGTCTCGTAGACTGCAATGGGCAGGACATGTTGCGCGTATGGGGAATGAAAGACGTGCATGGAAGCTTCTTGTAGGAAAGCCAGAGGGAAAACGCCCAGTTGGTAGACCAAGAATGAGGTGGGAGACAACATTAACTATGATTTGAGGGAAGTAGATTATACAGGGAATGATTGGAAAGCATTAGCTCAAGATAGGGATGTATGGAGAGCTTATGTCCGCGCGGCCATGAACCTTCGGGTTCGATAGTGCCAGTGAGTAAGTAAGTAAGTAAGTAAGTAAATAACCATAACCGAGTGGTTAAGGCAAGAAGCCTTGGCGCAGCGCTACGGGACTTGCGCTGGTTCGAGTCTCCACGAGGGAAGACATTTTCTTATGGAATTTCGGCCAGCATCGTGAGGCATTTGGGTAGCTACAAAAAGTAGCAACTCCAGATGGAGAAGACCATCTATAACGGTTGAGGGATCCGACATGCTGACCACATGTTATTCTACACTGGTTCAATGATCGTCTACCTCTGTGATTAACACATGCGGATGTGAGGGCAGCAGCCGGCTGGTAGGCCAAGGGGCTTCTAGGCCTGTCGCGTTTGGAGTGGAGTTAAATAATAGTTTAATTTGTTTATTTCAATATTTTAGTTAGGATGTCTTGAGTGTACTAATATTAATAACAATAATACTGGGGCACGCCTTAGCGTAGTTTGTTAAGGTAATTCGCTACAAACCATAAGGTCGAGGGTTCAGGTCCCGGTGCGTCAGGAGTTTTAAACTGTCCCAAACCTTCTGCTGGCAACATGGTCCTGTGGTTGACTAAGCCTCTGACGAAAATGAGTACCAGACGATTTTCTTCTATCTTTGAGACAGATCCATGATAATTCGTAGAAAAATGGAGAAATGTGATCGAATTTTCGGACATTAAATATGGATCTGATGTACATGCATTATGAACACGCTGCAATTTGTCCGACAGTTCAATATTCATGTCGGTTAGTAGAAATAGTCCAAATGGTACATCACTTAGCTTTGGAATAATTTTTTAAGGAACTATAGGAGGAAAGTTCATGCTGTATGTAGGGAATGCATTATAGAGAATATATTTTTAGATACTTGTTTTACTTGAGTATATCGATTTAGATTAGAATCTATATCCATCCATCCATAGTAATTCTGCCCGAGGGCAGATCTTTCACTGCAATCATAGCATTTTCATGCTGTTCTTTGCAGCTTTACTAGGGGATTATAGGGGTGGTAGTTTCCCGTTACTTTCCACACCGGTGAAGGATGATGATGGCAATGATAAGGATGATGATGATGGCCCCTCAAAAACCTCACCCAGGAGCCTGTCCCGACCGGGAATTGAACCTGGACTCACTGCATGACAAGGCAGCACGCTACCTCGAGACCACAGCGGTGGACTAGAATCTGTATAATATCCCAAATTTTTAACAACGTTAACATATCCATCCGTCCATCCATAGTAATTCTGCCCGAGGGCAGGTCTTTCACTGCAATCATAGCATTTTCATGCTATGCTTGCAGCTTTACTAGGGAATTGTACGTGTGGTAGCTTCCCGTTGCTTTCCACACCGGTGAATGATGATGATGGTGATGATGATGATGGCCATATGATTTCGGGGACCGTTTGGGCCTTAAAGTTTTCCTGACATTTGTCTTTCAGGTTAGGAAAAACCCCGATAAAAACCTCACCCAGAAAAACTGCCCCGACCCGGGATCGGACCCGGGCTCGCTGCGTGACAAGGCAGCACGCTACCTCGAGACCACAGCGGTGGACACGTTATCATATGGAATTTGTTTATTATCTGACATGATAGACGGAATATTTCCATTTTTTATGTAGAATAATAGTTTTGAATGTCCAATAATTATTAACATACCATTAATAGAAATGTAAACCAAGACTCCAAATAATTGGCATTATATAACAATAAAGGCAGAAAAAATAATAATAATAATAATAATAATAATAATCATTATTATTATTATTATCATTATAATTAATTGTACAATAATAATAGGATAATAATAATAATAATACTAATTTTTATTTTGGCAGGTTTTACCATGTTTCAGAACATCTTCCTGCGCCCAATTAATCTATAATTCTCCTCCACATCTCTCTGTCATTCCAATCTCAATTGTCCAATCCTTTTTTCCTTCATGCTGCTCAAAACAAAATTAATCCGATTCCGATTGAGGGTCTTTCCACTTTTCACCGGTTGCCCTTTTACCAGCCGGCCGCTGGCCCTTCACATCCACACATGTGTCAATCACAGAGGTAGATGATCAACAGCCAGTGTAGGGGTGACATGTGGTTAGCATGTCGAGTCCCCCAGCCGTTATAGCTGGTTCCTCAACCTGGAGCCGCTACCCAATTGCCTCACGATGCTGGGTTGACACCGGTCCCATACTGGCCGAAATACCATGAGAAAACTTCTCCCCCCCCCATGGAGTCTCGAACCAGCGCAAGTCCCGTAGCTCTGCGCCAAGGCTTCCTACATATAATTGTAGGCTTTCACGGCCGGCGTCTTGATCCATATTTGGTTCGTCTTCCGGGCTTATAGGCCGTGGTCTGGTTGTCTTCTTACTCGACGTTTCGTCTACTGCTGCGGTAGACATCATCAGGAGATACTGCGTGCTTTCTGTGAACTCCTCAACAGTCGGCTGCAGACAGTCTGCAGCCGACTGTTGAGGAGTTCACAGAAAGCACGCAGTATCTCCTGATGATGTCTACCGCAGCAGTAGACGAAACGTCGAGTAAGAAGACAACCAGACCACGGCCTATAAGCCCGGAAGACGAACCAAATATGGATCAAGGCTTCCTACCTTAACCGCTCGGCTACGGCACGGGACTACAAAATTAATCCACGATAATAATATAATAATACATTTGGATTGTTGAACTGATATAATAATAAAGTATGAATATGGACAAGAGCGCTTTTGCTTCTGAATATGAGTGAACGATGAAATATAATAAAAAGAACATTTGATACAAACTACATTAAATGAAGGAAATAGAAAACTCTAGTAGAGTATCTACATGTTTCTAGGAATCATATTTCTTGCAGAAATAATATAATACGTAATATAACAGTAATATAAGATTTGGTATATGGAAAATAATGCCGGGAGTTTGTTTAGATTGCTGGATAAATGTTATGTCAGATGAGTTGCCTACATGCAAGGCTTTTCCTCTTGTTTCCTTAACTTCCTGACACGTGAAATTTAAAGGTTGGCTGGATTTATGCACGGAGAGAGGAGCTGCCTTGTTCTTCCACATAAATAATTTTTCTAAGCGGTAAACTCATCGATTTCGAACTTCCTTTGACTAAAAATAAACTAAATTAGGACACTGAGAAAAAAAAAAAGAACACAGGAAAAATCTGATGAAAATCGTGATAAATTATTCATAGGGTTTCTTTAAAGTTTTTAAGAATTGTAAAACAGTGCCTGATATCTCAGTCGTCCTCAATAATTTGCAGTATTGTTTTATTCTTCTTCTACTTCTTCGGCTTTCCCCCACTTATAGGTTTGCCGTCTTCAGTTTCCATTTATCTCTATCATTCCAATCTCCCTCTTCCAAATTCCTAACATCCATTATAGTTCTGATGTAGGTTTTCCATTTCCATCTTGGTCTGCCACGTTTATTTCTTCCAGGGGGTGACCATTGGTATATATTTTTTGGCCATCTTTCATTTTCCATTCTTTTTACATGGTCATACCATTTAAGCGTTTGATTTTCAATCCTCTTAACAACAAATGTGGTGACATGCATTTCTCTCCAAAGGAATTCATTTCTTATTTTATCCTGTCTTTGTTTTTTGGAGGCTTCTTCTAAAATAATCAAATTCAACTTTTCTAATTTTATTCTTTTGTAATTCCGTCAAAGACCAAGTTTCACTTCCATATGACAAAATATTCTGTATTACGCTCTTATAAATTTTCATTTTAGTTTCCTTCGTAATATTTTTATTCCAGATGATTACATGTAATATCTTAGTTGCATTTTTGCCATTGCAATTTTAGTCTGTACATCTCTCTCACAGGTACCTAAACTTGTAATTATTGACCCAAGATATTAAAAAAATCACATTTATTTTATTTTCCCTGTTCCAAGTGAGGTCATCCATATCCTTTCCCAAACACATATATTCTGTTTTTGCAGTGTTGTTTTACAGTACCGAAATGAAAGCAGAAGATAACACTTAAGTTACCGAATAGCCTCCTATAAAACAACACTGCAAATTATTGAGGACGACTGAGATATCAGGTACTGTTTAACAATTCTTAAAAACTTTTTAACACAGTGATCTCAACGGAGTTTCGTAATGTATTTTAAAACCAGGGTTTCTATAATTTTTCCTTAGGTATAACCTCCCCCTTTATAGGTACTTTTACATTTACCATGCCTTCGGTGTTTACAGAGTCATGACTTGTCTGCAGAGAATTTTTAACTCAGGATCACATACCAGTATATACTTTTAGGCAACATTTAAAGGATCCATAATATATTTCTCGTCCAATATGTAAGTAGATACAAACAAAGAATATAGAGGCTCCGTTGGCGAAGTATCGGTTGATCATCAGGATAAATGATCAGCTCATTGCCACCTCCGAGTCAAAACTATCATTTAATGTAAGACACAACATTCACTCAAATCACCGCTGTGATCTCAAGTTAGCGTGCTGCTTTGTTACGCAGCGGGCTCGAGTTCGAGTCTCGGTCGGGGCAAGTTTCCTGGGTGAAGGTTTTCCGGGGTTTTTGCTCACCTGGAAGACAAATGTCAGGGAACTTTTAAGGCTGAAACGTTAGCCATCATTTTCATCTCATTAGATTAAGTTTAGGATTAAGGCCTCTCCTGGCGCATCATCATCACCCCCTATCATATCATAGGGCCAGCGTAACTCTACCTTCCAGGAGCTCCAAACTCAGAAATGGGTTACAATACACCAATACCGGAAATGCTGAAATAACAAATTGTGGCATTGAATAATAAAAAAAGTCATATTAAACAATGTGACTATGAGAAGGTGATTAGATGACCAAACAATGTTCAGAAACTGAATGTGCCTTATAGCTTCCCTACATTTGTCTTACAAGTGAGAAAAAAACACAAATAATCGAATGTTTATTGTTAACTGGCCTTTCGTGATCTTAGTGTATTTGGAACACCCTATATTAAAAAAAATATATTATGAAGTGCATGTTTTTCTCACTGTCTACTGAATTAATTTAATATAAAATTATTACAGCGTAGTGGTTAAAGCACTGTTCTACAAGCCGGAAGGTCGAGGGTTCGAGTCCCAGTGGGGTCAGGATTTTTAAACTGACCCAAACCTGGGATCGACTCAGCCTCTAATGGAAATGAGTACCAGTCGCTTGTTGTGGGGGTAATAGCGGCTGTCACGCAGTGCTGAGAACCCGGCAGACATCAAGTGCCGATTGTCTACAAAAAGTGGGAGCCTTAACCTCCTGCTACCCCAAGGGCCTCCTGAGGCCTGTAATGCGAAGACTTTACTTTTTACAAATTACATACCGGTATAACAAATCTTTATGCACAATTTAACACAGATATTTCTATTACAGTGATTATTCTTGCATTAGTAAGAAATAAAAAAAAAGTTGCAAAAATTATAAGGTAATAGTGTAAATATGTGTGTTTTTTCTATTGCTACGCGCTGTACTTTACGTGCCTCGGGCTCCATGCTGGGCGGACAGATGGCGTTAATATGGTCTAATTTGAATTTGCTCACCACTTCGGCCAATACCATTTAGTTAAATTATACATTATTGTATTGTGCACAAAGAGGATTGTAGGACGAGCGAGTGTATGTGTAAATATTATTTACAAAATAATACTATGATATGACAATCCGTATGTTAAATCACAGTTACATATTTTATATAGTAAATAAATTATCATCCTGATAAGAACATTAATGAGAAAACTTCCACTTTATATTATGTATTTTAACATTGTTAGTAATGTTACCTTAGTTCTTAATTAAATGACGTTCTTTTGACTGCCAAGGATTTACGTTAACGTACGACTTGGCAAACATTTGCGGGTCTGTCTTCGTTACTGCTTACCACAACAATCGAAGTGTTGTCAACCATAAACAGTACACAGAAACAGAGTTTAAATTTTTTTTGGCTAAATTTTAATACTTGTGTCGCGAATTTTTTTATTTCCTTGATAAACTCCTGTCAAATTTTATTTTTAAGTTTCCATTTTTCAAATTATTTACCACCATTTACAATGAGTTTACAGTTTTTGTAACGATTATTTCAATATATTTTTCTATGATATTTAACTATATACGTAGCATGAAAATGTGGCAGCCATATTGATTTTAACGTATAGTCTATTCAACAACAAAGACGTGTTCCAGTGCAGTCAACATAGAGTATGTACGAATTAACTGTACACATATACTTCAGAATTTCAGAACTTACTATTTATTTTTGGACATTGCATTCTTTCACAGGTTAGAGTGCTTAAATTGCGTAAAGTTAGCTTTTACGTTGGATTTTCACAGGTTAGGGTACTTAAATTGCGTTAGGTTAGCTTTTAGGTTAGTTAAATATCGGCATTTGTTGGCTGCATGCCATGAATCCATAGTGTACACCACTTCGCTTTTGTAAGCGCATGCGCGTGGTGTATGATTCGAAATTAGAAACATTTTTAGCGTCACATGTTGTAAAGTATTTCCAATTTTTAAAATTAATGTCACCAGATTGTCATTACAGCATTTCTGGTATTCTCTCCTGGTATGGCGTATTTGTAACCCACTTCTGAGATTGGGGCGCCTGGAAGGCGGGATAACGCTGCCCCGATGAAATGAGAGGTGGTGATGATGGTAATGATGCACCAGGAGAAACCTTGAACTAAACTTAATCTAATATGATAATGATGGCCAAATGGTGTTCGGGGAATGTTTGGGCCTTAAATATTCTCGACATTTGTCTTACAGGACAACTTGTCCCGACATTGAATCGAACCCGGGTCCTCTACATGAAAAGGCAGCACGCTACCTCGAGACCACAACAATGGACAGTTTAAATAACATATATTTTATATAATGCCTAATAAAACATACTGATATGCCGAACATACCAAGATAAACAGAAGTAGTTCATTTTAGGATGGCAACGGGCCACGACTGTCTGGCAAAACACCTTCACAAAATCAACGTTCTACCTTCACCGAAATACATTTTATGCAATCTCCCTGATGAAGAAATGGACGAAGGTCAACTGAACAACTGTGTCGCTGTCAAATATGAAGATTCTAGGGCCTCAAAGTATTGGAGAGCAAGACTGCTAATGACTTCATTGTTAGATGCAACACATTAAATAACAGATTATACAGGGAATGATTGGAAAGCATTAGCTCAGGATAGGGATGTATGGAGAGCTTATGTCCGCGCGGCCATGAACCTACGGGTTCGATAGTGCCAGTGAGTAAGTAAGTAAGTAAGTAACACATTAAATAACAACAACATATTTTATATTTATTAGATACATTTTTAATAAGTAAATTAATTATTTTTATAGTCTCGTGTCCCCATTTCGGGTGTCGGGTTCTCGTTAATTTATACAATACAAATGCAAATAAAAGTATACTGTAATTTATTCTTACTATGATTTTACTTTGATTTCCTCTTAAGCTCAATTCCGACACACGGTCGGATTGGGGGGACGAGATGTGATGAAGCTCCTTGCATTAAAGTTCTGTTAAATACAGGAATGCCGGCGACCACTCCTGACGCATAATTACAGGAGCAGATAAAATTAAATGAAACGAAATGATTAAGATAAGTGTGGAAAAATGGTGGAATAACATTTGTGGCAGGGGAAAATGGGAGAAACCACGAGAAAAAAACTCTACCAGACTCAGTTTTATTCATCACGAAACCCGTATGGAGTGACCGAGACGCGATCCCAGCGGTGAGAGACGAGCGTCTCACCGCTTGCGCCTTGGAGTCCCCTAATGTAATCACTAACACTTCCGAAAGAATCTGCAACATTGTTATCTTATATATGGTTTTGAAAGCACTTTGTGAAGAAATTAGTGTAATCATATGGTAAGACATGTTTCTCAGAAAACATTGAATTCTTCAAAATTCGTATTATTGGTGTCATACTGGAAAACAAGTTGTTTCACTGCTCATATTGAAGACTCTGTAAGAGAATATATGATTTATAGATCTTAAGGTTGCTACAATTAATGACGTGTTTCGAAGAAACGATGCTAGAATGTAGAATACTATAGCCCTACTGTATAGAAAATGCAATACTGAACTTCATGTACAAGGATTCCTCATGGTCACAAAGACCTGATAGCAAATAACATTATTGGCAACAGAGGGACGAGCGACAATTAAATACCCAAGGGTATGTTGATGTTACCCTAGTAAATTGGAACTGCACCGAAAGTATTTGGCGCCCATGGAAACCCGTGCTTGAGCCATTTGTTAATTTTGTGGCCACTTTATAGTGGATAATTGGGAATCCTGTTTGATGCCTTTGCAAGTAAAATTCAAAGGAAATAATAAAATGGATGGATGTGTACTGTTGATTGTGTAATTTACAAATTCTAAACTCTGAGAGTGTTATGATGCATAACTGTTGAATTAACAATGATAACAGTAAGTAATGTTATTATATTCCAGAGAGAGCATTTTATGGTCAAGAAATGGAAATAATTAGCATACAAATCAGTTTATGGATCCAGCATGATACATCGTCATTAGAAACATGTATCCGCAGTAGAGTTTCATACGTTTTTTAAACGTTTGACTATATTAACTGAAAAAAAAAATAGAAAAAGTTTCTTATATTTAATTGAATTAGTTTGTATAAGTAATGGTTCCACCGCTGTAGTCTCGAGATGGCGTGCTGCCTTGTCACGCAGCGGACCCGGGTTCGATCCCCGGTCGGGACAGTTTTTCTGGGTGAGGTTTTTATCAGGGGTTTTCCTCACCTGTAAGACAAATGTCAGGAAAACTTTAAGGCCCAAACGGCCCCCAAAATCATATGGCCATCGCAATCATCCTCATTCATATTCATCTTGGATTAAGCTTAGGATTAGGGACTCTCCTGGCGCACCACTATCATCATCATTCATCACCCATCATATCATCGAGGCAACGTAACCCCGCCTTCCAGGCGCCCCATCCTCAGAAGTGGGTTAGAGGTACGCCATGCCAGAAGAGAAGACCAGGAATGTCGAAAGACAGCCTGGGGCATTTGCAAAAAAAAATATATATAGTCAATATATGCAATGTTATTATTTCATTTAATGATTTTTTTACTAGACCATCGAAATTTCGTTCCCCATTCGTGCCACACGTCCTGCTCTCGCTATCTGATAGATTTAAATGTTCTTATTTCATTTAGTTCCATGAAGATGATTGTGTAGTTTTCTCCATTCACTTGTTAGTTCGTCACCGTTTAATCAAAAAGCCCTTTCTAAGCACTGAGTATAAGTAGAAAGAATATTTTGAAAATAATATCTATAATGCTATAATGATTTAAGGGTAATCAAAAAATTGTATTTTATCGTATTAAGAAACATTTAGTCCTACTGAGTATTGTTACATAAAATATTACTTTTTCTGTCAAAACTGCTGAACGCAATATTTTTTATTAACATAAGTAGTGCTAATGAGAGATTAATGTTTCTAATTTGTAGGGTGGTGCCCTCTTAATCCTGTTCAACAAAGTGAAAATCATTGTACTCCCGCCAGATGTGGGGGAAAAAAGAGGTTTTTGGTATGATGCGTACATAGTGTTCTATCCAAGAGCATGTCATTCACTGTAAACTCAGCATTTTCCACTCTTTCCTTAACTCAGCCTTCCTTTTTGTGTCCGCATACAAACCAATTATTTTAATATTGTCTATTATCTGACGTCTTTTTCTTCCTCTAACTTTCTTTTCCGTTGAAATTCCTTCTAGGACATCCGTCAGCAGGAATTTCTTCTTAGCCAGTAGCCAAACCAATTTACTTTCCTCTTCTTTATGAGCTCAAGCATTGTTCTTCCTTCACCCACTCTGTCTAGCACATCTTTATACGCTCCATCCTTTTCCATATCCACATCTGAAAGTCGCTTTTCCTCATTCCGTCGTAATGTCAAAGTCTCTGCGCCATACAATGCTACACTCCACACAAAGCACTTCAGTAGACTCTTCCGTAAATATTTTGCCAAAGGTCCGCAGAATGCTTCTCTTCTTGTTAAAAGCTTCTTTTGCCACTGTTTGGTTGATATATGGCATGAATGGGGAATTAAAGAGAATCATATAAACTTATTGCAGGTAAACCAGGGGATGTGCCCAATAGATCGGTCAAGAAAGAGTTGAGAGAATAACATTAATCATGATTTGAGTGTTATGAATTATACAGAGAATGAATGGAAAATATTAGTTCAGAGTAGGTATGAATGAAAAGCTCATGTCCACGTGACCATTTTAATTTTGATGATTGATATTGGCGATATGAGATATTTCAGATACACTTGAAGTCACATTTTTTAACATACTGTATATATTATGGCTGCTTGCTAAAAGGGGAAGTATTCCCCTGAGAGGGGGTGGGTTAGCCCCAGTTTGCTTTATCGTGGAAGAGAAAGTTATGAAGCAAGTTGGGAGTCATTTGAAATTCCTGCGAAGTTTATTTAACGTTCACAACTATGTCACAATTAAACTTATTCAAGAGCTATCTTAAAACATTCCACATATTTCCTTCTGAATTTATGCTCCAGATAACAATTATTTTACATTTAACTACCTCTGGACACTAAGATGCTAGATATATATTTATCCCATTGTTTATGCGCCTAGTATATAACATGTTACATGTAATCTAATGTTTGACACTATTAAAAGAACACTTAAAAACACAAGAAAAGAAACAAAAAATACAATTTTATAAAATATTTTATAAAGTATGGATCAGAATGTTGGACGCTAAAAGACAAGAACAAAGATTGGAAGCAGCTGAGATGAGATTTTTAAGAAATATAGCAGTATATACTCTGCTGGATAAGAAAAGAAATAAAGATATAAGAAAGGAACTAAATATTTTCAAACTTGCAGACCGAATAATTAAATATAGGAACGCCTGGAATGAACATGTTGATAGAATGCCAGAAGAAATATTTCCAAAATTACTGCTAAATTATAAACCGCACGGAAGGAGAAATGTTCGACGCCCGCACAGAAGATGGTCTGAACAATTTTAACAATTCTAGCTTTAATGAAGCCGGAACGAGCCAACAGGCTTAATCCCTGGATGTTGATGATGATGATGATGATGGACATTTTACAGTATGTACTGTAGAGCCAGAACTAAAAAAAAGGTATCGGTGCATTAAAAAAGCCACTTTTATGTACGCTTAAATGGCTTACACTGCCTAAACCATAAATACTCAAAATTTATCTATACAGAATTTAAAATCTAACAAAAATTCTACAAAAATGTCCGCGAGAGTATATGTCCAACTTTTACGAATAACTCATAATAGCCATTAATTTTTATCTTTCATCTCATTGATGCCAAGGAGATCGGAATAAATAAATTCCCGGGCAACGCCGTGTAATTAGCATGGGATATGTAACAATAATTACGATATACATTTATAATTATTTTTGTTTTTTACTTATTCAATTAAACATTATACCCATTTAATTAATTTAGGCCTGGCAGCGCACGCCGGTTATTGGCTAGTAATCCTATCTATTAAAATAGTCTTCACATCATAACAATGAGTAGGAATAACTCAGTTTGCATTTTATATCGAATACATTTTAAAGGAAAAGTTATGGGAGATTTTCATATTGTGATATATTGAGGAAGGGTGTAGCACAGATTTAAAACATGCAAATTAATATGTAAATTCTTTGTTGAATAACAAAACTAAGATATTATCGCAGATGACGGTAGAGTGGTAACACATGAAATTTCTTTAACACCACAGTTGTTTACACAAAATGTCCAAATCTGATCATTATTACTTTCTCATTACTCACATACATAAATTTATAATTTTCTGGTATAGAAGTCTCTTTTTCACACCTTATTTTATAATTCATTACTTCATACACACAAAATATTCGTGCTTGGAGATCAGAATTCTCTTCGCTTTCAATCGATGACTAATCACTAGTGGTCATTATTTAATAAACGTGGGTATAAGGTCACCCCAACATGCTAAAATATATTGAAATATTGTGACAATAATTTTCCTTTACATATCATCTCGGTGCCTGAAATCAGGTTTGTTATCTTCATAGATATCAGCGATGGTCGTTTTTGTCTTAAAATTACAATCCATGATGTGAGAAATTTTTAAGAAAGCAAAGGAATACAATGTAAATGTAAAACCAAATAATAACACGCATTTTATTGGATCAATTAACATCACCTTGCTTATATCACAATGATTAGTTCGCACTGTCATTAATGATATTATGTCTATCATCTATCTATCTATCTATCTATCTATCTATCTATCTATCTATCTATCTATCTATCTATCTATCTATCTATCTATCTATCTATCTATCTATCTATCTATCTATCTATCTATCTATCTATCTATCTATCTATCTATCTATCTATCTATCTATCTATCTATCTATCTATCTATCTATCTATCTATCTATCTATCTATCTATCTATCTATCCATCAATCTATCCATCTATCCATCTGTCCATCTATCCATCTGTCCATCTTGTCTATCTGTCTATCTCGTCTATCTCGTCTATCTAGTCTATCTAGTGTATCTTGTCTATCTAGTCTATCTAGACTGTTAGTCTGTCTGTCTATATATCTATCTATCTATCTATCTATCTATCTATCTATCTATCTATCTATCTATCTGTAATGGCGTAGCCCAATGTTGAGCCATAGCCTCTCCTTTGTTAGAAGTTGCTGGAACAAGTTAATTTAGGTACCTTATTTGCCCATCGATGCCATGAATGGCATGCGGTCAACATACCGACTCATTGAAATTAAAGTATTATTAGGATGTTCGGTTCGGTAAATTTTGATTAGAGGCCTTTTATTCAGGCTTAAGGATCTTTTACGAGTCTGAAAATCTTCAGACTCGGGACTCACGGCTTAAAGTCCCTCCCGGAGGACTTGCTCCTTGGATTTTTTCCATCCTAAAAATCAGTCGATCCCGGTCAGTTGGAACTGACGATCCTCGGAACCAGATTCAAGGAGCATAGCCAATAGTCCACCGCGGCCGACCATTATTAATATTAGCCTCTGCATTTTCATCAAATTGTCATTTAATTTCTCTACAATACTACTGTTTCTACAACTTCTAAAGAAGCACACCATAGCTAGTTGTTAGCGCGAGAAACTGATTTCTGATGACATCACGAAGGGATAATGACAAAGTACAGTATCTTGACACAAGAAACACATAACGAGGTCTCAGGAATAATCTAGTTGCTATTCTCTAATCTCTGCGCAACTTCTTATCTGCCTCACTCTAAATTAATGTATCGTTACCGGTTCCAACACTGTGGTAAGCAAACACATGCGGCCCGTCAACCTATTGTCACAAACAGGGAGTAAATTAATTAAACTTAATAAATTTACCTGCATGTATTACAGGGACTTTTGTAGTCCCAACTCCTTTCAAAAAACGTTGCAAATATATCTTCTTGTAAGCCCATGTTTCCCTTAACAGAGATTTAGGGGCCCTCCCCTACAGGGAAGAATTTGAACCATGCTGATTTAGTTACACTTGTTTTCGTATAGATGTCATTTCAGTGGTCCGTGGTCCGCGTCATACTGACATCTAGGAAACCAAGGTAGTACTAGGACGGGAAAATTCGGCAAATTTTGCTTAGATGCTTTTTTTACGAGCCTGAAAATCTTCAGACTCGGGACCCATGGCTTAAAGTCCCTCCCGGAGGACTTGTTCCTTGGATTTTTCCATCCTAAAAAAACCCATCGACCCTGGCCGGGTTTGAACCCGTGACCCTCGGGACCAGAGGCAAGGAACATAACCACTAATCCTCCGCGGCCGATATCTGAGTTGTCATTTGTTAAAATTTGATATTCATAATTCAGTATTGAAATAAATAGAGAATAGGATGGAATGGGATGTCCTCAATCCTTAATTAGGGGTTGCAGGAAAGCCGAATATTAAAAATAAAATAAATAACTCACAATCACTATCGAAACCATCGGTTCATAGCCACGCAGCCCTAACCTCTCCACATATTCATATCTGAGGTAATGTTTTCAATCATCCTCTGTATAATTTACTTTCCTCAAATTATAGCAAGTGTTATTCTCCCACCTCATTCTTGGTGTACCAACTAGAAATTTTCACTCTGGTTTTCCTACAAGAAGCTTCCATGTCCCTCTTTCATTCTACATTCGTGCCACATCTCCTCCCATCCAACTCTACGGGACTTAACTGTTCAAATTATATTAGGTGTTTCTCGTATAATCTATCATATTCATGCTATTATTATTATTATTATTATTATAATAATTATTATTATCATCATTATATTATTATATTATCATTATTATATTATTATTATTATTATCGTAAGTATTATTATTGTTATTATCGTATAAAATGTTGTTTGCACATGAAATTTACATTGCTACATTTAATGTATCTTTAACTGTTTATAATTAGTATAGTGTATATCTATATTTGTCAAATATTTATTTGTATTTGTGCTGGTTGAGTGGAAGAGAAGGCCTTATGGCCCTAACTCTGCCAGAATAAATAAAACATTATTATTATTATTATTATTATTATTATTATTATTATTATTATTATTATTATTATATCTGATTTCCTATAAAAATAATGCACCTCACTGTTATGTTGTCTTCTCCATTCGCCAGTCTGTTCAAATCTCTTTTGTGCAAAAAGTTTCATGAGAACTTTATTCTCAAATACTCTTAATATTTTCTCCTAAATAACATTATTTGTTTAATGGCCGCATCCCACTTGGAACACAACTTAACGCATATTTCTGCTAATAAAGACAACTAGTTTAGACCAGTAAAACAAACCGTTTGACCTCGTCGGCCGAACAAGGACATAGTTTCCCTTCCTAGTTGACCTTTTATATACAATAATTACAAGTTTAATTCTGGAATCCATTGAATCTGTCCGGGTTTCGTATTCGCACTTGACACTTCTGAGTGATAGTTTTTTTTTACTTGGGTAGGTTACCAGCCCAACCGCAAAATTCCCAACCTGGAGAACCACAGGTAGCAGCACACTTTAACTATATTGGTTCAGATATAACATACAGCTACGATTGGGATATACACAATAAATTAAACCGATATCAAATGATGTGTGGCACCATAAGAAGAACCCTCCGAAAGACTCGAAGAGGAACTCAGCTCAGGTTTTATAAAATTATGGCTGTTCCTGTTCTTTTATATGGATCTGAATCTTGGGTACTTACAAAAAAAAGATATCTCACACATTCAAGCCACTGAAATGAAATTTTTAAGATCCGTAAAAGGATGTACACGCATGGATAGATTGCACATTGAATCAATAAGAAACGAACTGGATATATTTTCAATACTCGATAAACTAGAAGAGCGCAAATACCATTGGAAAGAACATTTAGACACATGGAAAAAGATCTTCGAGACGACCAAGGAAACGATAGACTTGAGACCGGAACAGGTCGCATTGACCTGGAAAGGAAGAAGAAGAAGAAGAAGAAGAAGAAGAAGAAGAATTCTGGAATCGAGTTAGATCAAGCTCCTGCTCAAGAACTGTCCCTAATAATAGACTATTGCATCATCAGCGTGCACCAAAAGATGATAGTTACCATCTTTATCCTCTAAAGCAGAGTTTCCCAAACGTTTTTTGTTTTATAGACCCCGTGCCATTTTTTTCTATTTTGGGTACGTCCCTTGCCTTTCTAATATTGCATATTCACGAATTCGTCAAAATCAAACGAGTTTTTGACACTTGACACAGTGCTAATCGCTTTTGTTTTCGCTGATATAGCCCTCTTGGAAGTAAGAGTCGACCCCTGCGATATATATATGACATGATAAGAAAAATAAATGCCTGAACGGGATTCGAACCCGGATATCTGGGTTGGTACCCCAGCGTGTTATCCATTACACCATCAGGCGATTCCAATTCAAACACTTATTTTTCTTACATATACATTATATATGAATTGGAATCGCCTGGTGGTGTAATGTATAACACGCTGAGGTACCAACCCAGAGATCCGGGTTCGAATCCCGTTCAGGCGTTTATTTTTCTTATCATGTCATATTAAGCTTGCATTGCTCAATGTCAACTTTTAATTATAACATCGATAAAGCGTTACTGCTATAAAGTAAAAATATTCTCTTTAATTTGCTTACTTGTTATATATAGTCACCTAGGTGGCAGTGAAGACCGAGTTCTCGCGACATCTAGTAATAATGGAGAATATAATGTATATATAAGAAAAATAAGTGTTTGAATTGGAATCACCTGGAGGTGTAATGGATAACACGCTGGGGTACCAACCCAGAGATCCGGGTTCGAATCCCGTTCAGGTATTTATTTTTCTTATCATGTCATATTAAGCTTGCATTGCTCAATGTCAAAAAATTAATTATAACACACACACATACCCACATATATATATATATATATATATATATATATATATATATATATATACCACTTTGGGAATGACTGCTCTAAATGTTTGATGGCACGCTCATCATAAGATAGAATATCTCTTATCTAGCAAAGAGAATATTTTGTTATAATTAATTGAAATCCTGTCTGGCTATATGGAATGAGGTGTTAAGGAAGATGACTGGTGAAATTTTCGGTCAAATTTAACATTTGTTGTTTTTTGTTTTAAAATACTATGTACCTTAAAGTATAAGTTGGTGAAGTTTCAGTGCCCTATGGCGCTTGTAAGTCTCCGTAGTGACTGTAGGAGGGCACGTATGCTACATTTTCAATTTAACTGCATGCAAACTTTCAAATTGGCTTTTTTCACACTTTTATTTTCATTGCATTTCAATACATTCAAATCAAAATACCATTGACACATTTAATTATAGCAGCACGAAATGTTCACTGCATGTCCCACACACTATGGCTAACAATTATGTGCATGGATTGTGAAACAACGCTGATAGCTTTTAAATAACTAATAAAATATGTGTAGTACTTAAAAAAATACATTTTCATATGCAGAGGATCTATATATATATATATATATATATATATATATATATATATATATATATATATATAATTTCCTTTGTTACAATGATATAGAAAAGGTAATGCATAGTGTTGTTCTAAATACGTCAGTGGTCGTGTAGAAAAAAAAATACTAAAAAATTATGGGCCTAATTAAACATTTTAATAAGCATATTTTTAAATGGGGTTTCTTCAATAACTCAAAAACATTTAAGCCTAGAAGAATGAAACTTTAATATAATATTAACTATTATGGCATGAATGTGTGTACAAAAAAAATCAAGTATGTAGCTTAAAAAAATGTAGAAAATAGAAATTTCACCCAACAATTACGGAATTTAGTTTTTTAGTTGCTGTATATGAAACGTATTTTGTGAAACTTTGTTTAAATTTTAACGAGATTCAGATTAATCCAACGAGAATTAAAACAAGCCCAAGTTGAATTCCTGGAAATTATTACCACAACTGCCATCTGACGGCGATAGTAGGAAACAGCCGTGGTTTTGCTATGGGAAATATTAGTTACATAATGCATATAATTCAGAAACTTCAAAATTTATTCCAATATTATTCATTTTCCATCGACATTAAATAAAGCAAAAATCCAGTTGATGTAGCCAACTGTGAAAATACAAATTTCCCTGAATATATAACCGCAGTGCACGTTGGTTTTCAATCCTTAATCAATATCATTAAATTTATTTAATTTATGGGGATTAAATTACAATATATATATATATATATCTTAGTACAATTCTCCCTTTTTTGGGCACTTTTACATTAACTCCACGTCACTTGGGCCTTACAGTGCACGACCTATCGGGAGAGGATTTTTAACTCTGGATCACTACCATACTTTTTTGTCCACATAAGGACATGGAGGGCCTTCCTATGAGTGATCAGCACAATGCCAAGGCCGCCTTGAGATAACACGAACTTTTAAGACAAGACATACCATTCACTCATTCATTCATACAAAACATAACGAATATGAGATTGATGATTGTGAAGGACCATTTGAACCTTAACGTTCTTGGGTATTTGTCTTATAGATAAGAGAAAAAAACTTGTATAAACTCAACCAGGAATTTGTCCAGATTAGGAACCGAATCCGAGCCCGTTGTATACCCGGCAACGACGTTATCCTGAGACCCCAGCGGTGAATTTAAATTACTGTAAGTCTACCTAACACCTCGGCAGCGGTGGACTAGTGGTTATGCTCCTTGCCTCTAGTTCCGAGGGTCGCGAGTTCAAACCTAACCGGGGCCGATGGGTTTTTTAGGACGGAAAAATCCAAGGAGAAAGTCCTCCGGGAAGGACTTTAAGACGTGAATCCAGAGTCTGAAGATTTTCATGCTCGTAAAAGATCCTTAAGCATGAATAAAGAGGTCTGTAAGCAAAAAATTACCCACATCGACCTCCTAGTAATACCTTAGGTGCCTGTTACAGTGATTCAGAAAAATGGCTATACGTTTGATCGCATTTTGTGACGAAAATATTATTATTAAAGGAAATATGATGTTATCATTGGAAAGGGAATACTTCAAATTACAACAATAGAACAAAACAAAACTAATCACTGCTCACGTGCAGCTTGACGGGTTGATTTTTGTGGGCTAGCGTCGAACGCCTCCACAATTCTCTTCGTTGTTTCTGCATCCGTGCTAAAGCTAGGCCTTCCAGGAGGTTTGATTTTCTGCATCCTTCCCGTTTCCAGCAGTCGTTTTCTCCACCTCCCCACAGTCGACGGCTGCAATGCTACGTTAAACTCACGTCTTGCTCGTCTTGTGGCTTCACGATCATTAGCATACGTTATTGCCCATGCAGCAATTGTAATTTGCTGTTGCATATTCAACGCCATTTTGACTAATGACTAAGTTCTACACTGTTTTGTTTTATTCCATTGTTATAATTTGAATAATTGCCTTTCCAACGGTAATTTCATATTTCCTGCAACGGTAATATTTTCATCACACAACGCGATCAAACGTATAGCCAGCCATATTTATGATTCATCCCGTAGATGTCTCATTGGGTCGTGCGTGTTGACCGCATGCCATCCATGACATCTACAAGCAAATAAGTTAATTAAAATTAACTTGGTCTACAAACTTCTTACAAAGAAGAGGTTATGGTTCAACAAAGGTCATTATAGATAGATAGATATGTATCTAACACCGATTTAGCAAACTAAACACATTTTACAGTGCCCAATATTCTGTGTGTTAAATATTGAATTTCAATTTCTTCTCTAAAATCCCACATTGTTTCACCTTTATTTATTTCTTCTTCTTTCCCTAATTGTCGTAATACCCTGAATCCAAGTAGCAATTTATCTCCTTTTCAACCTCCGATTCCGAGTCTTTCCACTTTTCAGCGGTTGCCCTTTTACCAGCCGGCTGCTGGCCCTTCACATCCACATGTGTCAATCACAGAGGTAGATGATCAACAGCCAGTGTAGGGGTGACATGTGGTTAGCATGTCGAGTCCCCCAACCGTTATAGCTGGTTCCTCAACCTGGAGCCGCTACTTATTGTAGCTACCCAATTGCCTCACGATGCTGGGTGGGCACCGGTCCCATACTGGCCGAAATACCATGAGAAAATGTCTTCCCCCATGGAGACTCGAACCAGCGCAAGTCCCGTAGCTCTGCGCCAAGGCTTCCTACCTTAGCCACTCGGCTACGGCGCGGGACTCCTTTTCAACCTCACGAGCGGAAATACTTTCACTTTATTTTCTTCTAATGAAGTGCACAGTACTTTCTTCGATAGTCGATCGTCATTCAGTCTTTTCACATGGCAGTAGCACTGGTGTTGTTTTTATTGTACATAATCCAATATAAAATAATTTATTTCCGTTTTAGTTATTAAATTGTTTCTAATCTTGCCTTTTTTTATACTAACATAAGCAGATCTTCTCCAAAACTCCATTTCTGTAGATAATGTTTAGTATTTGTTAGAAACTTCAACTGGTAAGTTATGGCTACGATATTAACTATTGTTTTAAAGATTCTTTGTTTATTTTCATTTGTATTTTTGTCTCAAAGAATCCTATTTAAAATAGACATTTCTGATTTTCCCTACGCTATTCTCCTTTTTATTTGAAAATTTTGTTATCATAATTGGTAATTTAAACTCGTAAATAATTATAATTTTCACAATGTTAAAAAATTCGCATCCCGTCGCCTAATGTTAAATGTGGCTTTGATTTTATACAACCATGTAAGGGATTACTTTCAATATTCATAACGCCCACCACTGTGATCAAGAGGTAATGTGGTCGTCTCAAATGCAGCGGGTTCGGATTCGATCCCAGGTTGGATGAGTTTTATGGGTGAAATTTTTCGTCATTTACCTAATTTATAAGACAAAAGTCATGAAACTTTTAAACCTATACAGTCTTCGAATAACAACAATAATAATAGAAATAATAATAATAATAATAATAATAATAATAATAATAATAATAATAATAATAATAATAATAATAATAAATTCCAGTCTGCATCGTCCAATCCTTTTTTTCTCTCATGCTGCTCCAAACACCATCATTCCTCATTGTATTAGGCCGTCGCTGCCTTCTTCTACCAAATGGCACCCATTCAAGTATTTTTCTTGGAAATCGATCTTGTCATTATTTTTACACGACCATACCATTTTAATTGTTTGGTCAAAATTGAATTAATAATAATAATAATAATAATAATAATATAATAATAATAATAATAATAATGAAATAATAATAAAATAATAATACTAATAATAATAATAATAAATAGGCTTATAAAACAGATAATGGAATTCTACGAAAACAGAAGTAAGGCTCCAATGAATACTATGAAGTGGATTGATGAAGTCAAAAAGGACTTAAAATTGGCAGGAATTACTAAAGAAGATATTCCAAACAGAGATATATTTGGAATTAAGGTGAATAAGTGGCAAGTTGACCAAGAGGACAAACCGAAGAAAAAAACTGGAACAACTTGGACAGATGATAGAAAACAAGCTCATAGCAAAAGAATGAAAGCAATTTGGGCTCAAAAGAAACGCCTCTAAGCACTTTGCGCAATCCTACATGGGCTCATCCGCAATAAAAAAAATAATGTATATTATATTCAACTTGTTCAAAACTCATTATAGGTGAAGTATAAAAACATGCAGACATTTGCTTTACCTAAAGCTATGGTTTATTATACAGCGTGTCGCACCCGACGTGAACCGTCCTCGCGTTACGCTCGGCGTGATGCTGGTTTCGCATGGAGCGCATACCGTCCATCGCTTATGTTTATGGAATTGTCGCCACGTGGCACCGCGGGAAATCGAAATGACGAACTTTCTTAATAAATTCCCAAATGTGTTTATAAAAAAATGGTTGTGTACAAACCTGTCCCTGCATAACCTAATGAAATAAATTACATACGTAACTTACTATATAGTAAATTATAAACTATTCTGCTGTACACTAAACTGACCCACCGGATCGTAACAAAATGAAGTGATTGAACATTTATTTCTTAAAATATGTTTTGGAATTAAATGCGAATGTTTGTCATTCACACATGTATTTCCTGCCATCTGGTGAATTAAATTTTATAAACGTCCGCGCAATTCTAAAGAATTTTGAAAAAATTTTGAGTGGAAAAGTCATAATTTGTGTACATAGATAAACAATTAATAACTCTTTATAAAAATGTTTTAAGTATCGTTGCAAAACGTTTAAAACAGTACAAAATATTAGTAAAGACGGAAGAAGCACCTATAACAACAGCTTCACATGAATGTTGCATGGAAAATAATAGAACAAATTATTCTCAAGTTCTTAAATATGGTTGATGATAATACTAAACTTTAGAATACTTCAGATTTTCGCCTGAGCACTTTTATCACGTTTAGAATTTAACAGAAGACGAAATGTTTGTACATCCATAATATCCCTAAGATACAATACAATTTTTACAGCTTTTATTTATTTCTTGACTAAGTTTAAGCCACAATAACTTTTTTCTTACATCTCTGTACTCTTTCATGCTCATATCGTACAGAACTCGATGATTTGCAACAAAACTATCAATATTTCGTCGTTGAAATTGCTGAAGTTATAAAATAAGCGCTGTTTTACTGACATTTTGTCATAAAATTTTCGTTTGTTTTAGCAATTATACCAATGAGTACGGATAATAGCTTCTATATTCTTAGTTTGCGCAGGCAAATTGCGTCCGGAATTCAAGTGATTCGAATACACGACGCGTCATGTCAGCGTAAAATTTTTCGCGCCACCGCTCCGCGTTGTAGATAAACCACATCCATTTAAAAACACGGGGAGCAATTTTTGCGCTGGCGTGTTGCGTTGTAGATAAACCACAGCTTAAAGATCCTTTGATACGATGTTACCTTGACGTTGAAACATCTATACATAAATGATAAAATAAATAATTACACAAACACTTGTTTTTATTTTCTGATGATTCTGGCCAGGATTTTAGAAAACAAATATGAAATTATTATATTGTCGCGGGTCCTTTACACGTATACAAAGTTTCAAGTCGATCCAATGTTTCTAAGTGGGTGAAAATCGTGTTAAAAATTCCGTTACATAGGTACAAAGACACTTTTTTGATTTTCTGATGATTCTGGCCATGATTTTAGAAACAAAATATGAAATTATTATATTGTCATGGGTCTTTTACAAGTATACAAAGTTTCAAGTCGACCCAATGATTTTAAGTGGGTGAAAATCGCGTTAAAAGATTCCGTTACATAGATACAGGTCAAGCTAATATAAAGCGCGTAAAAAATATATCGATTAACTTCAATATCATTGATAACGGGAATTGGCTTATTTTATAGCTATTGAGACTCTTATTCCGAAAGTTCCCGTTCGAAACTCCGCAGGTTAACCTAAGTGAAGCTTTTATGTTTTATTTTTATTCTGTCATGGAGGTAAATCCTTATTCACCGCTTAGTATTACAATTAAAAAATATATTAATAGATCGGGATAATACTTTAGATTTTAAAACGTCAATAATTAATAATAATAAGATACACCATGATTAAGATATGAAGATCTGTTACATCTGGTTGCTTATAAACCAAATACAATATGTAGCGAGTATAATTTTAAAGTTTCAGTAAGTAAAACAAAAGTAATGGCATTTTGTGGAAGAAATATTTTGCGTGCAAAAATAATAATTAGAGACGAAATTATTGAACAAATATCCCACTTTAAATATTTAGGATGTGATATCAGCTGTGGGTGTGATAAAGATATTGAATATAAAACTTATCAGTTTCAAGCTATTTGTGGCTCAATAAATAGAACATTATAAAACAAAGCCCATAAACAAAGAAAATTAAAATTTTATAAAACAATGGCGGTCCCTGTCCTTTTGTATGGGGGCGAATATTGGATTATCACTACCAAACAAGAGAGTAAATTCCAATGCAGCAGAGATCAAATTCTTAGGAAGAGTAAAAGGATGTATTAGAATGGACCAGATAAGAAACGAGGATATCCGTGAAGAACTGCAGATCTACTCCATAAAAGAAAATATATTAAACAACAAGATTCAGTGGAAAGAACATGTAGAAAGAATGGAAGAAAGTAGATTACCAAATAAAATCTTACATTATTTTCCGAGAGGAAGAAGAGATGTCGGACGTCCTCGGAAGAGATGGTCTTAGATCTATTAGTGAAGACGGAACAGGCAACTAATGCCTAATCCAGGAAGTGCAGAAGAAGAAGAAGATACAAAATAATTGTATCTTCTACCGGGTGATCTGTTTCCCGCCAGATGACATATTTTGACCAGTCAGTGTAACTTATGTGGGCCTTTAACCTTCCTTCCGCTATTGAAAATGTATTTATTTTTACCGCGAAATGAGGATAAAATTAATTTTTTCATACATCGTCTGTGGAACGTGATGAACCTGAGAGAAAATTACAGCTAAGCCGGTATTTAACCCTGACCGTATTGATACAGAGTCGTAATTTCAAATGTTATTTTGTTTATTATTCCATCTTCTTCTTCTTCTGTTTGTTTTAGGTCCATAACACGCTTCATCCAGAATTAAGAGTCCTTCCATCTCTTTTTTTTTCACCTTCAAGTTGTCCTTCTCCCATCCTCCCCCATCGGGCGTCGCCCCAGATTGTGGATAGGGGCATGCTCGCTAATTTTGGAGGGTACTGAGGAAATAAAACACTCAGGGTGAATCAAAGTAGTAGGGCGGGCCATACTCTAGAGCTGTAGTGGAAGCAACTGACCTAGGAGAAGGAAAACTCCGAAATAAAACCCTTTAACAACCACTCGAGATGATTTTATTCAAGCTCAAAGTGCCAGAAATGAAATGAATAGGAAATTCATAGTTGAAACATCTAATAGTTACTATGTAAAAAGGGAGAAATGAACAAATAATATCCTGCTTTATCAGCTAGTGCTCTACCATTTAACTATTTCGGCTCATCTCCCTTAGCTATAACATATACTATATGGATGTATGGAGAGCGTGTGCATAAACCTCCTGATTCAATAATACTAGTAAGTTCATTTTAATGTTGTGTAGTTTGTTTATGCTTATTACCTTCCTTATTTTTATATTTTTTTAAATCTTGACACATAGCTAACTCAGGGTCGGTTTCACCAACAGAGGTAACTGTATTACGCCAGTTTAAGCTATGCATTATACACGGGGAAGACTGGCGTAATACAGTTACCTCTGGTGGTGGAATTGACCCTTAGAGAGCTATAGTAAACTCGTTATTTCGATTAACATATTTCACAATTTTTAATTACATTTAATTTTTCTATTTAACTCATGCCCCAAATGGCAGTCAATGACCAATCATATTTCAATGAATTTTGAAATACAAGCAATCATAGTCGTTTTTCACCTCGATTTTATCACTTTCATTTTATCACTTTCATTTTACCACGTGGCTCCCAGATTGTATATATAGTGCACGAATGTAACGAGATTTTGCTTGCGAGATATAATATAGAAACATTCGTAGCAATTGATTCTACCATGAAAAAAAAAAGAACCACTGTTTGCACTTTCTTAAACGTATTATTTTCCAGGAATTAACGTTACAGAAAAATATTGTTGACATATCTACATCATAGGACATCAGAAATTAATTAATAATCTGTAATGATGTGTTTCATTTTTTCTCCAATAGGGTACATTTTTACAATATTGCGATTCTTTGGCAATAAATAATATGATCTGGTTGCAGTGATGATCAAATGAAACATAATAAACGTTTCACATTTGTTTTCAAACATCGACGATTACGTTAAATATACATATTAAAAAAACTATATTTAAATATTAAAAAAACTATATTTAAATAATGATTTGTGGGTAAACAGCATTCGTTAAATAGTCGTAACAATTGCCACACTTGATTTCCAAATTATCTAGATAAATTCACTCGTGGCATTACTTATGATAAAACAAAACAGAAACAGAGTGAAATATGTTAGAAAGAAGTTCGTTTCTTGGAAGAAAGAAGCCAGTCGTTTAATTTGACGGACGTCTGGATAAATCTCAGTTTTTCATTTTCTGTGATGTAGGGCACGGAATCAATTTTGACGTCAGCAGTTTGCAAGGCTCTCTGGCGATCCAATCCGATAATCTCTTTGTCCTTAACAAGCATCTTCAACTTCAATTGTCATCGAATGAAAATATATTTTTTATCAAAACAAATTGTTACATTTCGTTTTATAGGAGGCCTTGGCAATATAAACGTCATTCATACAAACAACTGGATAACGTATCTAACTCTGTATATATGAAAAAATAAATCCCTTTTACGTAGAAAAGACTGATACCATTACTTTTTCTCAATTCGTTTCTTTCCTCACTTAAGGTTGAGGTAACCTTCAAACTAACAAACAAGCTCAGAACCACTTGCTTCCCATGTAGTTATGCAACCTAGAGATGTAGGTTTACCCATCCAATTTGTAACTTGTTCACAAGGGAACTGTCAACCATTGCATGCCGAAACCTACCTTGAGATTTCTTCTAGAGAAGTGTTGTAATTTACGAAGGCCGGGTCAAAAAATTATCTGCTTTTTTTAACTGCAAGGCACTAAAATTCAGCGCTAAATCTCTCATTTAAGCTATAGAAAAGTAGTACAACTCTTGTATTGGCAGACTGGAAAACCCTCATTACCCGCCGTCCGCCCCGCATCCCGCCTCACTGCACTCTGTGCTTAACTTATGCAGGAATGCACATCTGCTCCGTACAGTGGGCTGCCATTACCTGATTCTGGCTTTGATTTCTTTGCTTTGCACTTTAAAACGGCATATAATATATATATATATATTATTTTAATAGCAAAAAACAGAAGACGAACTACAAAGAATGCTATATAAACTAAATGAAACATCAAAGAAATACAACATGGAAATATCCTCACAAAAATAAATAACAATGGCCTTCAAGGGCGCTTATCCAGTTCGGACAAAAATAATATTAGACAATAAACCAATAGAACAAGTAGTAATATATAACTTCCTAGGTTGCGAATTATCATACACAGCAGAGACAGATATAAATAACAAACTAAATAAGTTTAATTATATAACAGGTACACTAAAAAGAGCTTTGAAAAATAAAGCCAGGAAAGACTCTATAATGAAATTATACAAGACAATGGCAGTGCCTATTATTACTTATGGATCCGAAACATGGACAGTGACAACACAACAATCTGCCAGAATACAAGCTGCTGAAATGAGATTTCTCAGACTAATAGCAGGATATCAAAGAACAGACAAAAAACATAACACAGAAATAAAACAACAACTAAAAGTAGAGGAATTAAACACAACAATAGAGAAATACAGAACAAACTGGAAAGAACACTTGGCAAGGATGACTGAGAATAGAATACTAAAAGCAGCATATAACTATTCACCACAAGGAAGAATAAGTTTGGCAAGACCAAGGAAAAGATGGAAAGAGCAGCAATTTGGAGCCAGAACAGGCTAGTAAATAAGCCTAAACCGTGAAGAAGAAGATGATATATATATATATTTTTTTTTTTTGGGCACGGCATTGGTACATCACTACGCATCTCTGGGAGAAATTTAAAGATAGGTTTCGGTGCGCAATGGTTGACGGTTCCGTTGCCAGAGTTGTTTACTCGATGATAGCAACATGAAGATAACATTAAGTTCTTTTATTAGAATTACAGTCTACAACTGTGATCTCAGGATAACGTCGTTACCTCGCAAGCAGTGCATCCTGGTTCGATTCCCGGTCGAGACAAGTTTTGTGAATGAGTTGTTATTTCTGCCAGACAATTGTGGGAAACGTTAAGCCGCATTTGGTCCCCGAGCGTCATCTGGCCATCACAATCATCATCCGTTATTATATTCGCATTGTTCAGTATGAATGAGTGAGTAAATGATATGTCTAATCTTAAATGTCCGTGTGATCTCGGAGGTGGCCCTGGAATTGAACTGAACGCTCATCTATAAGTTAAAAAATAAAATTATTACCTGAAAAAAACACTCGTCCTCAACATTAAAATTCATTAAAATTGTGGAGGCATTTCAGAACTACTTGTTCCATCTTCAGCAGCTGGATTGATACCAATCCACAGTATCTCCATGTCCTTGTGGTATATTCTATTCAAAGTTGTTATTCCTCTCCCTATACGTCGCTTCAAATGTAATGCCCAGGTGGCGTAGTGCATATACAATTAACTGTAATGAAGAGGTTAAACTAGAGAGAGAAAGGGAGAGAAAGGGAGAGAGAGAGAGAGAGAGAGAGAGAGAGAGAGAGAGAGAGAAGAGAGAGAGAGAGAGATAATTAGCTACGAGTAATATTCGTTAATTTTTAACACACTGTGTTACAATGACGAGATAGTCAAATTAGAAGGCTGTTCCTTGAGTTGCGGACGTGCTGTGAATACATTGTGCATCTTTATTGGCCCAGATGCTTTTCACACAGAATATAGAAACTTAGTTAATCTTGGAGTAGAAACATACGGATTCGCTATTTTCATCCATTTTCATAGAACAAAAGTAGTTATCGGGATAAGAACGAATTAAGTATCATTTTCGAAATGAGCTCCGTTGCGCAAGCGTTAGACACGTCTTGGCAAGATCATATTGGTTTCGTGATGGGAGAAAAGGAGTCTAGGCAGGTTTTTCTCGGGGTTTCTCCCGTTTTCCCATGTCACAATTTTCGTTCCACTATATCTCTTATTAATTTAATTAATTAGTCCAACATTGTGGTCTCGGGGTAGGGTTCCTACCTCGTACGCAGCGGGCCTGAGTTCGATTCCCCATCGGAACAAGTTGCCTCACCTGTTAGACAAATATCAAAATACTTTAAGACTCAAATGGTTTACGCACATCATCTGATCATCATAATCATCATCAACAACAAGGATTAAACCCAATGGCCTGTTCCGATCTCATTATATGTCGAATTGGTCCTTCCATCTCTTCAATGGGCTTTCCAACAATCTTCTTCCTTTTGGTTTATAATTATACATTATTCGTGGTATGTGCTGTTCATTCTTTCGTAATACGTGCTAAAGGTAAGCATTTTGATAGTATTTTATTCTTTCACATATATTAAATATATTAAGTTCTGTTCTTATATGTTCGTTTTTCTTTTTATCGGTCCTTTGGTATCCTGCTATTGCTCTCAACATCTTCATTTCTGCAGCCTCTATTTGTTTACCATCTGTCTTTGTTAATGTCCAGGTTTCATCATAATCATTATCATATTTAGTATGAATGTGTGAGTGAATGTTGTTGTTATTCTTCTTCTTCTTCTTCTTCTTCACTTCCTGGTTTAGGCAAGAGTTGCCTGTTCCGTCTTCACTAATAGATCTAAGACCATCTCTTCCGAGGACGTCCGACATCTCTTCTTCCTCTTGGAAAATAATGGAAGATTTTATTGTGAATGTTGTTTTTCGCCTTAAATATTCATTTTGTCTCAGAGGAGCCCCTCAACTGAGCTGGTCACTCTATTTGGGAGGCGCGCCAATGTTTGACCAAAAACCTATGTCTGATCCATAGTTAAAATCCCTCTTCCGGGAAGTCGCGTCACTTTAAGGCCCGGGTGGCATATGGCACATAATAGTACCTATAAGATGGAAGGTAAACGGTCTCATGTTACAAAGATACCAGAGCTTCATGACGCAGCTAAATTTTCGCATTTTGACATCACGTACAGGAACGGGTTTCCTTGATTTGCAAAAAAAAAAAAATCCTGAAAACAGTTAACCCTTAGTGCGCAATATAGGGCAATTACCGTAATGGCGAACTATTCACCAGATCATTATTCAATGAGTAAGACCCACCGATTTTTTAAAATTGTGACCAAAGCACATAGCGCGTGTTGATTGTCAACACAGTTCCTGATGCCCCGTTCCAGCAAATATTCCTATGTTTCCATAACACTAGCCTAAATTTCCCACTAGGCTAGGGCTAACTAACTGAGTCCCTTAAAGATAACTTTAAGGAATATGGCTGGCAGGGAACGAACAGCAATTCCAGTATGCAGCACACTGGAGGACACTAAGTGCTGTCACAAATAACAAAATTACGTACCTTTGCTATTAAAAATTATGTTCATTTTCAACAATGCAGATATCGTCTATAATTGAAACTGGCGTCATTTTATCACACAAGAATGCAAACTTTCACAGGTATTCTGGCGTTAATATTGTAGTGTATATTATTTTGTTACTTTATAATTCAGTTTTGTTTCAGTAAGAAGTTTGTGTAGGCGTAAGTGCTTTAGCGCTATTGTCTTTTGAGTTTGACCTTGACCTTCGTAATCACCTTCTTCCTGTCGAGAGTCTTCATTCTCCATCTTTTAATATCGAGTTGGCTGATGTCATTATCATGCATCCATCATAATCTTAGCTTTCCAGCTTTTTTTGTCATCCAAAATAATCTCAGGCACTGTTACCATTCACTCTGACAAACATGCCCTAGCTATTTCATTCTTCTTATTTTGATATCAATTACTATAATCCATGTATATGTTTTGCAGCCCTATAGTTGTTCGAATTCGCCAGGTACTATCTAGAAATAAGTGTTCTTATATCCTTCTGGAGACCATCACTGTGGTCTCGAGGTAGCGTGTTGCCTTATCAAACAGTGGGCCCGGATTCGATACCCGTTCGGGACAGGCTCCTGGGCGAGGTTTGTTTCCAGGTTTTTCCTCATCTGTAAGACATGTGTCAGGATGCCTAGGGCCCAACGGTCCCTAAAAATCATCCGGCCATCAACATCATCCTTATCATTATTTCACCGGTATGGAAAACAACGGGAAGCTATCACACCTATAGTTCCCTAGTAAGCTGCAAAGCATATCAAGAAAATGCTATGATTGCAGTGAACAACCTGCCCTTAGGCACAACACTATAGATAGATATCCTTATGGTTAATTTTCCTCGTCCATTTTCTCTAAATATATTTTATATATTTCAGAATATTGTTAAAGTCCAAATGTGGGCCTAAGTACAAGAATATAAATGTTTATGGCACATTTTCTTTATCCAGTCCAGATGCGGCTTATCTTCCAGCCATAAATTTTTATATGTCCCCCGGAATGTCAGGCATGCAGCTTATAACCTGGGATGGCTTATTTTCAGGCCAATACCATAAGATTTATATAAAATTAGAAAAAAAACCTACCAAATTTTGTTTTTATATAACACAAATAAATAATAAAAAGAGAGGGTATGTTTAACATGACCTTCGATGTGACGACTCTAAGACATGATACAGTCTTGCACACATTTGCAGAAAACAGTTGAATCACAGATATGCCGTATACAATTATATTTAGATTAGCACTATCTAGCGGAGAATTCCTTAACTAGCAACCTGATTGTATCATCGCAACTGTAAGCTTCGTTCACAGCGATATGTAATTAAGAGATTTGTACACACTGTTACGTAACGCGCTAAAATCATTAATCAAATATATATTTATATTTGTATTGCTTGTCACGCCCCATAGTCGGGCAAATCTAAGGCATCACGTCTTGGCCCAGAACTACGGGATCTGCAATAGTTCGAATGGCTGTAACGAATTTTTTTCTTGTTGAATTTCGGCCAGTATGGAACCGGTATCCGTCCAGCATGGTCAGGAATTTGGGTAGCTATAATCCGCGCCGTAGCCGAGTGGTTAAGACAGGATACCTTGATGCAGAATTACGGGACTTGCGCCGGTTCGAGTCTCCGTAGAGGAAGAAATTTTCTCATAAAATTTCGGCCAGTATAGGACCGGTGCCACCCGGCATCGTGAGGAATATGGGTAACTGCAATAAGTAGTGGCTCGAGGTTGAGAATACCTGCTATAACGGCTGGGAGACCCGGCATGCTGACCACATGTCATCCCTAAACTGGCTGGATGATCGTCTACTTATGTGATTAACACATGTGGATGTGAGGCCAGCAGCCGGATGGTAGGTCAAGGGCCTTCTAGGCATGTCGCGCCTTGTAGTTTCAGTTTAGTTTTTATAAGCAGCGGCAACTAATAAGTAGGCCTAGCTATATGAGTTGTAGGAGGACCGCCGTGCTTACCACATGTTTTACCTGGTTGAGTGGTAGACAAGGCCTTAAGGCCTTAACTCTGCCAGGTAAAATAAAGCTATTATTATTATTATTATTATTATTATTATTATTATTATTATTATTATTATTATTATTATTATTATTATTATTATTATTATTACTACCACATGTCACCCCTGTACTCGAAAAATGCCCTTTGGTGTTTAGGAAAAAACACACCACACCTCTGATTGGATAATTGGAAATGTAGTAGTAGTAGTAGAACTTTATTAGACAAAAAGTAAGATATTTACAATATTATTTACAAATATGGGTCGCACCGGCAGTAAGGCGTACGTGCTGTTGACAGTCCGTTACAATAAGGTAATAAATGGTAATAGTATAAAGAAAAAAAAAACAATAACATAACAATTACATAAAGAAAATATATGTAAGGGCAACAGTCGGACGGTAGGCCTACGGCCTTCTAGATAAGAAATTAACTTTGACTTAAATTGCCTTCATGTTTATCTCTATCAGTCACATATATAAAGTTGCAGATTTAAAATAAATAGATTAAACAAGATACTGGTGAATTACATTGTTTCTTAGTACTTTATTTACCAACGCCCTTTAACAATTCAGATCATTTGTGTCAGATCTGGCCATGAAAGGAACAACAAAATTTCCTCAGATGCATGTTATTCAGGCTTGAGATTCTTTTACGTGTCAAATATTTACGCATTTTAGTAACAATAATAATAATAATAATAATAATAATAATAATAATAATAATAATAATAATAATAATAATAATAATACTTACTCACTGGCACTATCGAACCCGTAGGTTCATATCCGCGCGGACATAAGCTCTCCATACATCCCTATCCTGAGCTAATGCTTTCCAATCATTCCCTGTATAATCTACTTCCCTCAAATCGTAGTTAATGCAAATCTCCCACCTAATTCTTGGTCTACCAACTCTTTTCCCTCTGGCTTTCCTACAAGAAGCTTCCATGCAAGTCTTTCATTCCCCATACGTGCAACATGTCCTGCCCATCGCAGCCTACGAGACTTACCTGTTCTTATTATATCTGGCTTCCTATAAAGACCATGTAGTTCATTGTTATGTAGTCTTCTCCATTCACCTGTTTGTTCATCTCTCTTTGGTCCAAAAATTTTCCTAAGTACTTTATTCTCAAATACTTGTAATCTCCTTTCCTCCCTTAAAGTAAGAGTCCATGTTTCGCACCCATATAATATAACTGGTAGAATAATAGTTTTATATATTTTCAGTTTAACGTTTTTTGAAAGGAGTTGGGACATCAAGTGTCTCTGCAATGCATAATAGCACGCATTTCCAGAATTGAGCCTATGTTTAATTTCTTTGTGCATCTCATTCCTATTTGTGATTATTGTTCCTAGCTATTTGAATTCAGCCACTTCCTCAAAATTTCCCTCATTTGTCATTAGCTGTCCATTTCCATTATATAATGTATTTCTACGTGTGACCATATATTTAGTTTTATTGATATTTACTTTCAGCCCTAACTTCTTAGTGTTACTCAATAGTGTGTGCGTGTTGTCCTTTAGTATCTCCTCGGTAATAATAATAATAATAATAATAATAATAATAATAATAATAATAATAATAATAATAATAATAATAATAATAATAATAATATAATAATAATCGGTGTATACAAGTTCCATCCGGCATTACTAGAACTGTGTGAATTAAACCAGCCTTTTGCTCATTATGATCTCAGAATCCAGTACATCAAGAGTTTCACTTCCCTCTAAGATAGATTGCATTATCATAGGCAAAGGGAGCGGGTAATAAGTTACGATCGATAATAGCAACAATAATAATCCCTTAAGGTTTATGGGAGCCAAAACTTGAGTGCCGCATTCACTAAGCCCCTCCAAAGGATGCTAGACAGTCATATATGTTTCACATTTTCAATATTCAATTTCCTGCGATCCGTCCGAATATTATCATCCTACGTACACATTAGCCTTAATAATGTTATTTTTCCCCCAAGAGTTAGCAAATAAAAAAATAAAGCGTTTCAAATGTCATCCTTTCGAGCTAATGACCTGTCCGTCTCAAACTTCTGACTTAATACTGTCATAATGTTAGGGTAGAATGGTGTGTTTCGTCTTAATGTTGTGTTGTCTTGGAGGAGGTCCTGATATTGATCTGATCATTCATTCGGGGAGGCTCTCCATGTGCTTGTGTGGTCAAAAAATACGTATATAAATCACAGTTTCCCGTAGGTCATAGTACCCGGATAACTTGAGGCACGTAAAAAATATCTGTATGTCAGAAATTGAATGAATTAAAGATGAAGAAGAAGCTTATTTGGTTAAAAAGGTTGTGGCCTTATACCTCTTTTTAGGTTACTTGTCATGAGGAGACTCCGTGGTTTGGACACTCGCCCTCCAAGTCTGAGTCCCCATTTCGCGTCTCGTTAAATTCGTGTCTGATTCGTGGTGGACGAATCGAAGCCAGACCATATTTTTCTCGGGGTTTCTCTAATTTTCCACTGCCAGAAAACTTCATTCCACAATTTCTCCATGCTCATGTCATCCTTCTCTTTTAATTTAATTTCATCTGCCCCTGCGATGGTGCGACAGACTTGGTCAGCAGGATTTCTCATATATCAAAGACCTTCAATAATAGAGACTTTAAATCACCTCATCCCTCTTCCTGGATTTACGCCAGACTCACTATACTTTTCACGTATGTTTATGGCTGCGATATAAATCTGTGATTAAATTTTTGTGTTAAGATATTTGGTTCACGAGTTATTTTTTATATTTTCATTATTTAATCCTCAGGGATTCAAACAATTTAGAAAGAGACAAAATTAGAAATACTAATTTAAGATAAATAATGGACGTTAAAAAGATGTTCTACAAGTTATTGAAGAAAGAAGACTAAAATGGTTAGGCGACGGAAAGAGGATGTCAGATGACAGGTATCTAAGATCATTATCATAATCATCAACAACAACAACGATTGAGCCCAATGGCCTGTTGCGATCTCAATATAGGTCGAATTGTTCCTTCCATCTCTTCAATGGTCTTCCCAACAATCTTCTCCCTTTTAGTTTATAATTATACATTCTTCTTGGTATGCGCTGTTCATTCATTCGTAATACGTGCTGAAGGTAAGCATTTTGATAGTATTTTATTATTTTATAGATATTAAATATATTAAGTTATGTTCTTATATCTTCGTTTTTTCTTTTTTCGGTCCTTTGGTATCCTGCTATTGCTCTCAACATCTTCATTTCTGCAGCCCCTATTTGTTTACTATCTGTCTTTGTTAATGTCCAGGTTTCACGTCCATAGATAAGAGATGGAACTGCCAATACTTTGTAAAATTTTAAAATAGTTTGTTTTCTAGTTTTATTCAATAAAGTACGTTTAATTGTGCCAAATAGATAATTGAATCGTATTTTAGTGTGTTTATCTAAATTTCTACCATTACCTAAATTACATCCCAAGTAATTAAAATTCTGAACTTGGTCTATAATTATATTGTTTATCACTATTTGTGTTCTTATCGCACATTTTCTTTTCAGAGCTAATGTTTTTGTTTTAGATGTAGATATTCTTAAAAACAAAAATATTAGCTCTGAAAGGAAAATGTGCCATAAGAACAAAAATAGTAATAAACAATATACTAATCTACAGGAAATATTATTGTCCCGGCAATTTAAGGATTAATTCCCAATTCATGTCACATATATTGGCGATACTTAATTGTTCTTATTTCATTTGATTTTCCATAAAGATCATAGAGTTCAGTGTTATTTAATTTTCTTCATTCACCTGCCTTTTCGACTCTCCTTGGTTCAATAATTTTCCTAGGCTCTCTATTCTCAAACAATCCTAATATTTTCTCCTTTCTGAAAATTGAAGAACATGTTTTAGAAAATAAATTTAATTAAAAAATGTTTAAAATCCCGGTTGTATAAAACCTAAGAGATTAAACAATGTTTAGCTAAAATGTGATATGTATTACGAAGATATACTATACTTATACTGTACAAGAGCGTGAATTTATTCTCTCAAACAAATGAAGTTTGCGTTTCTAACGAGAAGATGAAATGTTGTATTTAAAAAGCGTTTTATATTCATTTGTTATACAAATTAGACTGAAACTTCTCAACCCTCGTATTGCGGAGGGAAATTTACTTTGCATAAGCTCGCTTCACAAGAACTTAGCTCGCGTTTTCTTGTTAAAATTTCATTTAAACTGGGAATTGAGTTTAATACAGTGTTGCCACACACAATAAAATTTCCCGGAAATAATTTTTCCTTAGATAACAACTCGCCCATTTTCTAGAGGTATGGGTAGGCACTACCTCATTCAATCACACTCTTTATAATATCAGGTCATTAGCATGGCTATTCAAATCTGTGTATGGATGCACCGGTGAATTTTGCTCAGAGGTTGCCTATTTCGGTCTCGAGGTTATTTTATGTGTAGTAAATAAAAAATACGGAACTACGGATTTACTACTCATCTGAAGGAAGCCATACTCAGAATTTTGACGTCCTGAAACATACCGTCGTTCTAGGCCGGGTATGAACCAAGGACCTCGGGCCAAGTCGACGCTTTATAACAAAACAAGGTATTAACGTCACAAAGAATGCTGGGTATGAGAGGACCGAGAAAGTTTGCTCAAAGATCTCTTATTTCAGTTTAAAACTTCTTTTACACGTGGTAAATCTATACTTTGTCAATGATATGATGATGATAATTCTCTTCTTTAAAAGGAATTTCTCTACAATACAGCAGTCTTTCTAAAACCCATTGTAAATTTTACTCCATTATTCCTAATGACGATGATGATGATATTGATGATAATAATAATAATAATAATAATAATAATAATAATAATAATAATAATAATTCTCTTCTTTAATAGGAATTTCTCTACAATACAGTAGTTTTCCTACAACCCATTGTAAATTTTACTCCTCCATTATTCCTAATGACGATGATGATGATGATGATGTTGATGATGATAATAATAATAGTAATAATAATAATAATAATAATAATAATAATAATAATAATAATAATAATAATAATAATAATAATTCTCTTTAATAGGAATTTCTCTATAATACAATTGAGAAATTCCAGTAGTTTTCCTATAACCCATTGTAAATTTTACTCCTCCATTAATCCATATTTTCTGTTAATCCTCTCGACACCATACGTCTATGCATTCCTTGAATCCAATGTTCTTTTGGTATTCCTTTCTTCTATTGCACTTCGCTTCAAAATGTAATATCTTTTAGGTATCCTGTCATCTGACATCCTCTTTACGTGGTCAAACCATTTCAGTCTTCTTTCTTCAATAACTTGTAGTACCGTATATATTTTTGAATATCCACTATATCGCTGATTTTAATATTTTTAATTTTGTCTCTTCTTGAATTTCTAGAAGTCCTCTTCCAAATGTCCATTTCTGTTATTAATAGTTTATATTCTTGCTCTGCTTAATGTCCACGTTTCCACACCATACAATAGAACAAATTCCACCAATGAAAATAAATAAATAAGTTTTTTTAGTTTTGTTCAGATAGTGAATAATAATAATAATAATAATAATAATAATAATAATAATAATAATAATAATAATAATAATAATAATAATAATAATAATAATAATAATAATAATATAATAATAATAATTATAATAATAATGATAATAATAATAATAATAATAATAATAATAATAATAATAATAATAATAATAATAATAATAATTGTATTGTATTGTAAGCCCATGTTTTCCTTTACAGAGATTTAGGCGCTCTCCCCCTACAGGGAAGAATTTGAACCATACTAATTTAGTTACTCTTGTTTTCGTATGAATGTCATTTTGGAGTGGTCCGTGATCAGCGTTCCGCCTCATACTGACATCTAGGAAACCAAAATAGTACTAGGACGGGAAAATTCGGTAAATTTTGCTTAGAAGCCTTTTCATTCAGGCTTAAGGAATTTTTACGAGCCTGAAATTCTTCAGGCTCGGGACCCACAGCTTAGAGTCCCTCCCGGAGGACTTGCTCCTTGGATTTTTCTATCCTAAAAAATCCATCGACCCCGGCCGGGTTTGAACCCGCGATCATCGGAAACAGAGTCAAGGAGCATAACCACTGGTCCACCGCGGCCAACTAATACGAGTGATAATAGTAATAATAATAATAATAATAATAATAATAATAATAATAATAATAATAATAATAATAATAATAATAATAATAATAATAATAATAATAATAATACTCTCTCTTTACATTAGTTTAACTTCTCCTTTTATAGGTACTTTTATATGCCCCACACCACACGGGCCTTACGGAGGAACGACCTGTCTGGAGAGGATTTGTAAACTCTTGACCACATGCATACCTTTTTTTGCCACACAAGACATTAAGCACCTACGTGAATAAATGATCAGTTCAATACCAGGAAGATGTAATGTAGGAAATACTTTATGGACACGGGGTATATCATATGATTCTATTTTCGAATAGTTTTATCTAGTTTTCTTTTTAAAGAGTATGTTGTTTTAATTTATTGATTTGGTCTCTTAATTGGAAAGTTTTGTAAGCTGTAGTTAGGTTGGTATTTGTAATAGGAACTTTATAGGAAAGCTTTGTTGATGTAGAGAAATTTGATCCTAGAACGTGTACAAGAGGGATTTTTTTCTCTAACAGAGAAGAGAATTGAATGTTGGTAGTCCGTGAAGCAATTGAAATCTTGTTTTTCACAGTATGTTGGAGATTTGACAGACAGTTGAATGTCTCGAATCGAACAAAATTCAATCAATTATCAGACATGCATTTGTTTGGTTTGACTTCCATATTTTTTATTCAGATCGACAGATGGTTCTGCTAACATTTATACCCAATTTCACCAGCCACTGGGATTTCTTTTATTTATTTTTTTACTTTATTAAATTGCAACTTTTAATATTGTCCACGCTTCAGAAAACATATGTTCCACAAACGTTAGAACCGAAATTGAATATGCAGTTTTCAATTGTATGATTTCAAGAATAATAAGAAAAATATTTTAATTGTGGTTTGCATTTAACCAGCTGGACAATTATAATATAGCCTGAGTTGAAAACGTGATCTTCTTCAATTTAATTTATAGACGCTTGAAAATTTTAGTCATATCGTGAGTAGAGACTGTAAATTAATAAACCAAAAAATTAATCTGGTTATAGGAATAGGCACATAATTTTTTTGTATGAGAATCATACGGAAAGAGCCTGATAGAATGAGATGGGAGAGTAACATTAGCCATGATTTGAGAACGGTAAATTATACAGGCTTTAAATGTAAACACATGTTCCTGTGCCCAATATTAAGTTTTGACTCTCTTCCTCCATTTGTCTCTATCCTTCCAGTCACCATCCTGCAGTCCCCATCCTTCATCAAATTCATAATTTCCTCTACCCATGTCTTCTTAGGTCTCCCTCTTCTTTTCCTCCGATTTGGAATTTACTCTAAACTCCTAACTGGCAAACCATCTTCATTCATCCTGTTGACATATCAAAATCCATTGTAATTGTTTATTTCCCACAAATTGTAAAATTGTTTCGTTTAAGTTCATTTTTTCTCGGATAGTACTGTTTCTGATCCTGTCTAATTTATAGCATCGTGCAGATCTTAAAAACCAATTTCTGTAAATTGCAATTTTTATTTCAGTTTGGGATTTATAGTCCACGTTTCTGCTCCATAGATAATTAAACTTCTTACTATTGATTTATAAATATAGATTTTAGCTTCTTTAAATATCTGTTTATCCCACAAAATTCCATTATATAAAAAGAAAACCGATCGACCTTTAACTATGCTTTTAGTTATTTCCAAATCATTGCTTTCATCTTCATTTGTTTCTACACCCAAATATTTAATTTGATTACAAATTAAATTATTTTTAGTCTTTTCATCTCTGCCTCAATAGTAATGTTGATTTGTTCTTGAACATGTTTCGATTATATCAGAATCATCGTCAGCAACTTGCCCAGACTGGTCAGATTTAAGTTGTACACCCTGGATGTCGATGTTAGCTCCATCCTGTGGTTGGCCAAAGAACCTCCAAATAGGTCACGCTCAGTCGGTAATTCAAAATTCATAACTCTGTTTTGTTCTTCTGAATATAGATTTTTTCTCAAATAGTCATCAGCTCTTTTGTATTTTCTAACGGTTTTAATAATTTAGTGTCCGAATTTATATTATTTTTTAGACCAAACATGAGCTGCAACTGCAGATTTTTCTATTTCCCCATTTTTTATATTTCTTATGTGTTCTTTGGTTCTAATTTTTAGACTTTTTTAATCGAAACATGTTCAAGAACAAATCAACATTAATATTGAGGTAAGATGAAAAGACTAAAAATAATTTAATTAAAATAACCTCAAAATATCACTTCCTAAAATAAAATATTGATTACAAATATTAATGTTATCATTGGAATCTTCTAATACCAAAATGTTTTCACTATCACCATTTACCAAATATTGAATACAGGAAATAATTAAAAATATTTAATAAAATTAAGGTGTATGGTGAGCTTAAGTAGCCGTCTGACCATGAACCTTCCGGAAAGAAATCTAAGTGAGAGCCTAAGAAGTGAATTTGTAAAGACATATTTCATCCCATAGCTTTATAAGAATGCAGAGGTACAGCCACTAGGTCAAGATAGCTTTCTGCTTTATAGTTTTCAAGGAAATTGCAACATATATTTTTGAAAGACTGCCAGGCTGCTTATTCAAGTGGATTTAACAGTCCTTCACAATGTTTATCGGCCATTAATGACCGTATTTGTGGTCCTATAAAATGCCTTTCTTTCAGTTTAGCATCACTGACTTTTGGGTAATTTCGACTTCAAGTACAAGAATCCATCAGAAAGTTTATCGATAAGTTTGACGAAATTTTTCATTACTCCTAATTTAATGTGAACTGGAGATAAATATATTTTTATCAGCATTTACTAAAGGGACATGTGACGATTCACGTTTAGGCCATGATTTTGTAACATAGTAAGACTGTCACATCACAATGCCAGATTAACAGGTTTGAGCTTGTCAAAACAAGAATGAATCTGTACAATCTTATCTTTTGGTGCTTTAACACATTTTATTATATAATTTCGTTAAATACAGCTTGAATAAAATGGCCATATATAAGGTAAAGTTCCTATGACAGGTCAAAGGCAATGCTAAAATCAAATTTTAAAAATCAGCTGTCACAAAAGAAACTGTGCCTGATGTAAAATTCCTGACTAAATTTCTGAATTCAGTGTGAAAAAATGCACTAGATTCACTAATCAGATTTATTGTGAAGAAAACCTTATCGACCAGTGTAATCATTTGTTCTGCAATTTAACTTTTTCATGGAATTCGTCACTTTACAAGCACCGGATAGTTGGCCTGACATCTCAACTGTATTGCTTTGGGATTGATTCCTGGTTTATTTACAAATGTGCAGACTCCGCTGTTCTCTTCTGTTGAAACTAGTACTTGGGTTTCAGTAAGCTCTGCCAAAAAAAAAAAAACAAAAAAACTACATGACATGTCGTAACCGGTTAATTTTCGAATTCTTGTTTGCTGGAACTTTATTGCTTCTCTGAATCATTACTTCTCATCGTTATATTTTGAAACTAACTCGAAGCACGTAAAGTGCAGTGGGTGGCATTAGAAACACACACATATTGAAACTCCCTGTGTAAATAAGAACGAACAATAAAGTATTGTGTGATTCCTTTTAACTACTATTTAATTATCTGACTCTTCAATCTCTCTCTCTCTTTCTATTCTTAGGATGGGGTAGCACGTACTTCAGCACTACAGCAATATAAGACTGTGCACTGTTTGTACCGAACTTGTAATTAAATAGTTTGGTTAATGAAAGACTTCTGACGCACGACACCAGGTGTCTCTGACAGCTACTCGATACCGACACTCAAATGTTGGAAAAAAATCGAATATGTTCAACGAGTCACTGGATGTTATATTTTACTAGTTGTTCATTTTAGAAGACGGGTTACAATAGAAATGCTTTAATTTTTTTATCTGGAAAATACCGTTAGGAAGATCTTATGCATAGGTGGACATTTTATGTACGCTATTATTTTATGAGCTAAGTAGAGTGTTAATGTTCAAGATATCATAAAGGTGAGGGGGATCAATAGCTATAGAATCAGAGACAATATTTTCTATTTCAAATACTTCTCACTAGAGTATTTTTATGTTCGCATTTTTCTTTTTTGTCTGCATGATTTTCCGTCCACATATACGTGTAAATTGTAAAATGTATGACTGTAAAGAATACAAAATTGTAAACGAAGAAATTTCTGTTTATATCCTCTAAATACATAAAGTAAAAAATGAAGAGAATTCTATCACTTGTACTAAGAGAACATCCTGGGGAAAATATTTTATGTCTTATATGAGGATGGGTGCAATAACTATTAATAATATGTGATAAGGCAGATTATATATTATGAAAATAATTAAATGATTACCATGGAAAACCAAGATTGACAGAAGAACATATTAACACATATTTAAATTCCTATTTATTTGATTTCATAATCACAGATTTTTTCCATGTTGATCAATTCGCCGTCATATTCTTGTAATATAACGAGATATAAGTTATTCTTCTTCTTCAACTTCAAGGTTAGGCTGTAAACCTGTGCCGACTTAAAGTATATCCCTCCATCTGGTCATGGGGCGTCCAACGGAACGTTTGCCTCTTGGATTATATTCTAAAGCCTATTTTGATAGACGAGATGTCTCAATTTGATTTATATGTTGAAACAATCTTAATTTATTGGAGTTACGTAATAATAAATAATAGTTTAACAAACTAAAACACACGCTATATTAGAAAACCGAACTAAAAAATGAAAAATAATTTTAATTTCCAACACGCTTGGGATAAAAGTAAAGTGGTCAACTAAAACGTCAATATACATAGAATAAAACTAGAGTTATCTACAACAAAAAATAATTTTACCATCAAAAGCGTGGGGTGCCCTATATCAATTAATATATTTGATAATAAACAGATATTGGTAAAAGTAAAGTCTCTAAGAACAAAAAAAAAGCACCCCACGCTTTTGATGGTAAAATTATTTTTTTTGTAGATAACTCTAGTTTTATTCTAGATGTGTTAGAGATGATTTTTTTGTTGACCACTTTAATTTTATCCCAAGCGTGTTGGAAATTAAAATTATTTTTCATTTTTTAGTTTGGTATTCTAATAAAGCGTGTTGTTTTAGTTTTTAAACTATTATTTATATTTTGAATTTTTAGTTTAATTGATTGTCATGAATCGGAATCCCATGAAAATTTAATTGCTTAATACTCTTCTAAAAAATCCTCCGGGTCGGATTTGAACCAGCGACCTATGGATTACTGAAATTATATACCACTACTGTCCATCGCTCTACCAACTGAGCTACCAGAGGATATAATATTAATTTCTTACAACAATGGACTAAAAAGTCGACAAGTTCACACCTCTTTCTCTAAACATATCGTTTTCGCAATAAATACATTTCATTAAATACACTAAATATACACATATACTAAAATACATTGAACGTAGATAAAATATTGTAGACAACACCTTACAAAATTAGGTTTAGTAACTAGTCGTCTAAATAGCTATTAGCAGGTATTACAATGTTACACACCTTCCTGCACCCAATATATTGATGGGAAATGGATATTTGAGATATGAACTTGATTCAGTTAGCTGAGGATAGGGATAAGATGAAGACCTTCGTGAATGCTGCACAGCATTTACAGGTTCCATGACATAGTTTATTAATTAGCTAGTTACTTTGTTTATTAGTTTATTTAATTGCAACCTTCTTTATTTTTTATCTATCATCTAGTTAGCAAGTTCATTTGTTAACTATTTTTACTTCTCATCCTTGGATTTTGAAAATAACCCGAATCACATAAAATACACTCATTTTCAAACTCCCTGTATAAAGAAGAACGTTTCATTTTAACTATGATACTATTAAATTATCTGACCCCAATGTCTCTCTCTCTCCCCCCCCTCTCTCTCTCTCCATAGGAGAGGATGGCCTGCACTTCAACAAGTGAACAAATAAACTTGCTAACTATCTGTTAGTTCGGAAGTTCATTTGTTAACTATCTGATTTATTTCTTTATACAGTTGTTATTTAAAAAGTTATTCAGTCATTTTATTTTGTTGAAATTTTTGTTAGTTATCGTTAGTGGGACTCTTGATATCCCAATTCATTAAAAAAAGTTATACTAGAAATATATAAAATGACGATTCTTCCCGTTATATTACACGAATGGGAAACATTACCTTTAAAATAAGAATCGAGGAACATTAGGAGTAAGTGGGAATAATTTGCTTTGAAACATTTTTAGATTCAAGAGAGATGAACTGAATAGAGGAATCAAATTGACCGTCACACTATGGGTCACACAATACACATAATTTTTTTGACCACACAATGCATGATGAACTCAATGTCAGGGCCTCCTCCGAGACAACACAACCATAATTTTATTTATGACTACCTAAATTACTGGCTCTATCGAACCTTTACGTTCATGGTCGCGCGGACATAAGCACTCCATACGCCTCTATCCAGAGCTAATGTTTTCCAATCATCCCCTGTAAAATATACTTCCTTAAAATCATGGTTAATGTTGTTTTCCCACTTCATTCTTGTTCTGTTGTGCTTTAAATGTAATTTTAAAACTTATGACATGAATTTACAGACCACCCTGTACAACACTGCAGTATTGTTATTGCGAATTTGTTATCATATTGTGTTCTGTTAACTGTGCGCGCGTTTATTCTCTGTGATTTACCTGACATCTAGCGGCAATATTGTTGAGCTTCACATGCGATCTGTCGTGCGTATAGCAGGCCCTCCAGGAAAAGTAGCAAATTGTTTTCATGTGTAAACAGTTTTCCTTTCTCTCCGTTTGATGATCAACTTGGCTTATCTTGTTCCGTGTAAGAGTGGATTTTACGCAAACATCACACATTTAAAGTACTGCATTATTTTTAACATGAGTATAATTTAAAAATAAATGCGGGAGATAATTTGTAGCAACACTTCAAACAGCATGATTAAAAACAATACTACAACTCTTATTGTGTTTTGAAGTCGGGACAAGTTTCTTGGGTGAGGGTTTTTTCGGGGCTTTCCTTACTTGTAAGACAAATGTCAGGAAACTTTAAAGCCCAAACGTCCCCGAACTACATATGGTAGTAGTAGTAGTAGTCCTGGTCACTCCACTGTGAAGCATTGGGCCTTGATAAAAGCTCGCCAACAAACTCTGATGTTTGCCAATGCCTTAATTTCAATCCAACTCATCCCTGCCTGTTCAGCTTCATCCCTGATGGCACTACCCTATGTTGCCATAGATCTTCCTCTTCGCCTTCTTAATCCTTGGGGGCTCTAATCAATTACCATTTTTATTATATTTGTGATAATAACATTCTCTCTCCTTAATATATGATGAACCCATTTCCATTTTATAAATTTAATTTCTCTACATTATTTCATTTTGATTCGTTCTTCTCCAAAGTTTATTATTTTTTATAATCTGTGGCCACCATATACCCAACATATTTTCAGGCAACGATTTATAAATATATGAAATTTCTTTTCAGAACAACATATGGTCATAATAATAATAATCATCATTCATATTCGCCCCTAACTAAGCTTAAGATTAAGGACTTTCCTGGCTCACTATCATCACCTATCATATCATTCGGGGCAGCCGTAATCTTACCTTCCAGGCGCCACAACCTCAGACGTAGGTTACAATTACGCCAATGCCGGGTGAGAACACCAAAAATGTCGAAGTGACAAATCTGGGGCATTGAATAAAAAATGTTGAAGTGGATGAAATTATTTATTTTTTTACAGGGTAGCGATATATAGAAGTAGTTTGGGTGCTTACTTATTTACATATCATGACCGCGCGGACATAAGCTCTCCATACATCCATATCCTGAGCTAATGCTTTCCAATCATTCCCTGTATAATATACTTCCCTCAAATCATAGTTAATGTTATTCTCCCACCTCATTCTTGGTCTACCAACTGGGCGTTTTCCCTCTGACTTTCCTACAAGAAGCTTCCATGCAAGTCTTTCATTCCCCATACGTGCAACATTGGGTGCTACGAGATGTAAATTATGATAAAACATATTTTCTTTTAATATTTAATTTCACTCTGTGGTCGGGCGTTCTGACTTACCCTACATTAGTGTAGAGCTATGGGTCAAACTGTCTCGAGTTCCCAGGAAATTTTGTTCAGTAAGATAAGGTATTCACTTAATATCGTGAAGAAATTTGTGTAACTACAATAAATTAACTAAGTTATTCATTAACCGGCTAAGCGCCATTTAAAAAAATGATTCCTTTTGTTGCACTTTCTCACGAAATAAGTGTACGCACACTTTTAGCGCCAAATCTTTAAATATAATCTTGTAATTAAAGAAAAATGTAAAAGTCATCAGTCCAATCAGAGGTTCTTTATAAATGCTAATCTAAATTTTGCATCATGCAGCTTAGCGCCAAATTTTCCCGCTCTTAGATTGTTGATGCATAACTGTCAAACAAGGAAAATAACTTGAAATATCAAGTATTGTTAGTTTGGCGCTACAATACGTAGTGAATATTAACTTAACCTTTAAACGTATTTTTCTCGAAACTTACATAATGACGCATATCTGGTTGATGCATAACGCCGTCTAAATATAGCAGTAGCTGTAACGGTTGGGGGACACATCACGCCTATTCTGCAGGATGTTGTCAGCTCTGTGATTGATACGTGTGGATGTGAGGCCAAGAGTTTTTTTAAGTCTGTGGCGTCTTGAAGTTAGATATAAAATCTTGATTATGACTTCCTTCTGAACGACGTAAATCCGTGGATCACGTATGGTGATTCACGGCACATAATATAACCTCGATCCTGAAATTAATTTTGTTTCACGCATATATTTAAACTATAATCCAAACGATCTTATATGGTTCACTGAGCCACACTGAACCCCAAGGAAAATTTAACTTTTGGAATCAGTGAATAGATGTAATGACAAATGTTCTTGTACTCTTTCAAAAATGCTCAGATATTTTGTATCATTATCATCATCCTAAGGCGCGACAACTTCAAAAGTGAAAGTTTTGGCCTTCTCAACAATCCTCCTCCATGCCAATCTGTCTCTTGCCATATTCAAATACGTCACTTTCATTTTCTTTAGATCGTTCATTGTGTCATCCTCCCATCTGATATTCGGTCTTCCAGCTGCTCTGCCTCCTATAGGTTTACATTTATAGAGGTGGACCAGTATGTGATAATCCATTCTAATCAAATGTCCAAGCCAACCAATTCTAAGAGATCTTATATGGTTCACTATATTCCGATGTTTGATTAATTTGTTTAATTCGTTATTTGTTTTGATTCTCCAACAGTTACACTGGTCAACATGATTTTTGTCTTATGAGTACCAATAGTTTTATTTAATGCAGTTTTTATCGTGTTTTCAAATATGTATTTGGAGTTTTCTCCATCACCCACAGTTTTTATTTCAATTTCAATTAATGGATTTAAATAATTATTATTTAATAAACGTTTTTCGTCCATTTGTCCATTATAAAATAAAACCAATTGAGCTAACCCAGGATATTTCAGCTATGGAAAAGAGATATCAAGGCAAATGAAATCCTAATATGCTGGCCGATTATTGTTGGACCATCAAGGGGGTTGCTCCACAGGCAAAATATAGCAGAAAATCGCAATTTCTTACTTTCTAGGTGAGTCCGAATGTTTCGAATATTGAGTAGTTATGAATGTAGAAAATATTAAAGTGTTTGAAATTATAAATTCCCGTCTCTCGGAAACCTTGCGTGATGGAGAAAAACCGATATCATATTTTAATTTAGGAGAAAAAATGCTATCAGAATCACATAGTTTTCTTTCTGAGACAAAAAAAGTTTCTGTTTTCTTGCTCAGTGTTATCAGTTCCTCTATTTGGTCCATTCTTCTTAAAATTTTCCTTTCAAAAAATAATAATTTCTGTTTTAATGTTTCTTTTAGGACCCATGTTCCACTAGCGTATGTAACTATTGGTCCAATGAGTGTTTTGTATAATCTTATTTTTGCTGTTTTTGATATGAATTTGCTTTTAAATAAGGTTCTATTTGCAAAATAAGCTTTATTCCCATTTACCAATTTTTCCTTAATTTCCTCTTCTAAAGCATTACATCCTTTTACTTTGGTACCTAGGTATTTAAATGATTCTACTGTGTTAATTTGCATGTCATCAATTTCTAGATTTTGCGATTTTCTGTTGTGATTACTACATTTTAAATATTTTATATTTTTTTTATCAGGAACGTATATCTGCCGTTGAGTCTCGCATAGAGAAGTTTTACAAGTGTGGAGGTGTCTTTTCTCTCTATATAAATCTCTTGGAAATCATTTAAATTCTAGAGTGACACGGGAGGCTAGAGCTTGCCTTCATATATCTTGCTGGTGTAACTTATAGTACATGAAACGAATCCTGGCGGAACTGGACGAGTTAACCCGAAAGTTCAGTGTGAATTATTGTTATATCACAGAACACATGTAATAATAATAATAATAATAATAATAATAATAATAATAATAATAATAATAATAATAATAATAATAATAATAATAATAATAATAGCTTTATTTTACCTGGCAGAGTTAAGGCCTTAAGGCCTTGTCTACCACTCAACCATAGCAAAGCAAACGTTTTTACTTTTAATACAAAATTATTATTAATTAACTAACTAATTCTCTGACATTATCGAACCCATAGGTTCATGGCAGCGCGGACATATGTTCTCCATACATTCCTATCCTGAGCTAATGTTTTCAAATCATCCCCTGTATAATTTACCTCCTTCAAATAGTAATTAATTGTAGTCTCCCACCTCATTCTTGGTCTACCAACTGGGAGTTTTCCTTCTGTTTTTCGAACAAGAAGTTTCCAAGCCCCTCTTTCAATCGCCATTCGTGCCACATTTCCTGCTCATTGCATTCTACGAGACTTAGTACTTTTTTATATTTGGTTTCCGATAAAGATAATGTAGCTCACTGTTATATAATCTTCTCCATCCACCTGTCTGTTCACCTCCCTTTGGTCCAAAATATTTTTTAAGTACTTTATTCTTAAATATTCGTGATCTTTTCTCCTCACATAAAGCAAGAGTCAATGTTTCGCATCGATATAACTGTGGAAATAATTGTTTTATATATTGTCAGTTTAACGTTTTTTGAGAGGAGGTTGGACGACAAATGCATTTTCAGAATTGAGCCTATGTTTATTTTCTTTATGCATCTCATTCCTATTTGGAATTATTATTTCTGTGTGTTCGAATTCAGCCACTTCTTCAAACTTTCTCCCATTTTTTATCAATTGTTCATTTTCATAATATAAAGTATTCCTATGTGTGATCATATATTGAGTTTTATTGATGTTTACTTTCAATCTGAATTTCTTATGTTACTCACTGGAGTGTGCTGTTTTGCCCTTAATGTCTCCTTGCTATTGCCTAATAATACTACATCATCGGCATAAACTAGCAGCTTATTAATAGAATTGAGTTGTAGGCCTTCTTCCTGCTCAAAGAGTTTAATGCAAGCTCGAGTACGAAATTTAATAGTGGAGGAGATAGTGTATCTCCTTGCTTTATTATTACTAGTGGTCGCCCAGCGGTCGAAAGTCAATCACAATTCATTACATTTTTAAGTTTGTCATTATGCATTAAATTTCTATTTATTTTATAAATACTAACGGTATGAAATACGTGGTATAGCTTGGCTAAGCCATATTTGATAAACAATAACGCGTCATTTGACATTTGTATAGGGTAACTGCAGGTATTAACGCCATGAAGGAAATAACGCCATTTTCTCTAGAAACGTTAGTTTGTAAATATTCCGATGGTGTCAGCATCTTACAAGATACTGGAATAGTAAAGGGAAGCTTCCCCTATGGATTGGTAACGGCCTTGAAACATTCATCATCATCATCATCATAGTACATTCACGAATTTAGGCCATTTGTTGACCTGTTTCGGCCTCAAGAGAAACACCATCCAGAAGTCTTTTGAGTGGACGTCCTGGTCTTCTTCTTCCTGCGGGTTGATATCTTAACATTAGTTTGGGTATTCTGTGATCTTCCATTCGATGAACATGTTGTATCCATCTTGACTTATAATCAGAAATTTTGTTTTCTAAAGATTCCATGTGTAATTCTTCTAAGATGTCTTCATTTTTTTTTGTGATCTAGTAGTGTGTATCCTGCAGTCCTCCGAAGATATCTCATTTCAGTAGATCTAAGTCTCTGTATATCCTTCTGTTTCAACGTCCATACTTCGCTACCATACAAAAGAGTTGGAAGAGCCAGTGTTTTATACACTTTCAGTCTTGAATGCTTTTGGACTAACTGTGGCTTGAAGATAGAATTTATTAACCCTAAAATTCTTAAAAATTTAGATATTTTTGCATTTACATCCTTTTCTTCTTCATATGAGATATTGCATCCTAGATATGTAAAATTATTCACCTGCTCCAAAATTTTATTGTCCAGTACAATTTTACTTCTGACAGGACCAAATCATTACTCCAGCTTGTCCATGGGTTTTCCTGTCGACACCGCTATATATTTGTACATAATTTTGTGTTTCTTTCGTTCCTTTGAGTTTGGTAACGGCCTTGAAACATTCTGCAACATTATTGTTGCTTGAACAGTCGTGTTGTGAAGAGTGGTGTTAATCTCTGGTGAAAAAACCCTTGAATTTTCGTTTAGAAAAAAGTTAGGTAAGTGTTGTGTCTTACAATATAGTACCATTGTCAATATTATTGTTTTATCTTAATATGTATTGATACTATTCATTATTAGTAGTAAGTTATTATTTAAAAAAAATATGTGTCACAAATATTTTAATTTAAATACAAAGTGGGGTGTGCAGGTAATAACGCTATTATTATGGAAATTGCAGTTTCCTAAATTTTTTTCGGAAGCCTGGTATCGTGCTGCAACTCCTGGAAATGCAGCTTCTGGGTTTAGAGCAACTGGCATCCACCCATAGAATCCGGGCATTTTTTCAGACACAGCTTTTGCTCCAAGCAGTGTGTCCGAGAGGCCAAATCCAGAAGTGATAGCACCTCATTCTGAACAAAAAAACCCCAAACACCCGAAAAATCTCCTGTCCAGATGCTTTTGTCAACTCCGAAGATCATCAGAAAAGAAGCGAAAAGACGTTCAGTGAATGTAAAAGCTGTACTTCTGAATAAGAAACTTTTCAATAAGGAAACACCATCAGCATCAGGTGTTTCCAAACCCGCAACAACTAATAAAGAAGGAAAAAGTTTGCACAAAGATCTGTATTGTGGTGATTGTGGAGGTTACTATTTTGATAAAAGGTGTAAGAAAAGTTGGATTCAGTGCACAGAATGTGAAGTTTGGTACCATGAGACCTGTGATAGCAAATCTGTGCTGAAAACGGGTTTTTGTTCACTGTGAGCTCCATCTGTTTATTTATGTGCGCATTTAGATGAGTGGAGGTAAATCACATCAGGTAATTAGACCTGTACTCGTTACATGAGGACTCTTATGTATATGTTTGTTATGTCTATGATAATATTATATACACAGATTGTTATTTTAACTTGTATTTTTAGTATTAAAGCTGAATAGTGTATCAAAATACAGCAGATATGTGTTATACTTTGAAATAATTCAATGTGGCGTTATTACCTTCATTGCAGGCAATAACGCCAGTTTCTCCTCCTCCTGATTTTCGTCTCTTCCTTCATAAAATAGTATATCTTTCTAAATTATATTTGGAGGTAGTTAGGACCTCAAGTAATGTTATATAAAAATAAGAGACATCCCGGACAATATTTCTCCAAATTACAGCTCAATATCTGAATAGGTGGCGTTATTACCTGCAGTTACCCTACTACTTATACTATTTTAATTTGCATTTGGCGTATTATTATGTGTACGGGCATATATTATATCCCTTCTTCATTGTCTCTCACTCTAACCCGTCAATGTTCTATGTCGAAGCATAATGGAAGTAGGTGCAAATATGTAAATATAAAAAGAATGTAATTAAATTATTTGAACAAAGATTTGACAGGGTTTAACTTAAATAAGAAAATGTACGCACCTTTTTTAAAATCACTAATAAACCACTAATAATAAAATACACAAGAGTAAGTCAATTCACATTGCTGCTGCACAATTTTATTCTTTACAACAATGCACTTTCAGTGTGAACGTAAACAAATGAATAAGTACATAAATAAACAGATGGATGAGTAGACAAATGAATGAGTAATACACATAAATTCCTTAGAGACAATTAATTTTACTTTGTTGAATTTAATTTATTTGTAACACATATTATATATACATTTTATTTTTCTGCACTTCTTCTCCATATGAACTTTAATTATGCCAAATATCACACTCCTCCGTGCACGCAACGTGCTTAAAAGGGATGCAAAGTTTTTCCTTCGCGTATTACTTACTTACTTACTTACTTACTCACTGGCACTATCGAACCCGTAGGTTCATGGCCGCGCGGACATAAGCTCTCCATACATCCCTATCCTGAGCTAATGTTTTCCAAACACTGCCTGTATAATCTACTTCCCTCAAATCATAGTTAATGTTATTCTTGCAACTCATTCTTGGTCTACCAACTGGGCGTTTTCCCTCTGGCTTTCCTACAAGAAGCTTCCATGCAAGTCTTTCATTCCCCATACGTTCAACATGTCCTGCCCATCGCAGTCTACGAGACTTAACTGTTCTCATTATATCTGGCTTCCTATAAAGACCATATAGTTCATTGTTATGAAGTCTTCTCCATTCACCTGTCTGTTCATCTCTCTTTGGTCCAAAAAATTTCCTAAGTACTTTATTCCCAAATACTTGTAATATCCTTTCCTCCCTTAAAGTAAGAGTCCATGTTTCGCACCCATATAATATAACTGGTAGAATAATAGTTTTATATATTTTCAGTTTAACGTTTTTTGAAAGGAGTTGGGACATTAAGAGTCTCTGCAATGCATAAGAGCACGCATTTCCAGAATTGAACCTATGTTTAATTTCTTTGTGCATCTCATTCCTATTTGTGATTATTGTTCCTAGGTATTTTAATTCAGCCACTTCCTCAAAATTTCCCTCATTTGTCATTAGCTGTCCATTTCCATTATATAATGAATTTCTACGTGTGACCATATATTTAGTTTTATTGATATTTACTTCCAGTCCTAATTTCTTAGTGTTACTCAATAGTGTGTGCGTGTTGTCCTTTAGTATCTCCTCGCTATCGGCCAATAATACTACATCATCAGCATAAACTTCCTTCGCGTATTAATATATAGATTATTATTATTATTAGTTTTTTTCTTTCTCAGAGTAATATGTTTTGGCCATTCCGGTGATATCTGTTTGAGTCTATCAACCTGCTATATTAACTTCACATTAAAGCTACTGTTTAGTGTAGTATGCCTATTGAGAACCCCAGACAAGTTTAGGTAGTAGCCGCCACTGCTAATGATTTAAGCTATTGAATAACTTAATTTATTAATATAATAAATGTGTAGCATTGTGACTTCTTATGTAATACAGACGCTATATCACAGTTCCGGCAATGGAAGAAACAAAGATTCAAGGAATGATAACAATTGTTTTGAAACAGATTGTAAAGAAGTGCGCTCCTTACTTTTATGAACTAATTTGAACTTCTTTTATTACATTCTTACACTACAATAAGTTTGAAAGAATTTGTGTTATAACTTGGGGATATTAAAACTGGTGCATTTTTCCTTTTTCTCTCAAGATAAAGAATAAGATGATTGTAAGAAAAGTACTGACACAAGCTTTTCTAAATGAGGAGGGTATACTTTCTTCAAAACTTGTTCTTATGCAGAGCGAAAATAACAGAATTGCGCCAAATTTAAGGACTAATTCCTTGTGGTAAATATGATGAAATGGTTCGCAAATGTGGGTCTGTGTGTTCTCATAAAATATAAATGTGTACAAACATTTATTCGTGTTTAACGTTATAATTATGGCGAGGGATTGGTACGATTTTCGAACGGTATTTTTTATATCATTTTTGTTTTAGCACAAATTCAATTAAAAAAAATAAAAATTTACTCATATCATGCAAGGAGAATTTTAAATAACATAGAGGAATATTATATAGGCTTTATTTTAATGACAATTACAAAAGAAAAATGTTTGATTTCACATTGCAGTATTCACTATCGTAAAGTAATGCACACAGATAAACGTTTATTTTTTTCGGAGTAAGTCCTACATTTCAGACCCATAAACCACAAGGCATTTTTATCACATTAGGTTCAAAGATCATTGACCCCGGGCCATTCAATGACATCTATCTGAAAACAAGTGTAACTAAATTAGTATAGTTGAATTTCTCCCCTGTAGGGGAAGAGCGCCTAAGTCTCGTTGAGAGAAAGAAAGGGCTTACAAGAAGAACAAAAAGTTATATTTAAAATCTGCGCAAGTATATTTCTTCCATCATGTATATTTTTAAACGTGTAGAACATGGCGTTAAATCTTTAAATGATAAAGGATGAGTACAACTCAATGTTATTGAATAGCTGTTGATTATAATGATGATGTACTAGGAAAGGAAATAGTAAAAGTCAATACCCACATTGTACCTACGTATTAAATAACACGAAGAAACTGAGGCTGGAAGTAAATATCAATAAAACTAAATATATGGTCAGGCCGATCATAAGTAGAAATACACAATGGAAATTAGCAGCTAATAAATTAGAAAAATTTTTAATAAGATGCGGAATAAAAATGCCTAGGAACAATAATAACAAACAGGAATGATGTGCAGAAAGAAATTAACCATATACTCAACTCTGGAAAGGCACAGCTGTTATACATCATAGGAACTATTGACATCCAAACTTCTCTAAAAAAATATAGACCTACAGTAAATAGTCTAACATCCGGACTTAAATCAAGTTTCCTAATAAAATGAATCTAGTACATAGAAATGAATGTTTGTTTGTTGGTTTATTTGTTTGTTCATACTTTATGCGCGGCCATACCGTTGATCCGATTGTGATGGGGTTTTGCAAAATGTTCAGGAGATTCCTGGGATGAACATAGGCTATAAGAGAGTTGAGATACTCAACTCCTACACCCTTAAAACACCCTTTGTAGTGAAAAACGTGAAAAATCCCTATTTTTACCCTTAAATGGCTTACGCTGTCTGAACCATAACAAATACACAACATTAATGTACACAGAATTGAATATCTCAAAAAGGTCTACAAAAAGTCCGCGACAGCATATGTTTATATTTTACAGAGAACTCACAATAACCATTTTTGTCTTTGATTGATGCCAAGGAGATCGGGATAAGTAGATTCCCGGGCAAGCATAGCAGCGCATGGCGTATATTCTTTTATGAATAACTAAAAAATAACGAATTTTGTCTTCCAGCTCATTTATGTCAAGTACATCGGAATGCGTAGATTCCCGGGCAACGTCAGTAAACAGCACGGGGTATCTAAAAAGAATGAGATACATTTATATTTATTATTCAACTAAATGCAAAAAACACATTATCATTTATTTAGGTGTAGCAGTGCACGCCGGGTACTAGCTAGTATTTCATGCAAAATAATGTATAATTAAACAAAGCATGCTAGGGTTGCCATTCCATATCCCTGCACACCTATTTTTAATTAAAATAGTGTAATTACATTTTTGATAATACTGTTATGCAGTTTCTAAACAAATTATCACCAATCAAGAGTAAAATATATAAAAATACAAAAGTGAGGTTGCCTACCTTTTTCCAAGCAATAATGAAAGGTTGCCAGGTAAAAATACATAAGCATGTATTCATAATTAACTCTTATCAAGTTTACTCATATAATTATATATAAAATTGTAGATACTAATATTACAAGCATGATGGTATAGGGTTGCTGTAGAAAATGTAAGCAAATATTAATTTTTAATTAAAAATAGCTGTGCATATGGAATGGCAACCCTACACGTTTTGTTTAATTATACATTATTTTGTATACAATATTCATTTTATTAGGAAACTCAACGAGGGAAGGGCAATTTAAGTCCGGATCTTGCACTGAAACTAAAAATATATAAATGGAGAAAATAAATTGCTATAAATTGAATTAATTTTAAAATCTGCTACAAACTTTGTGTAATGTACTTAGTATTCTATAAAAACAGCGAAGTTCAAATATTTTATATTGAGAGGAGCGAAACTTCCTCAGTTTGTCGTTCTTAGAAGGAAACATGGAACTAAGACAAACATAGCAGGTCACGAGTGTATAAAAATAACACGCTTCAACATCGCTACTACTTAGATATTCATTAAATAAATAAAAAGTTCACAATACACATGTCGCCTTATTGACAGACGTGCGCTTAAGCACCGACAGTTTTTAGCGAAACAAGTGTTTATAAAACGTAATGCTGTAATTCGTTCTAATAAATCACCACCACCACCATCATGATCCCTTCAAGGATTAGGCCATTGCTCGTTCCTGTTTCACAAGACGTCAACCCACAGTATTCTAAGACGTCCAATATCTCGTCATCATTTTGTTTGATATTTTGTCGCTAAATTTGAAGAGAAACATATATGCCTAAATCGGGATTTGAACCCAAAATCTCTGGTTCTGTACACCAGTACTTTAACGATTTAAGCTATTAGGCATCTCGATTTAAATATAGATTTTTCTCTTATACTAATACGATTCCCGTGCGTCAGGTAGCAGTGAACTTTGTTTCCACTAACGCCATCACTGCTAACCTAAGGGATGTAAGTGCAAGTTTTGCAGTATTGAGAAAAATAGGTTTAAAGTTGAAGTTCATCATCATCATCTTCTTCTTCTTCTTTCACGGATTAGGTCTCTGCCTATTCCGATCTCTCATTTGTTCAGCTCAGGCTTTTCTTCTTTATCTCTGTGGTCACTGCCATATTAATTTTTCTATTTCTGAATTCTGTGATTAGTTCGTCTTCTTTACCTTAAACGTTTGACGTTACAGGTTCCTATTTTTAATTTGTCTTTCCTGACTAATCGTTTCTCCTTTTTACGTAATCCAAGTTGTCGTCTTGTAATTCCGTCCGGCCAATCATGTAAGATTGCTGAGAAAGATCTTTCAACGTGGTGGATTTTCAGCCCGACGCACAGCACTCAACCTAGAGGACCAGAAATTTTCAGTTGCGGTCCCTTTACCCTTAGAAGGTTGCCTTCTCGTCGGGTGACGAAAGTCCTCTTCCTGGGTTTATTTTCGGAGTTTTCCTTCTCCTACACCCTTACCAATACTCACATATAGGGTAAAGTGTGTTGTGTGAGTATTGGAAAAGATGTAGGAGAAGAAAAACTCCGAAAATAAACCCGGGAAGAGGACTCTCGTCAGCCGAGGAGAAGACAACCTTCTAAGGGAATGTTGAAGTTGTATAAGAAAATCATAGGTAATTGTTAATCATAACATTGTTTATCTATTCATAACGCAAACACTTATATCCATTTGCCATTAAATAAGATTATTATTATGCTTCATGAATGTAATTATGCACCAGACTCTTTTTCTGCGATAAAAACCCGCACCCTATTGCTTCTAACCGTCACAATTAATTTCTTATTTGTTCATTTCTAATTTTATCTACGTTACTACAACCTATAACGCCTTATGAGCTCAAATCCCCCGACTGAATTCTATTTATTTGTGTTTCCATTGGGATCCAAATTTAGCAACCATAAAGCAGCGTAGGAATCGCCATAACTCCATAGAACATTATTTTTGTATCTTTCCTAACTTTATTTTTAAAAAGTTCTTTAAATAGTTCCACATACTGACTGAAATTTATTGATTTTTGTACCTATATCTATATCTGAGTTAAAACTAATATCACAGCCTAAATATTTAACACTAGACCTCGATCTTCTAGAATAGATCTCACAAGATTTTTGCCTTTAAACCCCATAATTTTATTAGCGGCTACCTTTTCCGTTTGGTTTAAATTGTTTTACAAATTTATAATCTATTTCTTCTCTTCCATATATAAAATCTTTCACCATGCTTATAAATGTATCCCAAGATTCCTCATGAACTTCTCTACTGATTATTTTAGCTATTCTTCTTTTCGTATTATTTCCTTAGACACCTGTTCTGTTTTCAATTTAAACGTGTAATGTATGATTTTTGCTTTTCATCTATTGAGTTCTTTATTTCCCCATTCCAAATTCCTAAGTCCTTTTATTTCTAACTTTTTCGTTATTTCCTAGTACTTCGTTTATAGTTTTCATCATCATCATCTTCACGGTAGGCCATCAGCCTCTCAGAATTCATCTTCCCATCGTCTTCTAGGACGTCTCACATCTCTACGTATAGCCTTGAGGTAGGTACAATAGTGCTTGTTTTGTTAGCAGAGAAGAGTCCATTCTTAAAATATGTTCATGCCATTTTTGTTTATTGTTTTGTATTTTTTTCATTTAGATTAAAATTTTGAGTTCTTGCCTAATTGTTTCACTAGGAATGTGGTCTCTTAGAGTATGTCCTGCAATATATCTGAGGAACTTCACCTCTGGTGTTTCTAGTAACCTTCTGTCTGATCTATTCGACTCCGGCGGCAGAAATCATCCCTTATTTTTATTTCGCCTGACGGGAATTCAATGAAGTGGAAACTAATTTATTTCTCTCTCAATCTTTCCGCCTTATAATCTTTTTTTCGTGAATTGTGTAGAAATACCCTTCCGTTTCCGCGTTGGACAAATTCCATTTCATAAAAAATAAATACACTTAATATTACTATTATTTCGCCGGTATCAATAAATTTGTTCACATTGGATAGATTTCCGCATTATTCACGTTCCGGATTAAACAACTTTTACTGTATACATTTTTTATTCAACGTATTTCTTAGAGAATCAGTCACGGCAAAATAATGCTCTTGACCTATTCAGAATGTTAAAAAGGAGGAGCTTGATTTTAATATGTCAAAATTAAATTGATAAAATCGAGGTGAAAAAGACTGTGATTGGTTGTAAATTAATATTCACTGAAATGTGATTGATCATTGACTCCCATTTGGGGCATGAGTTAAATAATCATTGTAAATAATTATCACAATTTATAATTATTAAAAGATGGCCACAATTTTTACTTTATTATTTTGGCATAAGTGAATACACTGATATTGTTAAAAATCTTCCAGCCAGTATACAGGTGACATTGGTCACCATGTCGTATCACCCAGCCGTTATAGCTAGTTTTCCCAACCTGGAGCCGCTACTTATTGTAGCTATTTAAATTCCTCACAATGCTCGGTGGGAACCGGTTCCATACTGGTCGAAATTCCGTGATAAACGTCTAGACCTAGGGTCGAGGCACTTTTACATGGAAACCTCTCGCCACCAATCTTTCTCAAAGGGGGCCCATGCCACCACCCCTTGGGATATCTCGGTCATCATGACCATACTCCCAAGTCCCAGACTTGTCCTCCCGATCTAGTTCGCGTCCACATTCAAAGTTCTCGGCTTGAAACCAACACATCTAGGGAGAAGGTGTTGGAGTTGCAACTTCGTAGTCGTCAGGTCGCTCATTCCTGACGACCCCACAGTTGGTCCACGGGCTCCTTGAGCCTAGCCGGGAGGACTGCTGTCGCAGATCCACCGACCGTTCCCCTGTTCTGCCTCCAGGGACGTATCCTGCAGCCGTTGTGAGACCGGCTAGGGCTTGAGTCCACAAGCCCCACAGTGTGAGACTTTAGTACATCCCGGTGCTCATCTCCTGGCGACCCCACAGTTTGTCCACGAGCCCGTAGGCTGAGCCAGGAACCTGTACAGTTGCTCCCCTCTGCACTGGTCCGAGCCGTGTACTGGTGTGCCCCCAGAGACGTGTACTGTTACAGTTGTGATCAAAGGGGGCAGTAGAGGTGTGTAGAAATGTCTGGAACCAGGGCCGAGATATTTCGTTGGTTGGCGCGTGCCTTTTGACTCCAAATCGGCGACTCGCCGACCGATGCGAGACCACTATTCTCGCCTTACCCCGAAATTTAAAAGTCGCTATTCGACGCGTAACAATATAAAATATAATTAAAGGTCGAAAAATAAATATCATAATGAAGTTCTCATTAATCAATAAAAACAATATTTTTCATTAAGCCCCAGTTTTGCCTACGAATAGTTTTATTAACGTCTTGAAGAAGTCATAGTTTACTCTTTGTATGATCTACTAACTCATATGATTAGATGCCAGACTGCCATCTTGGCAACTCGGTTCAAATTCCTTTTTTATTCTATCTTAGCACTACAGTCCTTTAGTTTGACCTTGGCTTCATTTAAGACAATTGCCCGTTCTTGTCTACCAAATGTCTTACTTCTCCACCTGTTAACTCCCATCAATGTCATATCCTCCTCCACATAACCCATCCATTGTAATATTGGTCTTCCTCTCTTTCTCTTTCCTTCTAGTTTATCATCCAAGATTTTTTACTATTCTTGTATGTTCCACTCTCAAAACATTTTCCTTTTTTTTTATTTGATATACACTAATTTGTGCCATCGGAACCTAAGAAAATGAAGTGAGTGCACATTCATTTCTTAAAATATATTCAAATTAAGTTACCATCTTTAAATTCGTAGACTAAAAATTAGAAAACAAAAATTGAAAAAAAGTGGACATTGAAAAATAATTCGTTGTGGACTTCGTGAAAGGGAAAAAGTAGCCTGAGGGTGCCCACTGTAGCTTGACGTACGTTAAGCTCTCTCTGTACTTAATTACAAAGCGGTGGCCAGAAGCCGGTGGCAAATTAAGCGGGGAAGTCACTAACTAATGTTGAGGTTAGGTTCGTTCTCTGTTTATAAATGCGCTTCATTTGTTCGCTTTTAAATGCTGAGTGGATTTTATACCGCCAGAGAGCGTAGCGCTTGTGGCAATAAAAACTTTTTAAAAATCTAATTTCCCCTCCGATTGTTTTTCTTAGAAATTGTAAATTCGACTGTTTTTTTTACCTCTTTGCCGAATAAACGTTAGTCTAAGTTACCTTTTGTATCAAATAATTTTGGCAGCTGTCTGAAAAAAAAATGACACTTTAAATTAGTTTTCTGCGCTTGCTTTCACCTTTCATCCAATATTTATAACATCAACACTAGATCTCACTGTCAGGTGGATGAACTATTAAACGTACCGTATCATGGAACATTTTAAAACTCTTGTTCTTGTTTTTTCATTCACTCGCTTTTTTTGTTATTAGAATTCACTGTCATTTTAAATCAGCGATGCGGTCAAAAGTGTCTTTCAGGCAAAAGTTGACAACTTTTCGGAAATCTCTACTGTAGTGTTAGTTTGTATTGTAATATAATGAGATATTTCATAGCTTGCAATTATTTTATTTATTTATTTATTTATCAGTTTTCATAATGTGTTACAACATCTTCCTACGCCAAATTAATCTACCGCCATTCTCCTCCACATTTATCTACCATTCTAATCATATCATCCAATACTTTTTTCTCATACTGGTTTTAACACCAAGAATCCACTTTATTTTTGGCCGTCTTCTTCTTCTTATTCTACCCGGTGACACTGATTCTAGTATTTTTCTTGGAATCTGTCTTCGGCAATAATTTTGAAAGACCATAGAGCATTAATTGTGTGATATTTATGAAATAGATAAGTGAAGTTTTTACATTAATATTTTGTTATCATGTCTGAAGAAGGTACAAAGTACCGAAACAGCTGCTACAAATTTATATTTTAATAAATATGAAAATCATATAAAACTTTAAGTTTTTTTTATTTAATTAAATGCATTAATATTTTGTTCAATTGTATGTTTCTTGTTTTATTTTTTTCTAAAATTATTTATGACCTTTCTCATGGTCTTGTGGTTCGAGTTTCTGAATAGAGTTCATTAGGTCCCGGATTAGAGAATGGTTAAGACCAATAATTTTTTAGTAAAGTGAATTATTCCTGCCGTTCTCCTTGGTCTGAAATTTATGTTACGTTTAGATTTAGGGATTTTCATGGTTCTTCGATTTCATTTATCGTCAATCATATCATCGAGCTAAAGCAATTCCACTTTTCAGGCTTCCCAAACTTAGAAGTGATTATAATTGAACTAGAAATGCTGCAAAACAATCTGATACCCTTTAACTACAAACTCTTTATACCTGTATTCAAAGTTATTATATTTGTTTTTAAATGTATTATCACATTTGAAATACTTGATATTAAGTCTCTTGGGCATAAAAAAGTTCCTAGATGAAACATTGTTGAACGGAAATCAAAATCTCGTAACTCCATTCAAGAATAAAATCTGGATTTTTCCATTATTCGATATGAAAAGCATCGTCTTGTAACTCCAAGATGATTTTGCTGCCATCTATTAACGATTACAAAAACATGCATTTCCTGAGCTATTAACCTCAGGCCTAAAAACTCGTATCTCCCGATGGAGAGGAATAGCGGAGTTTCGTCTGCTCTAATCTCAAACCCAATAACCCACACCCTCGGCGTCACTCATTTCTAAAACTAATTTAAAAATATAGTAGATTTTGAATTAAACATCTTAAAAATAAATCAGTTGTAAGGTTTCTTCTATCTTCTGATTATTATTTTTTAATTGTAGAGTTACGAGGTTTGGATTGCTGGCCAACGATATGAGTTAAAAAGTTAAATCATCTATAATAATTGAATAAAAATGTCAATTTTAACAGTTGATAAACTATACCGGGTGTTTCAGAATAAGTATTATAGACTTCTAGGCGTTGTAGATAAAGTTTTGATAAGGTACCCATGTCCGGAAACGTACCATTTCGATGTAAAATAGATTTGAACATCCAAACAGAATGGGCTGATATCGTATGTCTTGTGTTTCAAAATAAGTATTACGAACTTCTAAGGGTTGTACTACACCTGTCGAGTGGGATGTTGTTTCACGAATTCTAGCGGCAGCAGAAATTATTAAGCACACACCAGGTCTTGTGGAGCGTGTATATGAAAACATGCGTCGCAGTTACACTTCGTGCAACGAAAAACAGGGTCGCCACGTGGAACTAAACTTGTAATACAACCCCTAGAAGTCTGTAATACTTATTCCGAAACACAAGACACACAATATCAGCCCATTGTGTTTCGATCTTCAAACCTATTTTACATCGAAATTGTCCGTTTCCGGACATGGGTTCCTTATCAGAACTTTGTCTACTAAGTCCCCTCTACAACCCTTAGGATTCTGTAATACTTATTCTGAAACACGGTGTATAAACGATATTGGTTCAAGATTTACGATACGTAATAGAGCCTCATGACGTAAGTAGTCTCTGAAATATGCAGTTGAGACCATTGGTGTATAAAATACAGAGTTTACAGTACCGTGTGAGCGTAAAGTGTAGATATGTACGTGATGTAGCAGAGTTCTGAGCAATGAAGTCGTAAGGGGGGTTTTCTTAAACTATTCCTTGGCACGAAGGTGAAAAATGCCTTGATTTAAGTTATAGGGTCAGGTGCTTTTTCTCACGGAGATATTTGTATAAAGCGATAAAGAGAGTGTTATGCATGAGGTGGATTTTATCCCTTCAGTGCTATATATATTTTCTAATATACATTTTCTACGCTCGCCTCTCATCTTTGTTGTCCCGAGATCGAGACTCGGTCACTCCATGAAGGTTTCGGGTGGACGAAACGGAGCTTGGGCAGACTTTTCGCGGGGTTTTCTCCCGTTTTCCCCTCCCACAATTTTATTCTACCATTTCTCCATACTCATCTCATTCATTTTGTTTCATTTCATACATCTGCCCCTGTAATGGTGCGTCAGGTATGGTCAGCCGGCACACTTGTCAATCACAGACCTCTAAATATATAGGTGCTTCATCTCATTCCTCGACCCGACTCAGAGTTGGACACGAGTTGAGGATATATTTTATATAACTTTTTCTACATATATTTATAACATATAATAATAATAATAATAATAATAATAATAATAATAATATAGTTAAACTATAATAGTAATTCATAAATATAATTTTTCATCAATAAAAAATGTATGTTTTCAACCATACAATGTAGGCCTATATATATATATATATATATTTATTTAAATTATTTACTTGAAGATAAACCTTTGTATTGATGAAAATTTCTTTTTATGACAATACTAATAAAGTTCATTGTAAAATTACGTTAAAGTTCGATAATGTAATATATATATATATATATATATATATATATATATATATAAAGCTTGCATTGCTCAATGTTAAACATTTAATTATAACATATATATATTAATAATATTAAATATTATTTTAGGGTTAATAAATTCTATCTTCAAGCCATAGTTAGTCCAAAAACATTGAAGACTAAAAGGGTATAAAACACTGGCTCTTCCAACTCTTTTGGACGTTGAAACAGAAGGATATACAGAGACTTAGATCTGCTAAAATGAGATACCTTCGGAGGATTGCAGGATACACACTACTAGATCACAAAAAAATGAAGACATCTTAGAAGAATTACACATGGAACCTTTAGAAAACAAAATTTCTGATTATAAGTCAAGATGGATACCACATGTTCATCGAATGGAAGATCACAGGATACCCAAACAAATGTTAAGATATCAACCTGCAGGAAGAAGAAGACCAGGACGAGCACTCAAAAGACTTCTGGATGGTGTTTCTTTTTAGGTCGAAACAGGTCAACAAATGGGCTAAATTCGTAAATGTACTATGATGATGATGATGATGAATATTAAATCTTAAAATTATCATCAATTGAGTTGGTGTTTACTTGATGAAAATCCATATTTATTAATTAAAATTATCAGCTGGTCAATAGTTGGACTGTAGCCATCTACCTTTTACTGAGGATGGCACTGGTCCCGAAAGGCCTACATTGTTTTAATAATTTTAATAATTGATGATACTGCAAAATAGATACAAGTATTATAATTTTTTTATTATTTACTTATGAATTAGTATTGTTACTGTTATTATTAGCATTCACTATTATATTGTGACACTATAGCCTCGATTTTCCGTCTAGGTTATATAGCCGTAATAAGCTTAATTATTTTATTCAAAATTTCACTAAACACTTCATTAAATTCTTCAATTATCAACAAATTTCTATTCACAATTACAATTCCCGAAATAATCTTTTTTAATTATCTCAGTTAGAGCCCTTTTCCACTCACTGATAAATCAATTCTCCACAACGTATCGTCACACTGTTCACCACAAGGTTCGCTACCGCGGACTGGCAGCGGTCTCCTAGCCTCCGCTCTTATATAAGCGGGAGGAATGCTCTAGAAACGGCTTCGAGTAACTTCGAAGCCCAGAGGCCTCTTTCTTCATGGGAAAGGGAGATATTGGTAGAACTGTCTGGTAACACACTCCAGATACTTCCCCGTTTGTGCGGGTATTTTAACTCGCCATGGGCGACAATTCAAACGTCGCTGTGCGCGACATGTAACAATATATATCCATCCAGTCATAGTAGTTCTTCCCGAAGGCAGGTTCTTCACTGCAATCATATCATTGTCATGCTATGCTTTGCAGCTTTACTAGAGAATTATAGGTGTGATAGCTTATTATAGGACCACACTGAAAACTGAAGGTATTTAACTACATAAGAACTAAACCTTGGATGGGTGTACGTCTTCGAAAACGGACCACAGCGAAAACTCTATGTATTGTATTATATAAGACCTAAACTTGTGACTCGAACTTATCATTCCTTGATAATGGCATGTGTGATCATGCCGAAACGTCGGAATCATTGGCCAGAGGCCGAACGTGAATCCAAGACGCGGACAACCCAAGAAAACTTTCATATAAATATATATATATGTAGTAAGAACAAAAACTTATGTCGATGGAAATGGATTTCTTGAGGAGAGCAGCAAGATGTTCAAAATTAGACAAAATAAGAAATGCTGTCATAAGAGAAAAAATAAATATTAGTTATTCAATAGTAGATTATATACGGTATAAGCAATTAAATTAGTATGGGCACGTACGGCGGATGCAAGAAGGAAGATTACCCAGGGAAACATTGGAATGGCGTCCGCCTGGAAGAAGTAGGAGAGAAATACCTCGAAACTCGTGGATGCAGGAAATAATAACTGGAATGAGAGCAAGAGGACTGGAGGACATGGATTGGATGGAGAGAGACGAGTGGAGAAGAAAAATAAAACTTTAGGCACAGAAAGATGTGTAAACATTAAAATTCTGTATATAAATAAATAAATAAATAAATATATATATATATATTACTAGAATTTATTAATATTTTCAAAAAATGCATACATGTGCAATAAGTGTGCGCTCCACGATTAAACAGCAATGAAGTAAAAAATAAATATAGTCCTATATATATTATGTATATATGTCCACCATTATGAGGATCGGTATAGCGGGCCTGGGTTCGATTCCGGTATGACAAGATTCATGGGTGATGGTTTCTTCGGGTTTGTTCCTCTCCCGTTAGAGAGATATCTGGAAACTTTAAGGTCCAAATGGTCCCCCGAACATCATCAGGCTATCATTATAATGTTCGCCACATTTGTATGAATGTGTGTGTGCATGTGTGTGTGTGTGTGTGAACAGTTTGTTTCGTCTTATGTTGTGTTGTTTCGAAGGAGGCATTTCCATTGAGCTGATCCCTCATTCGCACAGGCCCTTCATGTCATGTGTGGTCAAAAAGGACGTACGTGATCCTTAGTTTAAAATTCCTCTCCCGACAGTTCATATCACTGTAAGGGCTGCGAGGCGTATGGTATGAAAAATTTCCTATAAAGGTGAAAGGTTAAAGGTTAAACTGCTTTAATGAAATGGATTGGAAGTATATGTATATATATATATGCACACACATCTACATTCGTACATAAAAAACATATATAAAGTCTACTCTCTCTTCTGTTCTCTGATCCATTAACCTCTATATATAAATTTGTTTTTCTTAGAAATTGTACATTCAACAATTTTTGTATTTCTTTACTGAGTAAACATTAGTATAAGATTTGTTTTGTATCAATATACTGTTGCCAACTGTCTGGAAAATTACTGACATACTTTATATTAGTTCTCTGCTTGCCTTTACCCCCTATCCACTAATTATAATATCAACACAGGATCTGAAGCAACGAAATATATATTTATTATTAGTACGTATTTAATTGTATGACTTCATATATATATATATATATATATATATATATATATATATATATATACATATAATATAAATAATTTAATTGTATATATTTAATTTATCTAAATCTAATATTTTTATTAAATATACAGTATTATAGAATTCCATATATATACGGAGTTCTATAATATTTTTAACACATACACTAAATTCTGTAATGTAGCGCTTTAACCATCTGGGCGAATCTCTAAACTTTGTACGTTTAGAGACTCGGGTTCAAATCCCGACTCAGGCATTAATTTTGTTTTCATGTTATATTTGCCTTCATTGTCAAATTTCAAAAATACAGTTATAGCATCTAAATAATATATATATATATATATATATATATATATGATATGAAAAGAAAAATGAATGCTTGAGTCGGGATTCGAACTCGAGTCTCTAAAGTCTGTACCTTTAGCGCTCTAACCAACTGAGCTACTCAAGAATTCCAATACAAGCATACAATTTTCTTATACATGTAGTATTCTCAATTCACACAAGAGGTAGCTGAAATTGTTCCAACAATGCTTAACTGTTATGTTAGCCGCGAGATGGCAGTTGGAATAAATTTCCGCTACCTCTTGTGTGAATTGAGAATACTACATGTATAAGAAAATTGTATGCTTGTATTGGAATTCTTGGGTAGCTCAGTTGGTTAGAGCGCTAAAGGTACAGACTTTAGAGACTCGAGTTCAAATCCCGACTCAAGCATTCATTTTTCTTTTCGTATCATATATATATATATATATATATATATATATATGGTATGATACGAAAAATAATGCCTGGACGGGATTACATATATATATATATATATATATATATATATATATATATATGGCATTGTATATTTTATATTAATTTATTTTCCCAAACATTTTTATTTCATGTATATTCTTCCGATATACCAACATTTACATGGAATATTTAGCTTTGATCTGACAAGTATTATTTGGTCTATCACTTTACCTTGTTCCATTAAATATCCATTCCCGTATTAATATAAGGCCCCTTTCTTCCTCTACTCACCATTTACATCTGTTTCATCGTTCCTTTCTTCCTTACTTACTTTATATTGATCACACATGGACGTAGAGGGGCTTCCTGGATCAATTACTTCATATTGAGTGCGCGAGATCTAAATGTGTGATTGACAGCCTTTTACAATGCGTTCCTAGCTCGACCGAGCTGTTTCGCGGCGGCCTTGGACTGGGTGAGTATTGACGCGCCTTCCGCCAGAGTTACACGTACACGACAGGCAAGTCATTGGTACCTACTGTGATAAAATAATAATAATAATAATAATAATAATAATAATAATAATAATAATAATAATAATAATAATAATAATAATAATAATAATAATGTCAAGGTCATCACTTTCAACAACTGTTGTGGTTCAGGTAAGCCTATGTAAGTTAGTACAGAAGTAATTTGTAATTTAACACAGTAGGTAGTGCTCCGTTCCAATGACTTGCCGGTCGTGTATGTGTAACTCGGGCGGAAGGCGCGCCAATATTCACCCAGAATTCATGGCCCCGGCCGAATTACGAATGCATTGTACATATCTGGCTGCTGAACAATAAGGTTTTTTACTATCCGATTTAACATAATTTCGACTAAATGTTGACATCATCCCTGCATTATATCTTGTAGTGACAAATACTATCGGACATCGAAAACTAGAGACAGCCAATGAGATTTATAAATGTGAATCACATACTTAAATCTCACGCCCAATAATTATAATTGACTACGTATTACTTCTATAACTAACTAACCCACTGGCACTATCGAACCCATAGGTTCATGGCCGTGCGGACATAAGCTCTACATACATCCCTATCCTGAGCTAATGTTTTCCAATCATTCCCTATATAATTTATTTCCCTCCATTCATAGTTAATATTGTTCTCCCACCTCATTCTTGGTCTACCAACTGGGCGTTTTCCCTCTGGTTTTCCTACAAGGAGCTTCCATGCACGTCCTTCATTCCCAATTCGTGCCACATGTCCTGCCCTACGCAGTCTACGAGACTTAACTGTTCTCATTATATCTGGCTTCCTATAAAGACCATGTAATTCACTGATATGCAGTCTTCTCCATTCACCTGTCTGTTCATCTCTCTTTGGTCCAAAAAGTTCCTAAGAACTTTATTCTCAAATACTCGTAATCTCCTTTCCTCCCTTAAAGTAAGAGTACGTATCACTTCCATGCATGAAATAATATAACATTATTCTTTTACAGTATTTCATTTGTCTATCCTTTCTTGCTGTACACTGTTAAAGAGCCTGTAAATAATTCCAATTTTTAAGAGTTTATAAATGACAAAAATATTCTTTTAAGATTTCCTCATAAAAAACCTCAAGTCTGGGATAAGAAGTCTCTGAAACATGTGTTTGAAAACTGTATGTTGAAGACGATTTGATAATTGGTTGGTCACGTGACATAACGGTTGAGTGAATAATTCCACAGCCTAACTTTAGAGAGCAGGACTGTCCCCTATTATCTCACAGATAAATCGAGTTTAAACTTTACTCTCTGAATATCAATGAAGTTAACTTAGTGAAGAGAGAAGTTTAAAAAGACCATTAAGCTTCGCACACACAAGTGGTCAGCAGCACAAGGTGTTTTAAAAACAAGAAAACAAGGACATCTTCAACAATTAAAGAAAATATACCAGTAATTACAAGTTTTACACAATATCTGATAATTTATTTTTGCTGCTGTTTCAGTATCAGTGGTTAAAATATTAACATTTTTACCTGAAATATAAGCCTTCCTCAACAATTACAATTTTATTAAAAACTGCAGTGAAGACCTTCAAAACATCTTGTTCCATCCTCAGCAGCTGAGAAGTTACTAACTAATTTTCTATAACCATTTTGTAGAGAAGTCAACCGCGGTGTTCTATTGGTTATGCTTCTCGCCTCTGATCCCGAGGGTCACGGGTATGCTGGGGTCGATGGATTTTTTAGGACGGAAAAATCCAAGGAGCAAGTCTTCCGGGCGGGATTTTAAGGTGTGGGTACCGAATCTGAAGCCTTAATAAATAGTCCTCTAAGCAAAATTTACCGACCTCAATGTCCTAGTAATACCTTAGTTGCCTGTTAGATGTCTCATTGAGTCGGTGTGTTGACCGCATGTCATTAACGACGTCTATAAGGTAATTGAAAATTAAGTTGGTCTAGTAGGAGATGCTATGGCTCAACAATGGACTACACCGTTAATGAGTATGTAGAGAGGGTTGAAATGGTTGAGCGTGGTATCGTTTAACAGGTTTTTGTTTGTTGTTTCTTTCAGTATTTCTTGCAGGATGTTTATTTTCTGGTTTCTACATCTCTGTGTACAATTGAGAGTGTGTTGTCAATTGTGTTAAACCGATAACCTGCATTTATGACGTGTTTAATAAAGCTTGATTTCCCCTCGTTAAATTTAAAGTCTCTGAAGTGCTCATTGTATCTTACAATTAAACTTTCTGGTGGATCTTCCGATATAAATATAAGATACAATGAACACTTTGGAGACTTTAATTTTTTTCCTGTAAGCCCATGTTTCCCTCGACGAGATTTTAGGCGCTCTCCCCCACAAGGAAGAATTGATCCATACTATTTTAATTACACTTGTTTTCGTATAGATGTCATTGGAGTGGCCCGTGGTCAGCGTTCCTCCTCATACTGGCATCTAGGAAACTAAAGTAGTATTAAGACGGGAAAATTCGGTAAATTTTGCTTAGAGGCATTTTTATTCAGGCTTAAGAATCTTTTATGAGCCCGAAAATCTTCAGACTCGGGACCCACGGATTAAAGTCCCTCCCGAAGGACTTCCTCCTTGGATGTTTACATCCTAAAATATCCATCGAACTCGTCCGGGTTTGAACCCGCGACCCTCGGGACCAGAGGTAAGGAGCATAACCACTAGTCCACCGCGGCCGACTACTTTAAATTTAACGCGGGAAAATCAAGTTTGCAAAACACGTCATAAATACAGGTCATCAGTTTAACACTACTGACAACAAATTATAAATTGTGTACACAGAGTGAAATAACCAGAAAGTAAGCACCCTGGAAGAAATATGATTACTGAAAGCAATAAGAAACAAAGACGTGCTAAAAGAGAACATGCCAAAAAATCAGAACTCTGTCTATAAAATTCTCATAAGTAATGCCACGAGTGATTTGAAATTATCGATAAATTCAGGACTCACGAAATGAGGAGTGAATTTATTTAGAGAATTTGGAAATCAAGAGTGACATTTGTTAGGAGTGCTTAACGAGTAAAATTAAGGTGTTTATTCACAAATCATTATTTAAATATAGTTATTTTAAAATATTTATATATTTAATGTAAACGGAGATGTTTGAAAACAAATGAGAATCGATTGTTATGCTTCATTTGTTCAACACTCCAACCAGATCATATTATTTACGGAGTATTGCCAAACGATCGCAAAATATTGTAAGAATGCACCCTACTGGAGGAATTTATAATCAATATTATGGGTTATTAATTAATTTGTAATGTCATATGATGTAAATATGTCAATTATATTTTTCTGGAACGTAAATTCCTGGGAAATAAAACGTTTAAGAAAGTGCTAACAGTGGTTTATATCTTTTGTGATATAATCAATTGCTAGAAATGTTTTTATATTATATCTCGCAAACACTACCTAGTAACATTCGTACACTATATAATTATGCAATCTGGTATCCACATGTAGTCACTGCAAAATAATGCTATGACCTATTCAGAATGTTATAAAGGAGGAGCTTGATATTAAAGTGATAAAAGTAAATTGATAAAATCGAGGTGAAAAACGACTGTAATTGGTTGTAAATGAAAAATCATTTAAATGTGATTGGTCATTGACTCCCATTTGGGGCATGAGTTAAATAGTCATAGAAAATTAGTTAGTACCTTCTGAGCTGCTGAGGATGGTACAAGAATTTTTGAAAGACCTTCACTATTTTAATGCATTTCTAATTGTTGAGGACGGCTGATATTTCAGGTAAACTTTTTAATATTTTAACTACTTACATAACAACCTCAACGGCGGTTCAGAATTAATTTTAAAATTATTCAATGTCCTCTGAATACGGGTTTTTATCATCGGTCCTGTAAAAATCCTATGACCTCTTTTCGAGGTAAAATAATGCCGTAGATCCCGTGTTGTAAATTTATGGCACCGTAAAAAAAACTCAAGTCTGAAATAAGAGGCTTCTGACCAAAGCTTCTCGATCCTTTCTCACCCAGATTTGAATTGTAATTGTACTAACTTGAATTGTTAAAGACCATCTTTATATAAACAAGGTACTAACCATCTGTTCTTTTCTGTTTGTTCGCAGGTAAGTGACTGGCGGATATTGTCTATAATTATGTAAGTAGAAACTATGTAATTAATACAGGTTGTGACATTACGTTGTCATGGCAACCTATTATCATATTGCTAATGACTGTCCCGGGTTGCATAAAATAAAACACGACAAACATTCATAACAACCCTTTTTTATATGCATTTTTTGGAGGTATTACGTTTACATTAGCTTTGCGATCATGTTGACATACTAGATAAGTGAATTGTCCTACATTCAGATCTACTATCCTAATCTACTCACTTGTATTACTTCTTTCCAAGCTCTAGATCAGGCCTGTTAAAACTTGCTCACTAAATATGAAAATACGGCCTTCCCTCCTAACCACATCAGGTGTATTCCCAATGAAACAACAGAACTGAGAAGTGACTAGCAGTGTCTTACCTGTCAGCCTATATAAGGTTAAAATAGAAGGAGCTGAGCGTCATTCCACACGTGCTGTGCACTTTTAACAGACCTGCTCTAGATTACTACCCGTACCACAGCATTAAACTTTTAGTTTTATCATTATTGTTATAAGTACTTACTTACTCACTGGCACTATCGAACCCGTAGGTTCATGCCCCGCGCGGACATAAGCTCTCCATACATCCCTATCCTGAGCTAATGCTTTCCAATCATTCCCTGTATAATCTACTTCCCTCAAATCATAGTTAATGTTGTTCTCCCACCTCATTCTTGGCCTACCAACCGGACGTTTTCCCTCCGGCTTTCCTACAAGAAGCTTCCATGCACGCCTTTCATTTCCCATACGCGCAACATGTCCTGCCCATCACAGTCTACGAGACTTGACTGTTCTTATTATATCTGGCTTCCTACAAAGACCATGTAGTTCATTGTTTGTAGTCTTCTCCATTCACCTGTCTGTTCATCTCTCTTCGGTCCAAAATTTTTCCGAAGAAATTTATTCTCAAAAACTCGTAATCTCATTTCCTCGCTTAAAGTAAGAGTCCATGTTTCGCACCCATATAATATAACTGATAGAATAATTGTTTTATATATTTTCAGTTTAACGGTTTTTGAAAGGAGTTGGGACATCAAAAGTCTCTGCAATGCATAATAGCACGCATTTCCAGAATTGAGCCTATGTTTAATTTCTTTGTGCATCTCATTCCTATTTGTGATTATTGTTCCTAGGTATTTGAATTCAGCCACTTCCTCAAAATTTCCCTCATTTGTCATTAGCTGTCCATTTCCATTATATAATGTATTTCTACGTGTGACTATACATTTAGTTTCATTGATATTTACTTCCAGTCCTATGTCCTTAGAGTTACTCAATAGCATGTGCGTTTGTCCTTTAGTATCTCCTCACTATCGGCTAATAATACTACATCATCAGCATAAACTAACAGCTTATTAATACCATTGAGTTGTAAACCTTCCTCATCCTCTAAAGATTTGATGGCATGCTCTAGTACAAAATTAAATAGTAGAGGAGATGGTGCATCTCCTTGCTTCAACCCATTCTGGATTTCAAAGGTGCCCGAAAACTGTTTGTCTACATGCACCCTACTCTTTGTGCCATTTAGACACATTCGTATTATTGTTACAAATAGGCCTATAGAATATAATCCTCTCTCCTTGTGGCGCGACAGACCTAGAAGGCCCTTAGCCTACCAGCCGGCTTCTGGCCTCACATCAACATGTGTCAATCACAGAGGTAGATGATCATCCAGCCATTGTAGGGGTGACATGTGGTCAGCATGTCGAGTCCCCCAGCTGTTATAATGGTTTTCTCAATCTGGAGCCGCTACTTATTGTAGCTACCCAAATGCTTCACGGTCCCATACTGGCCGAAATACCATGAGAAAATTTGTTCCCCATGGAGCCTCTGACCAGCGCACGTCCTGTAGCTCTGCGCCAAGGCTTCCTGCCTTAACCACTCGGCTACGGCGCGGGACTAGAATGTAATCATATGTATTAATTTCAATTTTACCACTCCAGTCTTGGAATTTTATTTTTTACTAACTGATTACCGGCGTTGCCCGGGAATTTACTTATCTCGGTGTTTTTAATTAATTGCTATATGCCAAGTTTAATTTCGATTAAATAAAAATTGGGACCGGTAAAGCGTTAACGGATTAAGACATTGTGAGCTTCTTGTGATAGAGAATCTGACATTGCTTGGGAACCTACTTATCCCTATCTTCTTTGCATCATTGAGCTGAAAGACAAAAATGGATATTGCGAGTTATCCGTTAAAGATAGACATGATGGCAGAAACCTTGCGAGATTTTGGATACACAGTTTATAAGGAAGTTCATGGTGTGGCCACTAATGGGAGTAACAGACGAATAGATATTATTACATTTAGACGATCTTCTAAAATTGGTATGATATTAGATCCCACAATTCGTTTTGAGACTCATAGTGGCCAACCTGAGGAAGTTGACTCTGAAAAGAAAGCCATATTTGAGCCAACAATTGACTATTACAAAGATAAATACCAACTAGATAGTATAACTCACCGGATCGACGATCGGGGCAAGAGGTACTATACCAGGATTCTTAGCCAAATTTTGGAATTCCTTAGATTTGGACAGGGTGTATCTTTCTAAAATGGCCATCGCTGCCATTAGAGGATCAATTTCAATTTTAAGAAACCATATTTACAAAATTTCTAATTTATAGTATGTATACTTCAATTAGGCCTACAATTTGAATTTTTAAAAATGTATTTACAAAATGTATTTCATCAATTCCAAAAATTGCCTGTATCACTTTGTACCTGAGGCAATCCTCTAATGATGAAAGTTGTATATAATAAAAATATCGCGGAATTTTTTTTTTGTAGAATTTTACGAGATATTAAATTCTGTATAGCCTACATTAATTTGATGTATTTGTTATGGTTAAGCAGTTTAAGCCATTTTAATCGTCCAAAAAGCTACTTGTTTAGTGAACCGATGCACATTTTTTTTAGTTCCGGCCCTATAGTTCGTAAGGTAATATGTTATATACGCTAATTATCCCAAAAAAACTCTAAATGATGGTTAAAATGCAATTCAAATCGGACAAGTAGTTTTTGAGTCCGTAAAGGACAGGCAGACTTGCAGAATTACAGACGTTGATATTTGTATATAGAGATAATAAGCTTTTTTATCAGAGTCCATAGGATATGTTACCGTCTATCACATTATTATGTTGTTATAATAATAATAATAATAATAATAATAATAATAATAATAATTTATTTTAGCTGGCAGAGTTAAGGCCATAAGGCCTTCTCTTCCACTCAACCAGCGAATAGTAAAATTATACAAAAATTACGTAAATATTACAATTTTAAGATATTATTAAAATACAGACTAAACAAAATACAATGATGATATAATCTAATACTAGCTAATACTAACAAAAACATAGAATATAATAAAATTAAGATGATATAAAATAAAGTAAGTAGCAGTTATATTATATGGGTGCGAAACATGGACTCTTACTTTAAGGGAGGAAAGGAGATTACGAGTATCTGAGAATAAAGTTCTTAGGAAAATTTTTGGACCAAAGAGAGATGAACAGACAGGTGAATGGAGAAGACTACATAACAATGAACTACATGGTCTTTATAGGAAGCCAGATATAATAAGAACAGTTAAGTCCCGTAGACTGCGATGGGCAGGACATGTTGCGCGTATGGGGAATGAAAGACGTGCATGGAAACTTCTTGTAGGAAAGCCAGAAGGAAAACGCCCAGTTGGTAGACCAAGAATGAGGTGGGAGAACAACATTAACTATGATTTGAGGGAATGATTGGAAAGCATTAGCTCAGGATAGGGATATATGGAGAGCTTATGTCCGTGCGGCCATGAACCTACGGGTTCGATAGTGCCAGTGAGTAAGTAAGTAAGTAAGTAAGTAGCTTCCTAGATGATTATTAATGGAATGCTTTATATAGTTGTTATGCAGTTAATGTTTTCATTGCACCGGATACTGTGCGTTCCTTATATTAAAACAGTCAAAATCCGTGAACACCCTAGGAATATTTGTCGGTAGGATTCCCCACACTGCATTTCAAATGACTAATAAGGAAAACGGTTGAAATGTATATGCTATGTTAGACTTTTTTTATTTGTACGGAGGGATATATCCGGGCTTGCAGACTGGAACATTTCCAGATTCCCGGACTATTTTATATCTATGAATTGGCCTCGTTTCCATGCTTTTGCCTTTCTATTAGCTTTAACTTACATTGCTAACATCTCACTCATACAGCTATTAGCGTAATTTATCGAAAATAAAAATAATATTGGCTACATAACTATTCCTACAAATCATACATAATCCCTTTAAAAAAAGGAAATTGCATTATCGATGGTTTTATGGATTTCTATCGTATATAACCCTGCAATAAATTACGCCATTATATGATCTACACACCACAAACACATAGATATCCCTGGCACGATAGCACCGAAAACACTAATTCGACTGTTGTCACTGGATACCATATTCAATAAGTACAGGTCAATACTGCCATTTTACAAAACTGGACGCAAACTGTATCATAACTGAACTAACTCACTGGCACTATCGAACCCGGAAGTTCGTGTCCAAGCGGACATAAGATTTATATAAAGTAAAGTAAAGAGGTCCCACGACAGGCCTCAGGAGGCTCTTGGGGTAGTAGGAGGTTAAGGCTCCCACTTTTTCTAGACAATCGGCACTTGATGTCAGCCCCGTTGACAGCCCTGCGTGACCCCCAGAACAAGTGTCTGGTATTCATTTCAGTTAGAGTCTGAGTCGACCCCAGGACCATAGTGCCGCCAAAGGGTTTGGGTCAGTTTAAAAGTCCTGACCCCCACGGGGCTCGTACCCTCGACCTTCCGACTTGTAGCGCAGTACATAAGATTTATATATATATATATATATATATATATATATATATCCAATGTTTTTGGACCAACCTGGTACTCGTACCTACTTGGGTTTTCTTAACAGAGCCCCCTCGCCCGGTTGGACCGCCATCTGAACAAAATGATCCTTGCTTACAAGTGCATCTTTCCTTTCATCAGTTATCAGCAGTTGACACCCCCCTAAACAGACGATGTAAATTTAAAATTGTGAAAATAAGTATTTGATATATCAGTCATCCTTAACTAATATGGATTTTATTTGGTACTCAAATGACATGTCGAAGGTGGAACATGTTATGAAAGGACTACATAGTTTTAACTAGAGGTCATTTTTTAAAGTAGAAATCGATTTTAGTTGAAGACGACTGATATATCAGGTATTTATTTTAATGTTTTACATTTTATTACATAACCTCAACTGTGATTTATAATTAACTGACTACTACCCGCCGCGGCGTGCGCTGCTACGCCTAAATAAACTAAAATTAATATACTTTTATGTTTAATTGAATAAGTAAAAGGAAAAATTATTGTATTCTCATTGGTTCTTTACAAGTATACAAGGTTTCAAGTCGATCCAATGTTTTTAAGTGGGTGAAAATCGTGTTGAAATATTCCGTTACATAATAACACAGATACTTTTTTTCTGATGATTCTGGCCATGATTTTAGAAACAAATTATGAAATTATTGTATTGTCATTGGTCCTTTACAAGTATAAAATGTTTCAAGTCGATCTAATGATTTTAAGTGGGTGAAAATCGCGTTGAAAGATTCCGTTACATAGATACAGGTCAAGCTAATATAAAGCGTGTAATAATTATACATTTATATTTTTTAGATACCCCTTGCTGTTTTCCCGGCATTGCCCGGGAATCTACTTATCCCGATCTTCTTGACACAAATGAGCTGAAAACGAAAATTATTGTGTTTTATGTTTACTTAAATAAGTAAGAGGAAACATTTATATCGTCATTATTTTTAGATCCCCGTGCTATTTACCCGGCGTTGTCCCAGAATCTACTCATCCCGATTTTCTTAGCATAAATGAGCTGAAAGACGAAAGTTAATGTACTTCTTATGATTAGTTGAATAAGTGAAATGAAAAATAATTATAAATGTATATCGTAATTATTTTAAGATTCCCCGTTGCTGATTAGCCGGTGTTGCCCGGGAATCTACTTATCTCGGTCTTCTTGGTATAAATGAGCTAAAAGACAAAATTCGTTATTGTGAGTCATCCGTTAATGAATACCCGCTGTGCTGCTATGCTTGCACAGGAATCTACTTACTTGTCTTTTTCTTGGCATCAATGAAAGACAAAAATATTTATTATGAGTTATCCGTAAGAGATACACATATGCTGTCGCGGACTTTTTTGTGGAGCTTTTCGAGATATTCAATTCTGTGTACATTAATTTTGTAAATCTGTTATGGTTATGGCAGCAAAAGCCATTTAAGCGTCCAAAGAGATGATTTTTTCACGTTTTCCGCCATAAAGGGCGATTTTTAAGGGTGTAGGAGTTGAGCATCACAACTCTCTTACAGCCTATGTTCATCCCGGGAATCCCCTGAACATTAATTTTTATATATTAGATTTTTATATATTAGATATATATTAGATTTTAGAAGTATAAACTGCTGATTGTTCAGATGATGGCCTGGCCGATCTAACCCACCCCTCTAAACTTAAACCAAGCAAGTACTTGTGCCTAGTTAAAACTCATAGACTTTAGTTTCATGTAAACATAATGTGGTTCACTGTTATGTAGTCTTCTCCATTTTCCTGTCAGTTCAATTCTTTTTACCCAAAAATTTCGTAAGTACTTTATTCTCAAATAGAACGAGATATAGTAATTTTATTGTGAACGTTATACGAGGGCGGATCGGAAAGTAACGCACAATAATTTTTTTCTGCCTTGGTATTGCAGCTAGAATGTTGAAATTTCACAGAGATATAGTTTGAAGTTTTCACTACAGATGGTATTTTTGTCTCAGGTGCACCTCGTGCGAGAGAAGCTTGAACTATGCAACAAAGATTGCGCGCATTCTACAGTCGTCCACCTGTGAGGAACAGAGAAGTGTTGTTCGATTTTTGTGGGCCAAAGGGCCACCCAGTGAAATTCACAGGGACATGCGTGGCGTGTATGGGGATGATTGTATGGACCGTAGCAATGTCTCCAGGTGGTGCACATTCTTCCAAGAGGGACGCGTGAACCTTAGTGATTCGCCACGCTCCGGCCGGCCGACAACAGCAGCAATCCCGCAGAATGTCAGAGGCATTGAGGCGGCAATTCTGAACGACCGGCGTGTGCAACTGCGAGCCTTATCGCAGAAGTTCAACATTTCCTATGGTGCGGTGTACGATATTGTTCATGAAAATTTGAAATTCCGTAAAGTTAGTGCTCGCTGGGTGCCTAAGAACCTGACAGACGACCACAAGGGCCAGCGAATGATGACAAGCTTGGACCACTTAACGCGGTACAACACCGCACAAGGACATGACTTTCTGGAAGGAATCGTCACAGGTGATGAGTCGTGGGCGTACCACTACACGCCCGAAACAAAGCAGGCATCAATGGAGTGGAAACATGCTGGTTCCCCAGTAAAGAAAAAATTCAAAGTGACTCAATCTGCCAGGAAAGTGCTTGTGACAGTGTTCTGGGATATGCATGGTGTTTTATTGGTGGACTTTGCTGAACACGGGACCAATTTGAATGCTGCGGCCTACATTAAAACTTTGGTGAAGTTGCGTCGTGCCATTCGTGACAAACGTCACAACATTAACGTTAAACTTCTTCATGACAATGCTCGCCCCCATGTTGCTGCTGTCGTTCGTCAGAAAATCGCCGAATTTGGTTGGGAGGTGCTCCAGCATCCACCATACAGTCCGGATCTGGCACCATCGGACTTTCATCTGTTTGGTCCCATGAAGAAATTCCTGGCCGGCAAACGCTTTGAGACAGATGTGGAAGTGAAATCAGCAGTGCGCAGATGGCTACACTCCAACCAAACGGACTTCTACGAACAGGGCATATTGAAACTGGTAACACGATAGGAAAAATGTGTTGAGAAAGTTGGTGATTACGTCGAAAAGTAGGTAAAAGATGTAAGTTCATTTGTGATTTTTTTCCTTTTTTTTACTATTAAACTTTAAAAAAATTATTGTCCGTTACTTTCCGATCCGCCCTCGTATTATTATTATTATTATTATTATTATTATTATTATTATTATTAATATTATTATTATTATTATTATTATTATTATTTAACGTATTTGCTATTTAGAGGGCGGCTCCGTGGCGCAAGCAGTTAGACGCTCGCCTCTCACCGTTGGGGTCCCGAAATTGAGTCTCGATCACTCCATGTGGGTTTCGTGATGGTCGAAACGAAGCTTTAGCAGGTTTTTCTCTGGTATTTATCCCGTTTTCCCCTGCCACAATTTCATTCCACCATTTCTCCATACTCATCTCATCGATTTCGCTTCATTTCGTTCATCTGTCGATTGATGGTGCGTCAGGCGTGGTCGGCCGGTACCCATGTCATTCACAGACCTCTATAAATATAGGGACTTCATCTCATCTCACCCCTCGACCCGACTTGGAAACGAGTTGAGGATATTTATTTATTTCCTGTTTAGATTGAAGGGAAGGTCACATGCTTTCAAATCCCACAACGGAAAATAAATAAATGTCTACTTGATTTCATTATCCGTGTTTTCTTTATATCAAACGCATGGATCTTTAAGGGAGCTTAAATTTAGATCTGAAAGCTAGAAGAGTCCTTGGGGATGGTCTGATAAAGGCTAGTAATGGGATGACATGGAGGGGGTTGTACTTGTAAGGACAGGGGATGCGATGTTCTTTTATACCCCATTGATTTTAACGTTTTCCTTTTTCCTCTTGGGTTAAAGATAAGGCGCAGTTTTTCTCAAGTGGTTATGTGAAATGGTATGCATACCTCGTAGGAGAAAGAACTATATTTGGATTATTGCCAAAGTATTCACAGTCCATACCACGAAATATAACAAAGGACATTACCCTAATATTTCCTACAGACTGTTACAAAATTCTAGTAAAAATTGCAGTATCTTCAAATACATGTTCTTGATCAACATTTTTAATATTAAAAGTTTTCACAACGTTATGTGATAAAATGTTTAAATAATATAGTATCTTTTTTATCCGTCTTCCTCAATTAGAATTGATTTTTATTTTTGAACAATTCGTTAAATTATTAAACAATAAAGGCCTTTCAAAAACATGTTTCATATTCGGCGTGCTAATTATTTCCAATTAGCATGCCGAAGATAAAAACATGTTTTTGAAAGGCCTACATGATTTAATAATTTAACGAAGTTTTTCTGAATAAAAATCAATTCAAATTGAAGATGACGGATAAAAAAGGCATTATTATACTATTTAAAACATGTTCTTAAGCTTCCAGCCTTAAAAAAATCTTTCTGCCTTTCTTTCTTCTTCTTCTTCTTCTTTTTCTTCTTCACTTCACGGGATAGGCAAATTGCTCTGTTCCGCCTCACAGTTGTTCTGTCCATCTTTTCACTGGCCTTCCTACATTCCTTGAACCTTTGGCTTGTTGTTGAATGCACTCTTGGTAATCTTGATACATTCATTCTTTCCACGTGTGTAAACCATGTCTCTCTATATTCTCTGATTTTTTCATCCAATGGATATATATTTAACTCTGTTCTTATATCTTCATTCCTTAACCGATCCAATCTTGTGCAGCCTTTTGTTCTTCTAAGGAAGTTCATTTCTGCGCTTTGTATTCTACATTGCAATTTTTTGGTCATTATCCAAGTTTCGCTCCCATAAAGTAATGCAGGAACTGCCAATCTTTCTGTCTTTAATATTACTTAACTAGTTAGTTTGTGTTTTTATTTAACGAGCTCTTTAGTAGCTCAGACAACTAACATTACAAATAAAATCTGGGCTTGAAAGTAGGGACAAATTCTGCTCTGAAGCCTCTTATTTTGAACATCAGATTTTTACCTGCCGTACTGCATATCTACCATATCTCAAGGTTTTACTTTAGTTTAGAAAGAGAAAACAATACTTAGGATTATGTTCTTTTAAAAATCCATTGCCAGAAGCTAGAACCAATGCGAGTATAGTAGCCATAGTATACACCATAGTACACCGGCACATTAACTCAAATATTAAATTCAAAATAAATTTATATGTTTTAAATAAGACTGCACAGCTAGTCTATAACACTGAAAGTTTCGGTTCATTTAAAATTACAGTGTTTGTCATCTATTACCAGTCTCATAATAGAACAGAGGGGACGGGAATGGGCAACGTGTAATGAAGAAGGCATAAAGAAATCAAAATTTACGTTAATTACCAAAAGATAAGACGACCAAGTAAAGGAAGTCAACATTGGTACACATACATTTGAAAAGGTAAATGGATTTTTATATCTTCTTCTTCTTCCTTCCAAGTATTAGGCCAAGGCATGTTACGATCCTATAGAAAATTTTCCCTCCAGCGTTTCATAGGACGGCCCAGTGATCTTCGTCCTCTTGGTATAGACCAGTGATGGGGCTGCCATCTTATAGCCTCTGGTCAGGCTTTTCTGGAGAAGAAAAGAAAATAAAGGAAAGAAGAAATGGAAGAAAGGAAAGACTCCCTAGCCCTCGGATGCCCTAATAGCGTCGGGGTCGAAAAAAACAAGAGTTAACCAAGAGAGGTTAGATAGTAAAGTTAAAAGAGTGCAAAACACAAGTAAGCGGAAGAAATGTTTTGCTCAGCTTGGGCACCCTTGTGGTCGCCATCCACATATCCCCTAGATGAGGACCCCTGAGGCTGATTTTTATATCTCAGGTCAATATTGACAGCAAATAAAGATATAAGGAATGAGGTACAATGAAAAATATATCTAGCTAACAGTACATATTATTCACTCTTAACAATTGTTAAAAACAAAATAATATATAGAGAAATCAAAATTAAGATTTATAAAACTTTAATAAGACCCATTATAACATATGGTACTGAGACATGAGTCTTAAATAAAAATACATGCAAACAACTAGCAGTATTTGAAAGGAAAATCTTGAGAAGTATTTTCGGAGCAATTGAAATAGAGGACGGATGGAGAGCCAAATACAACGATGGGATATTTGAATTGTATAAGGAATTGGATTTGGAGACACATATTAGATATCAAAGATTAAGATGGTTAGGACATGTGAGAATGATGGAAACCGCAAGGAAAGTGAAGATTGTCTTCAACAACAATCCAAGCGGAACCACATTAAAAGGGAGACCAAGAACAGGGTGGTGGAATTGTGTACAAGCAGACATGAAATAGTTTGGAATAAAGCATTAGTGGGAGTCGGCGATGGATAGAGAAGGATGGAAGAAGGCCATAGAGAAGGTTAAAGCCCACTCGGGTTGTAATACCAAATAAGAAGAAGAATAATGAGGATGGCAAAGGAGGACAGTTCATTCCCCAGTAGTAACATGGTTGTCGGATTATTCATTTGGCCAACGACTACTGTAGGTTATGGATAATTTAAAAAAAAACTCAGTATTTACCAAAGCTCCCTTTCCAGTCAAATAACACAATATGGGGGACATGAAGTAGCAACCTACTAAGAGAATAAAGCATATTTTTCGCGAGCAAATTTAACCTGGACGGGTAATAGATCATATCGTGTGTTATGTGGACGATGTGGTCTTGATGGCGAATACAGAAGACGATTTACGAAGATTATTATATGGATTCTATATAAGTTGCCAAAGTTCAATATGAAAATCTCGTTAGTAAAAACCAAAGCGATGACATTAAGTAAAGTAACTTTATAATGCAAGTTAGAATAGGTAAGCAAAATTATTGAACAGGTTATGATAATAAAATATTTGGGTGTGGAGATATCTTGTTGATGATCGTTTATATAATGAAGTCACACATCAGGCTAATAAAGCAGCGAGAGTGGCTGGTTGTATAAATTATATCATATAGAAAAACAAGTGCTTAAATAAATATGAAAAAAGAAAAATATACAGGGTGTAACAGGATCTCACGGACAAAATGACAAGGGTGATAGGCCATGTAGAGAGGATAATGTTTTGTGAAGGAACATAGAGTCCCAAACATGTCGTTTATGAGTTATGCGCAGATGAAGGTGTTCACCCGTAAGGGTCGGAATTGATTACACACAATTATATACGTATCATTTTATTGAAAAGGGGCATTTTTTTACAATAAATTTTCAAGCAGTCGACCCTGTGCCGCCTCATTGCATGTTTGATATCGTCGCAGCAACGATCGACCAGCACGCGCAGGATTATTTTTGACGTCGTAAAAACACTTGTTGTTTGAACACTTATTGTAAAAACATGCATTTTTCAATAAAATGATACGCGTACAATTGTTTGTATTAAATTCCGACCCTTACCGGTGAACACCTTCATCTGCACATAACTCATAAACGAAGTGTTTGCGACTATATGTTCCTTCACAAAAAAAATTATCCTCTCTGCATGGCCTTATCATCCCTATCATTTTATCGGTGAGGTCCTGTTACACCCTGCTATAAAGCAGTGATACGCCCAATATTGACCTATGCCTCTTAAACAAGATCAGATACTGTTTAAACAAAACAAACTTTAGAAACAAATGAAATTAATATTCTGAGGAAGATTGTACGTAAATAAAGTAAAGATCAAATTATAAATGAAGAAATAATAAGGCAGCTGAATATTCAGGTAATAAGTGAATGGGTGGAAAAATGAAAATTTAAATGTAACCAACATATATCCCGCATGGCATCAGATAGAATTGTATGCAAAGCAAGAGGTAAGTTACTAGAGAATGGGAGAAGGACACCTGGAAAATCAAAAATAAAAGTGATGAAGGGACTCTTAATTCTGGATGGAACAGCGGATGGACCTAAAACAAAGAACATTATAAGAAGAAGAAGAAGAAAGGTAATATATTATGGAAATAGTGAGCATTAGGTACCTAAACGTGGAAATGTTCAATTATTTCAAATTTTCAGTTTTTGAAGTTTAGGAACCATGGCGAAACTACCTCCTTGGCCTATATTACATGCTTGCCCATCCGAATTGTGAACTGGCTCTGTTCCGCTTTGTTTCCAACATAACTATATGGAACTAGAGGTGGACGTTTAACCATTTAATTAGTGATCAGGCTCAGAAACACTTGGGTTTTTTAACAAGTTCTTGCAACATGTGGGTATGACGCAGGATATTTAGTTTTCAAAAGCTATTTGTCAAATATGGATTATTGGTCCTTTATTATACAGTGTTGGAGTTATCGCTTATTCCATTAATTTATAGTGTTTATTCCAGTGTTTTGAATATTTAAATTATGACTTGATTATTCGTGGCATTTTGATAAAGTTTCGTAGCACTGTGTTTGTGTTCTTGATGTGCGTTGGTCTGTTTTTTTCTTGTAGCTTGCAATGAAGTAAAATATATAGGCCTATAGCTATTTGGTCGTCTTCTGAGCATTGACACTACGGCAAGCTGTTTTTCCAATTCTGTGTAGGTATTTTTGGAATTTTTCATGGTTTGTGAGGAATTGTGTAAGTATTGAACATTGGATTTAGGTCAGTTTCCTGCGTGATATGGATGTTCGGGAAAAAGAGTTTTGTTTTCGTGGCCTTTGTGTAACGATGTGTATAGAGCATTCCAGATTTTTTGTAGTATTGAAGGAGCTTTTGTTTACGAAATGAAAGAGGTAGTCTGTCATATAATAAAGATCTTTGGAACTTTGAGTAGGCCTATATTTATGCGAGGAAATCTGACCTTTCGTTCCCATAGTGACCAGTGTGGCCACTAGAATATATCCAATAGAATTAGAAGAACACTTGGTTTCTTACGAAGCTAGGTAAACATGAGATGGATGTATATCCGTCTATAATGCGATCAAATTCAGAACTACTTGAATGCCCACATAGCTATGTAAGCTAGAGATGGAAATAATATATCCATACAACTTGAGAACAAGCTCAGTACCACTTGCTTCACCACAAAGCTGTGTAAGCTAGAGGTGGAGGTCTACCTATCAGCCACAGAATCACATAGCTGTGATAGTCAACAATTTTTTTAAAATGGAGTTGAGAATGCATGGAGTTGTATTTAGAGAAAAAAAAGAAGAAGAAAAAGGTTTGGAAATAAAAGTTGAACATCTAACTGTATCCTTGAGTTTCTTAGAAAAAGGGAAAAAGTGAAGATAGCGAAGCGTGGATAATTTATGTGCATCCATTGCGAGGTAATTTATATCCATTGGCAGGCGCTCGTGCGAAATAATGATTTATATTAATGCGTTCTCTGAATCGTAGGATTTCTTTGCTATCAAAGATCCTATAAATGTTCTTTTCAAAGTAACTGGATACAGTACAGACAAGATTGCCTTTACAAAATATAGGCTAATTGCCTTCCAAAGGCTTTATATATATGTACAGAGTGAAAGGGAGAAATTTACTGACGGGTGAATGAATGTTGTTCTGATGAAGGTAACCCAGAGTCTCCAGTGCCTTATCGCACAGTAATTTGATATTAATAAGTTAGGCAAACTTTGCGACGTTGTTCAGTGAAGTTAATTGAATATATATATGATTAAGAAAGTTTTCTTGGGTTTTTCTTGTCATGGATTGAAGGTTGGCCTCTGGCCACTGATTCCGACGTTTCGACATGGTCCCCACATGCCATTATCAAGGAATCAAGCCAATCTTGAATCCATGACGCGGGTACCCAAGATAACTTTCTAAATCATACTTATATCCGCGAAAATCTACAATATAACATATATATATATCTCTTATTACTTGACCTCGGAATTTTACGAATTAAAATTGACGTTTTTGCCATCTAAAATAGGATATAAAATGATGTAATTAGGCACTATTCTTTAATTTTAGACAAGAAAATATTTTTTACTGTTATCTAAAATGGGACACAACATGATTACATATATATTAATGTAAGTAATGTCACATTTTTATGTCTACGACTGTAAACATCACTTGTTTTTTCATAATTAGTAGCACAATATATTATCAATATTTTCTCCAAATATTCAGCAATTAAGTTATGTCTTCTTTTGTTGATCATATTGAAAGCTGAAAATAAATTTGAATGACCAAACTTAAATTTTGTTACGCAAGAAGTTTAGTATACCTTTATCAATATATTTTTACAGAATCATAATACGCATGCGCGAACGCTTAATGACACATCCGCTGGATGGTGGACATTTGTGTGGAATTGGTATGACCAATCTTCGTAATAAATTCCCAAACGTTTATAAGAAATGGATATACACTACTTCCCCCATCCTAAACTAATAAAATTAATTACGTGCATATTTTATTTATTGAAGTATAATCTAATCTGATATACACTAACTTGCCCCATCGGAATCTAACAAAATGAAGTGAGTGAACATCCATGTCTTTAATTGTATTTTCGACTGTTAGTCATTCCGATTTCACAGATGCCTCCGCCATATAACGGAAGTTTCTTTAAGCGTTCTCACAATGGGACAATGATTCTGCAGAACTTTGAAGAAATCATTGCATACATAGATAAATATTTATTAATTGTAAAAAAAAGTTATAAGTATCATTGCAAAACGTTTAAAATAGCACAAAATGTTAGTAAAGACTGAAGAAAGTATGTAGATAAACAGTATTACAACAATGTAATATTAAAAAAACGTAAGAAAGGCAAATTAAAATTTTACAAATTTATGGCAGTGCTTGTCTTAACATATGCAAGTGAAAATTGGACTCTTAACCGTTCAGACAGAAGACAAATAGAAATGCAGAAATTAAGTTCTTACGTTCAGTAGCAGGTGTGACAATCCTACAGAGAAAAACAAATGAAAATATTAGAAAAGACATAGTTTTTATATAAAAAATAGAATTGACAATATGAGAAACAACTGGTATGAACAGGTTAAAAGAATAGTGGAATGCAGGCTTTCACGGCCGGTAATCATGGTAGTAAAAGATTCCGGGTTATGTGGCCGTGGTCTATAACTGGCGTTTCTTCTAGACGTTTCTCCCTCAACTGCGGAGGGCATCTTCAGTGGCGAGCGCTAGAAGCTGTTGTTTCCTGTCGTAGACTCGACTGCGAATCGCAGTCGAGTCTACGACAGGAAACAACAGCTTCTAGCGCTCGCCACTGAAGATGCCCTCCGCAGTTGAGGGAGAAACGTCTAGAAGAAACGCCAGTTATAGACCACGGCCACATAACCCGGAATCTTTTACTACCAGGTTAAAAGAATGCCTACAGATAGAATCCCTCAGCTTTTATTAAAGTACAAACCGGTAGGACATAGAAGGTTGGACGCCCATTTACTAAAAGGGAAGATTCATTAAATCCCACTTGATGTGAAAACAGGTCAAAAGGCCTAATTTCCTGAAGTAGAGGAAGAAGATAAGTAAAGGTATTTTAAACTTGAGCTTTCGTTACTTTCTCATGGTCACTTCGTCTTGAATGTCTACGTCTTCCCACATCAAAACATTTACCACACGAACCGTTATATTTTTTTCAGGATTTAGTTTTTCTTTACAGTCTCCCAATTGCACCTTACATTGCCTCCAGCATCTCCCTTACTAGCACTTATTTTATTTTCAGCTTCTTGCACAGTGGCACCTGAACGGACAAAACGTTTCCTTTATATTCGAGTTTCAATATTATTGAGGGTAAGAATTAAAATGTCTAATTCTAATTTGTTTGTTACATAAATGACAAAATATTAACCCTTAAATTCATAATGTATCCTTTTGGATACATCATTCGGTTCAGTTAATTTAATATTTTTAATAAATCAGAAGAAAACGAACAAAATGAAACTACTTAAATGTGTGTATAATTATACAATATAAGCCTACAAGATTCCGTTTTCACTGCGGTCCGCCACATTCAAATAACTAAGAGAAGAAATTTGTGTTTTGCCAATTTAAGGGTTGGTCTCCTGTAAACATGACCATTATAATCTCCTAGCTAGGAAATACTTAAAAAAGCTTTCCAACATTTTCTATTCACACTGTTATGCAATGCAACTAATAGAATAAATTTTATGAGCACTACACTATACAGAGTAAATTTTAATTACCGACAAACTGCAGGGACTGATTCCTGACTGGAAATGGAGAAAAAATATCCTATGAATAAGTGTCCATAAATGTATTGCTGCCACGGTAGATGGCACTGACGAATGACATTATTCTCTCGGTCCTGTTGCATGGCCTGTTAGATCACTGGACTTAAACCCCCTGTATTTTTACCTCTAGGCACATCTGAAAAACGTTGTGTATGCTGAATCAGTTGTTGATGTGCTTACCCTTCAACAGCGTGGCCACGTCACCTGTAACGCTAATCGAAGAGAGGTCGGAACATGCGAAAGAGTGAGGCAATCCATGACAGGACATGTGTATTGCATCTCATGTGGGCCACTTTGAACATCTCTTGTGACCTGGATGCGATTATGTTATGTGACGTATTGTCGTTGGATGCACATCGTTCATTTCCGGACACATGTTTATAGGGCATAACGGTTTGAGTTCTATGACATTTCACCAGACATTGCGTCGGGCATATTCAAAGGACACGGTCTCTGATGAAATTTCGAGAAGCTCTAAGGCCAGTATTCAAGAACGAAGCTCTCTAGGCCATGCCATCTCTGTCTTCCATTATCTGAGGCTCTCATCTTTCAAATTATCCCGGAATTTTTTTTCAAATAAATATTTTGTTAACACATGATGTTGAATAGAGTGAGCCAAATAGGGTAGATCCTGCATGACCCACATAATTAACCACGGAGAAAAGGGCTAAGACTAACTCTTCGCGGAAATCTTGTTTCTTGAATACCAGCCTTTAAGCCTTGTGGCCACGCCAACAAGCTCGGAGAACAACATCAAACTATGAAACAAATTGCGATCGTAAAAGCCTAAACCATTATTTTACATAGATATTTTAATTATTTCATAGATTATTTTAATTATTCCATATAAAACAATTGGTGAAATATAAAGCATTTAGACATATTATATTTAAGGATAGAATTTTGATTATGGCAGGAACAAAGTTGCAAGGCTAACTGTAAATCTCAGCATTTAGACTATAGGAATGTTAGTACAGTTAGTTATAGCTGGAGGAGCAGAAGCTTAGTATATAAACGTTGCAAAATTTGGGACTCGTGTCTGTTGATGCAGTAAGCTGATGGGTAATCTGCATACAATTTTTCTTAATAACATTTGCCTAGGACAATTAGAAATGGAGTCAAGTATCTTAAATAGTTTAATACTATATTTCAAAGTGTAAGAGTTATTAGATAATTATTAGAATGTAAATTACGGTAGATTCGTAAACCCACATCTCCCTCTCTCGAAACTCAAGAAATTTAGAATGTAGGTTTTCTTAATATAAGCTTAAATTAGTTATTTAGGGTTAGAATACTTAGGTTATTGTATTCATTATACGCTAGAAATAAAATAGTTAAATTAAGAACCCATTTATTTATGTTCAAAAACACGTATGCCTTTATAACTAATACATCCACATACTAACTCTCGGCTAGAACCTCACGCTACCAAAAATCCAAGTCCCGAAGGTCCTTTAAGCCCTAGGAAAGCCAACAATTCGTAACACATTACATTCATTGTCGATAGAGTTCTTTTCCACTCTGTATCATACAATTGCTAGAAATGCTGAAGTCTTCATTAAGGAGGAAGTGGTAAGAGCTGTTGGGATGAAATTCCATTCTATTTAATTTTGTTGACGCAGTTTTATTCAACTGGCATGCAATAACAGTTACTCCACTTTACCCTAAGGCCATTTTTTTCCCCTACCGCAGTTCGATTTTCTATTTTCCTCTTTATGACGTAATTTCCCGCAGTACCAAACTGGGGCGGTCCAATGGAATTCGATAACTTATAAATACATTTTCCCTCCTAGACGGGAACTTTGTTCGGATGCCAACTAGAAGAGGTAAACCTTCTCAACGCAACAATGTATCAAGTACCAAGAATTATGTCTATCACTATCGTATATATTACAGGAGTAGAACTGAAGGATATTCCATTATTCTGCTTCCCTTACATTGTTAATCCATTAATTTTTTTTATCGGCAGAGCAAGTACGGGAACTTCCATATATATCTCATTGATAAACATACTCACGTACACACTGTACACCACACACACACACACACACACACACACACACACACACACACATACACATATATACATATATATATATATATATATATGAAGAAGAAATACCTGAACCGGGATTTGAACCCGAGATCTCTAACTTTGAACGTTGGTGACATACTAAATTGTACAGGCTCCCAGTGGAAACATTCATTTTTATTTGGGCTGATATACAATTCTGTATCATAAGACATCGCTCATAATGCAATTTTATGGTAGGATAGGAATCATGTATGTATATATATGGAAAGGAAAATATATGTTTGGCCTAGAAACCTGAGTGAGAGGTATGTCACTAAAGTACAAGGTTAGAGTTCTCGGGTTCAAATCTCGGTTCAGGCTTATATTTTTATTTTTATGTCACATTTGGCTTTCAATGCTAAATATCAACATTTAATTATAATATCGAAATAAAAAATCGTTACTCTATAAAGTAAAAACTATTCTCTTTAAGATGCTTTCATGTGCATCTGGGTATGATGAAACAGTTCGTAAAAGTGTTGGGCAAGGAAGGAGAATGTTTCAAATACATTTGTAGAAAATTTCCTAAGCTCAGTATCGAAAAGTTAAAAGGCAGAATATTTGATAGTCCTCAAATTCCGCAATTGATAAACGATGCAAATTTTATCGAAGTTATGACTGTTCCGGAAAGTGAAGCTTGGAAGGGTTTTGTATTGCTAGTATAAAATTTCCTAGGTAACTATAAAACACCAAATTATAAAGAAATTTTGCAAAACATGTTGACAAGCTTCAAGATTCTAGGAGCAAATATGAGTACAAAGTTACACTTTCTCCACAGTCACCTGGATAGATTTCCGGATAATTTAGGAAATTATAGTGACGAACAGGGAGAGCGCTTTCACCAGGATCTAAAAGTAATCGAGGAAATGTATCAGGGTAGATGGGACCGTCACATGATGGCAGATTACTGCTGGTCTTTAAAAAGAGATTGTCCCCTAAAAAATTATAGAAGAAAATCTTATAAAAGGCGTTTCACTGAAGTATAACTTGGGTTTTCGACATTTTTATTTCTATTTTCGTCGGTGTATACTAATTTGTAAAACAACAATTGGTATTATAAATATATCTGTTATTTTTTTCATATTTTCCGATTTTTGCAATGTAAAATGAAAATAAAGATTTTAAAAAATCCCGAGCAAATCTTTCAAAATCATTGATAGTTTCATGAATTGTGAGCATAAATGTATCTGAAATTAATCTTATATCAAGGGCAACAAAACCACTGTAGACCAGTGTTATTTAAACAGCTTATATTAATAAATGGGCCTCCTGTAGGTGATACGAAATCTTTAAAGGAAGAAAGATGGTATTTCATGTATTCTCTGGAAATGAATCACTCTGTCGTTTTAAATTAATTGAGAGTATCCATTTGAAGTTATCAGTAATATCAACAGATCATTACACACTTCACAGAACATAATACCAACTTCTAAAAATTATCATAAGTAATGCCACGAGTGATTTCGAAATTATCAATAAATTCACGACTCACGAAGTGAGGAGTGAATTTATCTAGAGAATTTGGAAATCAAGAGTGGCATTTGTTAGGACTATTTAACGAATAAAATTAAGCTATTTACTCACAAATCATTATTTAAATATAGTTACTTTAAAATATTTATTTATTTATTTAATGTAAACGGCGATGTTTGAAAACAAATGAGAAACGTTATGTTTCGTTTCTCCATCCACTGCAACAAGATCATATATTGTTTGTTATATATTGCCATCTGGCGTGGGAAACTTGAAATATCATCGCAATATTATAAGAATGCATCCTAGTGGAGAAAAAATTAAACACATCAAACTGTATATTATAACCAAAATTATAGGTTATTAATTTATTTTTTAGTAAACAATTCGGTAAAATCATTATTTAAAAACACAATTATTGAACACAGAATTATCAAAAAGAACTCGGTAATATCATTATTTAAAAACACAATTGTCAAATTTGTATTTCGTCTATATCTTCATTTGAAGCACAGCCAAATCTTGTTTCTGCCATTTTGAACATTCAAATATGGCGGCTTTACTGTTGCCTCAGTCACTGCAAAATAATGGTCAGACCTGTTCAGAATATTAAAAAAGGAGGAGCCTTCTTTAATATGGTAATCATAACACTGATAAATATTTCGTGAAACACGACTCTGATTGGTTGTAAAACAGAAATCATTGAAACGTGATTGGTCATTGAGTCCCATTTGGGGAATGAGTTAAATAGTCTGTGTTATTACTCTATATATACACCATAAATTTCTATTATAGCTTTCAAAGTACATCCAGTGTAAACATGAAACCTGTTTCATCAGGTTACATTCGTGAACATCAATTATTACAACCACGATCATTATATAAATCCAAATTAACTGATATCGTAAGTTTCACTCAATAAAAATACTATCCGAATAACTATATTGAACATTTTGTGTGTACCTATAAATATTCATCTAGGAAACTTTCTTACTTAATTGATTTTATTTTATTTCAATTCCAAATTTTGTTAGTGTTAGCTAATATCACACCATATCCACATTGTGCTTTGTTTAGTCTATATTTTAACAATATTTAAAATTGTAATAAGTAAACCTAATTAACTTTTGTATGGTTTTAATATTCGCTGGTTGAGTGGAAGAGTAAGCCTCATGACCTTAACTCTGCCAGCTTAAATATTATTATTATTATTATTACTATTATTAATGGTTTGGCCACGTAGAGAGGGTATCAGGTGACAGGATACCTAAGATGATACTAATTTTGAAGCGGTGGGAAATAGAGGAAAGGGGAGACCAAAATAACAGTGGGTTCAAAGGAGTGCATATGGGAGTACGATGTGAGAGAATTAACAGAGAATGATACAGAGAATAGAGATTTATGGAGGGGTAAAATTTACTATGGGTTGCAGTATTTTAGAGAAATTCCTATTAAAGAATATTATTATTATTATTATTATTATTATTATTATTATTATTATTATTATTATTACTTTTTCGCTGTTTCACTTTTTCTTTATTGGAACTATCTACCAATAGAAATAGTAAAATTAGGAACTCTCGATAAATAATCACTTTAAAGCAAAAATTGACAAATATGAAAGCCCTAGTGTAGTGTTCACTTTTTATCGTGATTATTTATTTATAACTGCTGTAGTTTTAAAACAGTCATATTTATTTTAAGTGCATTTTTATGTTAGTAGTATTTATTAGTGGGCCTACTTTGTGATTTAAATGCTTTGTATACATGAATTTCTTTACAACTTCCTTCGGTGGTTAAGGAAAATAAGACCCCATGGCCTTAATTTTCTGCCAGACTAAATAAAACTTATATTATGTTTTATTATAAAGAAAATACTCGAATAGTCGTATATAATTACTTTGTACTTTGCGTGTAAGAGGAATGTTTTTAAGGAGACAGAAAAAAATGACTTGCAGTTTCCACCAGAGGCAATTTGAGGTAGTTGATGTTAAGTTTGGACCCTTCGGATAGGAAAGAAAACATGTACATTCGTGGGTAGAATATTAAGTTAGAATTTGTTTACTTTTTCATTTAGAAAAAAATGCATACATTGACATTAACAATATGCAAAAGCATTCGATCCCTTCATTCCTGTTTCTATTCCATGATCCAAGAACAGTATATACAGTGAAACTTGTTTAATCCGGAACGTGAATACGGAAATCTGTCCAATGTGAACAAATTTATTGGTCCCGGCGAAATAATAGTAGTTTTACGTGTATTTACTTTACATGAAACGGATCTGTCCAACGCGGAAACGCAGGGATTTTTATACATAATTCATGAAAAAAGTTTATAAAGCGGAAAGACAGAGAAATAAATTCGTTTCCATTTTATTCAATTTCCGTTATGCCAAAAAAACTATAAGGAATGATTCCTGCGGCCGGATGAAGTAAAGATTCTACCTGTATTTGAAATTTTATTTCAGTCTCACTGTACACCCGTTATGCGAAAAAATAACCATTGTCTTACAAATAACCATTGGACTGTAAAATTTTAAATTAGTTTAAGTTCTGAGACCGATCTTTTACAGGTAGCGTTCTGAATTTGCGGAATAAAGATGGTTAAAACGTATGTATCATTGTCATTAAACGAAAAAGCGAAAGCGATTGAAGATAAATCTCCAAATTTCCGGACAGATGCTCCAAAGTTAAGCTCTAATTGTTGCTAAATCCCTAGGGAATAACTATTTTGAGGCATCTTCAGGTTGGCTGGGCAGTTTTAAAAGATGGCACAATGTAGTGTGGAATGAAATTTTGCGAATAATCAAAGGATGTGGACGAACGTGTAATTAGTGAAAGGAAATTTGCGGATAATCAAAGGATGTGGACGAAATTGTAGTTAGTGAAAGGAAACCGAAATTGCATACTTTAATTTCAGGATACGCACCTAACAGATATTTTTAACGCTGACGAAAAGGAACTGTTTTTTTCGCGCGTTACCGCCGAAGTCGCTCATACATACTATACTTCAAAGGCAGCGGAACTACAGTTAATCCAAGATACTTAAAAGGGCATATACGGTACCGTACTCTATAATCTAAGATTATTAATGTTTTAGTTTTTTTATAATGCGGAATTTTGTCTAATGTTAAAAAAATGGTCCCATGCGATTCCGCTTTGAGCAGGTTTTACTGTATATATATATATATTTTTTTTTTTTCTTTTTTCGGAATTTATCCACAATGCAGTGGTTTTCCGTCGCCATCACGAAATTCGGCTTCTTCAGTTGTAGCAGTCCTTAACACCCTCATCTGTAAATCCCAGTTCACTCATACTTCTCACACTGTCCAACGTTCTGATATATATGCCTATATCTGTTGTTTATGACACTAAACACCTATATACATCTACACTCATATGTCAAAACCTGGAATGAAGTACGATAAACATAATTAGGAACAGATTAAGAAGAATCTAAACCAATTGTACTCACGGACCTCTTGCAAACAGTGTACAAGGCTTATGTTATGAGCAATTAAACAACTGTACTGACCTCTCCAATATTTTAAGTATTATTCGCTATTCGGTATTACTCCAATTTACGGCACTTTCTTTCATACTCTCGTATCCAAAAAATGTGTATGTATATCTCAATGTAGTGCGACTTTTTCCTTTCTACAATTAAAATTTATCATACAGAACAAGCTTAAAATAATACACACACACATTTCCCCGAACACACTATAAATACAGTGTAAGATTTATAAATGAGTTGGAGAAAATGTTTTTGTATCTCACCTCATAAAGTTCCGTGTTTTTACGATACCGGTTTCAAAGGTAATTTCACCTTCATCTTCAGTCAAACTCCACCTGTTGAAATTTTGTCGTTAACACCATCTTCCGAACTGTCATCTGGTGCCGATTTTACGAACTTGAACAAATATAATATAGAACCATGAATTTTGAAGTCCCCGACGAGCAAACTTTTATATCCAAGTTCATAAAATCGACACCTGATGGCAGTTCGAAAGATGATGTTAATGGCAAAATTTCAACAGTTGGAGTTTGACTGAAGATTAAGGTGAAATGACCTTTGAAACCGGTATAAAAAACCGGAACTTTATGAGGTGATATATAAAAATATTTTGTCCAACTCGTTTATAAATTGAAAATACCTCATAGTGTTACTTTCCACTTAGTTTCTTATTCAAATAACACAACTTAATAATGAACGTTCTAATTGTGCCTGGAATCCTACCAGGTCGAACAATGAGAGGAGACGAGGTCTATCATTATAGTTCTATGACATACAAGGATGTCAGTAGCCAGGGCTGTCGCATAATCACATGGACAGTTAGAATGAAATAAAAGGAGATAGGTGGTATTGGTGTGGAGAAGTGGTGAAATGAAGTTTTTGGCAGGAGAAAACGGGCGAAACCAGAAAGAAACCTTACCTAGCTCCGATACATCCACCACGAACCACATGGACTGACCGAGATGCGAACTCGGGACCCAAATGTGGAGTGTGATAATCTAACCAATGGTGCCAGGAAGCCACATACACAATAGACCTATATAATACGTAAATTTGAATACTGGAAACAATGAGAGTATAGAAGACTTATTGCTTTATGAAGTCCAATTTTACCCTCTCTCAATTTATTTATAGTGTTCGACAATTTGCATGATTTCACTTCGCGCCTGTATTCCATTAAGGTATCCTAACACGCAGTCTCTCATGATTCGACCTTAGAAATGTCTCCAGTAGCATCTGCAATCTAAGTTGTTCTGTCTCTGTACAAAATTCCACAATATTGTCCCAATTTCCCGCTCACTTTATAGAGGATATAATTTAAGCCGTCCTCGATTTTTAAATTATGGAACATCCGTCCCTCCCCCAAGTTAAATCGTGCTAAACACTCCTATCATCTTCATCCATAGTATCAATTTGCCTCTAAAGAAAATAGCGCAGAATGGGATCCGACCGAAACAATAAGTGAATGCCTTATGATCTTGTTAGATGATTAATGGGAATATTATCACGATTTTTTAGATTAAAGTGTCACAAAAGTATTTCTCTCTCTCTCTCTCTCTCTCTCTCTCTCTCTCTCTCTCTCTATATATATATATATATATATATATATATATCTTCGGGTTTTTACAGCTGCTGCCGTCTTCCCGTGCAAAACCTCCAAAGCCTACGGTCTTGGGCATCTTCGATGCTTAGCCCTCTAGCTTACTGTCTTCATGTTTTCCTTCCATGTTAACCTTGGTCTCCCGCTTTTCTTCTTTCTGTTCGGATGCCATTCATATAGTTACTTTGGCCATCGCTCATCTTCCATTCTTAAGATATGTCCTAACCACTTTAATTCCTTCCCCTCAATTCTTTCAATTATGCTTTCTTCTGCTTCCATTATGTTTCTAATTTCCTTATTTGTGACATGTTCTAATCTAGACTTTCTGGCACTTCTCCGTAAATAATCGATTTCTAGAGCTATTAGTCTATTCTTGTAGTACTTATTGATTGTCCATACCTCACTTCCATACGTTGCAACAGATTCCACCATTGTTTTACCAATATATTTTTTTGTGGGTTTCCAAATATGCTTATCCCACCATATGGAATTTAACGATGATATTATTTTGCTACTCAATTCAATTCTATGTTTTATGTTCTCTTTGCCTATACCTTCAATGTTATCCATAATTATTCCCAAATATTTAGTTTGTTTCACTTGCTTTATTTGGATTCCTTCTTCCAATATTAAATTTTCTCGTTCATTGCTATTTATTGCCAGATATTCTGTTTTTTGTAAATTTACTGTGAGACCCCATGATTAATATGTGTTTTTCAACCTTTTTATCATGAATTCCATATCAAATTTGTCTTGCGCTAAAACCAGTTGATCATCGGCAAATTGTAATGTCAGCAAAAATCTGTTACCTATTGGGATCCCCATACCTTTGCAGCTTTGTTTCCATTTCATTAATATGGATTCTACATAAATATTAAATAAAATTGGTGAAAGACTGCACCCTTGTTTCAATCCCTTTGTGGTTTTTATAGGATTAGACATTATATTTCCAATTTAACATAAGCGGAGTTATCTTTATAGATTTGTTTAATAATTTCTATTAGGTTTCTATCAATATTGTATTTCTCCAATACTTCCCATAATTTGTTCCTCGGAATTGAGTCATAAGCTTTCTCTAAATCTATCATTGTCAAATGGGTTTCTTCTCCAACTGCAGTACGTTTTTCAATTAACTGTTGTATTGCAAATATATTGTCAACACATGACCTTCCTGGTCTGAATCCATTTTGATCTTCTCCTAATTTGTCTTTAATATATTTTTGTAACTTTGTTTTTAATAACTTCGTAAATATTCTATATAATGTGTTATTTATACTTAGTCCTCTGTAGTTTTTTGCGTATCTTCTATCGCCCTACTTGTATATTGGTACAATGTAGCTTATTTTCCATTCATCGGGAATCTTCTGTATTGAAATGCACTTATTAACCAAGTCCCTCAATCTACCTATTAAATTTTTGGGCCATATTTAATTAACTCATTGGGTATGTTTCCCGGCCCTGGTGCCTTTTTATTCTTTAGGGTTTGAATTTCTAATTCTATATCTATTGTATCAAATTCCAGGACGTTCATTTCTATAGTTGGATTTTCTATTGTTTCCATAAACTCATTTCTAGTTTCTGACAGTAAAGCTTTGTAATGTTTTTCTGCGTCAAATTTTGTTAACAAATTTATCTTGCTGGATCCTTGGTTGGTTTTTAGTGTTTTTAGAAATCTCCATACTTCCGATGATTGTGGTCCTCCTATATAACTTTTCTATTTCTTGGCATTTGCTTTTCCATAATTTGTTTTTTTCTTCTATCACTTTCCTTTTAACTTTGGCGTTTGTTCTCTTGTATTCTATCCAATTTTCTGTTGTTTTATTTGCCAACCATTCTAAGTAGCATTTTTTCTTCTTTTTGGTTAATTCTTCGATATCTTCATTCCACCAATCTTGTGTATTTTGTTTTTTATTTATGGTGCCTAATGCTTCTTTTGCTGCCGACTGTATTATTTCCTTTAATTGATTATATTCTTCTTCTATGTCTTCCTTGTAATCCAAATTCTCGATTTTAATCCTCAGTCTTTCTTGATATAGGTTTTTGATACTATCCTGATTAAATAAATACAATTTAAATTTTTCTTCCTGCTTCAGTTGCATTGTTGATTCCCTTGCTTCATCATGCACTTTTTTCACAGTAGGGAATTTGGGGATGATCTGTGCTGTGAGTAGATAGTGGTCGGAACCACAATTTGCTCCTCTTTTAACCCTTGAGTCCTTAATAAATAAGGAAGTATTTTGCTTTACAATTATGTAGTCTATTATTGATTTCTGATTGAGACTAGGTCGTTCCCAAGTAAATTTATGGATATACTTATGATCGAAAAATGTGTTTACTATCTTTAATTTATGTTGTTTGCACATCTCTATGATTCTATTTCCATTATCGTTGACTTCTTGTCATATCCTGAGCTAATGTTTTCCAATCATTCCCTTTATAATTTATTTTTCTTATCATGCCAGATATATATTATCCATCATATTCAGAAAATACCAGAACAAATGGAAAGCCCATCTTCAACAAATTCCATCTCACAGAAATCCGAAAGGTATGCTTCGTTACTACCCACAAGAAAAAAGATCGCTGGGACGTCCAAAAGCACTGGATGTAAAATTCCTCTTTGAGACCTAACAGGCAACATGGCCTAATACTTGCATCAATGATTATATAATATATATATATAATTTTACATCCAGTGCTTTTGAACAACCACTATTGGCCAGAAAAGTTGGAAGACTTAATTAAGATGGGAGGATGGTATAATTCAAGACATTAAAATTTTAAAAATAAAAAAACTGGAAGAATGAAGCGCAGAACAGGGAAGTCTGGCATAGGTTTCTGAAGGCGGCCAAGGCCCACATGGGGCTGTCGAGCAAATTATGATGATGATGATGATGCTTTTGGACGTTCCAGCGATCTTTTTCCTTGTGGGTAGTAACGAAGCATACCTTTCGGATTTCTGTGAGATGGAATTTGTTGAAGATGGGCTTTCCATTTGTTCTGGCATTTTCTGAATATGATGGATAATATATATATATATATGTGTGTGTGTGTGTGGCATGATAAGAAAAATAAATGCCTGGACGGGATTCGAACCCGGAATATATAAATATAATTTTTCTGGACGTGTGTATGTCACTGAACTCTCCCTAAACGACTTGAACGATTTAGATAAAATTCTTGGTTTGTATTTGAGTGGATCCCTAGATGGTTTAGATTCACAATTGGACCCGGTGGATGGTACTGCGATTGGGTTATAGGAATTTTTTATACCATAGGTCGCGCTGATGTCGAATTATGTGATGTTTGAAGTACTCCACTTGCGTCGTAGCTTGGCGTTATTAAATCAATCTAACCTGAAACTTTTTTCAAATTCAAATAATATTTTTTAAAGTGAAAAAAATTAATAATTGACCGTTAAAACTTTCTGAGAAGCTCATGAATAGTAACCTGCAACAGTGCATTTTTGTGTCAATGATTTTATAAAATTCATGGTGTGTTGGACGGCTCATCGAAAATATATTACATTCTGATAGGACAACGTCTGTCAGGTCCTGTTTATATATATATATATATATATGGAATGATAAGAAAAATAAATGCCTGGACGGCATTTATTTTTTTATCATTCCATATTAAGCTTGCATTGCTCAATGTTAAACATTTATATATATATATATATATATATATATATATATATATATAAAGTAAAGTGATCCCACTACAGGCCTCAGGAAGCCCTTGGGGTTGTAGGAGGTTAAGGCTCCCACTTTTTCTTGACAATCGGCAATTGATGTCAGCCGGGTTGTCAGCCCTTTACCCCAGAACAAGCGTCTGGTACTCATTTCAGTTAGAGGCTGAGTCGACCCCAGGGCCATAGTGCCGCCAGAAGGTTTGGGTCAGTTTAAAAATCCTGACCCCACCAGGACTCGAACCCTCGACCTTCCGGTTTGTAGCACAGTGCCTTAACCACTACGCTACGGCGTGCCCCCATATATATATATATATATATATATATATATTTATTTTTTCATTTATTAATATAACTAACTCACTGGCACTTTCGAACCCGTAGGTTCATGACCGCGCGGACATAACCTCTCCATATATCTATATCCTGAGCTAATGTTTTCCAATTATTCCCTTTATAATCTACTTCCCTCAAATCATGGTTAATGTTATTATCCCACCTCATTCTTTGTCTGCCAACTGGGCGTTTTCCTGTGGTTTTCCTACAAGAAGCTTCCATGCACGTCTTTCATTCCCCATTCGTGCCAAATGTCCTGCCCATCGCAGTCTACGAGACTTAACTGTTCTCATTATATTTCACTTCCTACAAAGACCATGTAGTTTACTTTTATGTATAGTTTTCTCCATTCACCTGTCTGTTCATCTCTCTTTGGTCCAAAATAATTTCTTAAGAATTTTATTTTAAAATACTTGTAATCTCCTTTCCTCCCTTAAAGTATGAATCCATGTTTCGCACCCATATAACATAACTGGTAGAATAACGATTTTACATATTTTCAGTTTAACGTTTTTTGAAAGGAGTTGGGACATCAAGAGTCCCTGTAATGCATAAAAGCATACATTTCCAGAATTGAGTCTATGTTTAATTTATTTGTGCATCTCATTACTTTTTTTGATTATTGTGCCTAGGTATTTGAGTTCAGCCACTTCCTCAAAATTTCCATCATTTGTCATTAGCTGTCCATTTCCATTATATAATGTATTTCTATGTGTCACCATATAATTAGTTTTATTGATATTTACTTCCAGTCCCAATTTCTTAGTGTTATTTTATAGTGTGTGCGTGTTGACCTTTAGTAGGGCTATCTCCTTATATATTATATATATATATATATATCTACCAATCCGTCTTATACATAAAAACAGGTATCACACGTTTTCTCCCTTATCCAAATAGGCCCTACATATAATATTCTATCATTGCTTGAGTTCACTCTTTTTTACAATTAACATATAGCCTGCAAAACCAAAACATTAAAAAGAACACAGACACACAGAGTAAAGATATGTAAGTGGCCGAACTTCAGATCTTAGGAGACTCTTAGGATTGTAGAAGGTTACGATGGATATGTCAGCATTCTTGTCACTTTGCCTTTCTCCAAAACATAGATTCGATTCTCATTTCATTAGAGACTGATTTATTCCCAGGGCAATGGTGGCGCCAGAAGAGATTATTTAAAAAAATCCTGTAATTTGAATCCAGCATTAAAACATGTTATTAAGCTAGATTTTTTTTTGTGCAAGTGTTGGCAGCGAGCAAAGATATCGCGTGGCTTTGAATGGATGAAGTTATGAATATGATTTGGTTAAATTTGCGTAACAAACAATATTGCCAAACAAGAGATAAACAATTGTCTAACATGAGGAAACAGTCGAACGCCGAGTTACGAAGATAAAGTGTACGTTGCCATGGTAACGACCGCAATATTGAGTTTTTATTTTGTTATCATCATTGTTGCAGAAGTAAACAGTTAATGGTTTCCGGTCTGTTTCTCGTCAAATTTACTGCATCAGTGCTGCCAACATTGTAAATAATGGCTTTTCAATTACTTATTCCTAAAAAATGTTCATTCAATCTGTATTTCTATAAATAATGGTTTTTCAATTGCTTATTTCTAAAAAAAAATGTTCATTCAATCTATGTTTCTATACAAGATTTACATTCAATATGCAAACATTTTTAAAAGAATGGTGTGTACAGAACATAAATACAGTGTGTTTCAAAATTGAACCGAAGAAATGTGCTTGGTTATATATGACTTAAAGACAAATATTTAAGATGGCGAACCCAGCGTATCATAAAAAAATATCCGAATTATAAGTTGTTTAATGTGTTTGCATTTGATACTTATAATACAGTATTAAAATTAAGTAGAAGTAGAGATTTGTATGAGCTGGCTTTAGACCTTACATATGTAATGGAAAAAAATTCAACAGTTATGAAGTCATCAGCCATATATTAATATAGTAGAAGTAGTCAACATTAGTAAAATTCATGTAAAATTCCGTTGAGGTATTAGTGACACAATTAAAATATAAAATTATAAAATAGTTACTTAATGGTCCGTCTCCTCAACTTAAAAAAATATCAATTATATGTAGCGCTTTCGGGACTAGTCCCATCATCAGCAGAAGTAATATTTTCATAATTTTATACTTTAATTGTATAACAGAAGTAGTAGTAAAATATATTTCAGTTGTTTAGTATGATTTGGTAAAAAGAGGCTCTTGGAAATGAAATGTTTTTTGACATCTACAGGGGTATTCCATTACTTTCAACTTTGTACAAAATTACAACAAATATATTGGTATATACACTTACTCCCTATAATGACGACGTAATAGGCTATCATCAATGTGGATTTAGAATAAACAGGTCTACAATAGATCCGATTTTTAGCATAAGACAGATTTTAAAAAATAAACGGGAATATACTGTAATTACACTGTACATCAACTAGGGTCTACATGTAGATTTCCAAAAGGGACACGATTCAATAAAGAGGGAGAAGTTATACAGTATCCTGCTGGAGTCCGGATTTCCTAAAAAGCTTGTTGAAATGTGTCTAAATGGCACAAAGAGTAGGGTGCGTGTTAGCAAACAGTTTTCAGGTACTTTTGAAATTAACACTGGATTAATGTAAGGAGAAATACTATCTCCTCTACTATTCAATTTTGTATTAGTAGTTGCCATCGAATATTTAGGGAATTATGAAGGCCTACAACTCAATGATGTTAATAGATTGTTAGTTTATGCTGATGATCTAATAAAGGGGATAGCGAAGATATGCTAAGGGCTAACATGCACACTATATTGAGTAACACTAAAAGATTGGAACTGGGTGTAAACATCAATCAAATTAATAAATGTTCATATATAATTATATAATAGAAATGAAAAAGAATGAAAAATTAGGGACATTTTGAAGAAGTGGCCGAATTCAAATACCTGGGAACAATAATTATAAATAGGAATGACATGCACAAAGAATATAGGCTCAATTCTGGAAGTCCATGCATTACACGGGCTCTTGTCTTCCCAACTCCTTTCAAGAAACAAACTGAAAATTTATAATACTCTACTCTCCCATCTATATTATATGGAAGCGAAATATGGACTCTTACTTTAAGCGAGGAGAAAGAGTTACGAGTATTTGAGAATAAAGTAACGTTTTTGGATCAAAGAGAGATGAATAGCCATGCGAATAGAGAAGACTACATAATAGGGAACTACATGGTCTTTATGGGAAACTAGATATAATAAAACGAGTTAAGTCTCGTAAACTGCGGTGGGCAAGACATGTGGCACGAAGGGGAAATTAAAGAAAGGTATGGAAATTTCTTGTAGGTAAACCAGAGAGAAAGCGTCCAGTAGGTAGGCCAAGAATGAGGTGGGAGAATAATGTGACCATGAGTTGAGGGAAGTAGATTATACAGGGGGTGATTGGAAAAATATTAGCTAAGGATAGGGATGTATGGAGAGCGTATATTCGCGTGACTATGAACCTACGGATTCGATAGTTCCTATGAGTTAGTTAGTACTATCACTAGTAGTAATAGGAGTAGTAGTAGTAGTAGTATTATATATCTACTCGTTCGTACCACGTGGGAACATGGATCCTCACTAGCGGGAGTTTCTTTTCCAAACTAATCTAATTACGTTTATTTCCCCTTAAAGATCAGCGAGTGAAATGTGATCAGTATATCGCCTCGATGAGACATCTAGTAGGGAATTAAAGTATTTCTTGGGTGAGAAAGGCAGGTTAAATTTTGCTTAAAGTTAGCATTGGGGTTCTTGTAAGAGTCCGAAACTCTTCAGAGTTGACAGCCACGACTTAAATCGATTATTTCCAAACATTTGGAACAGCCTTTTATTCCCAAATTATAGTAAGGAACCAATGTGTTTTGTCCATCAATTTTTCTCTCCCCGATTCAGTTGTGCTGGGATTCCATCTAAACCAGATGCTTTATACATTTTTTAATTTTTCTATCGCCATTTATATCTTTAGTGCGTTTGGCTCTGTGGCTAATATTTCAACAGTGTATAAATCACTCTCCAATATAATTTTCTGCATGAACATTTAATAACTGATTAAAGGAATTTTTCCATATATTTAATGCACTCCTGGGATCTGCAATCATATTCCCACTTTAATATTTCCTAAATTATATTTGTTACAACAAAACGCCTGCAACCCTGTTTCTACTTTTATACAACAATTCATTTCGGGATCACTTACCTTCTTTCTCAAATATTCCCTCTTTTTACAATTTAAAAAACTTAGTGGTTTCCCGTCTGATGCTATCTAATTATTCTAAATATACTTAATTTGGCTCATGTAAACAATTCATTTTTGCTAGCTTTCTTTTCTTTATAATATCGGCATATTTCCTCAATATATATATTTACTATAACCTAAAATAATGTAATGTAATTTATAATATACTAATAATATAATATAATCGAATATATAGAATATAATATAATATAAGATAATATAATATAATCTACTCTCCTCTCCTTATCTCCTATACTCTCATGTACTGTACTGTCCTGTACTGTCTGTCCTGTCCTGTCCTCTCCTCTCCTTTTCTGTCCTGTCCTGTCCTGTCCTGTTCCTGTCCTGTCCTTTCCTGTCCTTGTCCCTGTCCTTTCCTGTCGCTGTCATGTCCTGTCCTTTTCTTTCCTCTCCTCTCCTCTCCTCTCCTCTCCGGTCCTGTCCTCTACCTCTACCTGTCCTCTCCCTCTCCTCTCCTCCGTCTCCTCTCCTATCCTCCCTCTCCTCTCCTCTCCTCTCCTCTCTCCCTCTCCTTACTATCTTCCTCCTCTCCTCTCATCACCTCTCCTCTCCGACTCCTCTCCTCTCCTCTCATCTCCCTCTAACTCCCCTCTCCTCTCCTCCCTCGTCCTTCTGCTGGCCCGCCGGCCGGTCTCTTCCCTGCCTCCTGCCTTAGCTTTCCCTAGCTCTGCTTGCCGCTTTTCCTAGGAATTGTAGCGTGTAGAAGCTTCCTCGTTGTTTTCCACCCCGGTGAACGATGATGCTCATGCACTTGCCCGTTTGATTTCGGGGACCGTTTGGGCCTTAAAGGTTTCCTGACATTTGTCCTTACAGGTGAAGGAAAAACCCAAAAAAACTCACCCAGAAAAACTGCCCCGACCGGGGATCGAACCCGGGCCCGCTGCGTGATAGGAGCACGCTAACCAACCAACCACCTCGAGAACCACACTGTGTGAATAATATAATATAAATATAATAACCATCATAATATAATAGTACATATAATATAATCTCATATCATATCATCATACTATCATCTAATATAATCATCATCTATATATCATATACATCTACATATAATCCCTATCATACATCCTCGAACTCTCCTATCCTCTCCTTCTCCTCTCCTCTCCTATCCTCTCCTCCCTCCTCTCCTCTCCTATCCTCTCCTCTCCTCTCCTCTCCTCTCCTCTCCTCTCCTCTCCTCTCTCTCCTCTCACTCTCCTCTCCTCCCTCCTCGTCCTCTGCCCGCGGCCGGTCTTTCACTGCCCTCCTAGCATTTTCATGCTGTGTTTTGCAGCTTCACTAGGGATTTATAGATTTGTTAGCTTCCCGTAGCTTTCCACACCAGTGAACGATGATGATGATAATGATAAAGATGATGATGATGACCGGATGATTTTCGGGGACCTTTGGGCCCTAAGCTTCCTGACATTTGTATTGCAGGTGAGGAAAAACCCTGAAAAAACCTCATCCAGGAGCCTATCCCGACCGCAAATCAAACCCGAGCCCGCTGCGTAACAAGGCATAATGCTACCTCGAGACCACAGCGGTGGACTAATATAATATAATGTAAGTAATAAAAACGCGAATAAATTCCATAACTACTGTACTGTTACTTGTGTATGTGGAATAGCTAGCATTTGGACAGCCTATGAAATAATAGAGGCACTCACCGAATTTTCAGGAAGTGAGTTGTGTCATATGTTTACAGCATGTGAGAAGTCCCTCTGCAGATCTTCCTACGTTGTTACAATTGTGAGCCTGGAAGAACAAAGCATACCTTTATGATGTTGACAACCCTGTGTGAACCGCCCACCTCTTTACATTTTGACTTTTCACCTTTTTTCAACATGCACTTGTTACTAATTAGCCGTGCACCTAAGGCAATTACTCCTACACCACTCTTCTGCAAATTCTGCGCAAACTCTAACTTCAGTCATTATAAATTAATGAGCTCAATTATATTTTTTTGATATCAAGTACTTCTAGATTCAGAATTAATATCAAATAAAGAACTACGAAAAAACCAATCTAAATATAAATTAAAATACAAATAAAAATGGAATATGGTAAGACATTCACTAGGAAATATAATGAATAGGTTGAAAATTTTACTTTGGAATGGAATTCTCGGAAGCAAAGAGGAAATTGAAGATGAAGGCTAAACCAAATATGAAAAAAGTGTAGTATGAAATTTCAGGGATAGGAATAACTTGGAAGGAAGTAATAAAGAAGAAAGCGCAGAATAGGATCCGATCGAGACAATATGAGGATGCCTTATGATCTTACTAGATGATTAACGGGAATTTTACCACGATATTTAGATTAAAAGTGTCGCAAAAGTCAGACATTTCTCATCTTATTCGTCCGAAATCCTTTTCTCCTCCCTTTATTTGAAAATTGGTTATATATTATAGCATTTGTTAGAGAAAGGGATCGACTGAAACTCAACTATTGGGAACACGTGCTAATCTGCAATACAGGAAATCCTGAAATACTCATCCCAACTATTCTAAAAAAGTTAAACTAAAAATATATAAACCTTGAATTTTACAGTTATATTATAAAGTTGCGAAACATAGTCTCTTACTTTGAAAGAGGAGAAAATATTACAAGCATTTGAGGATAAAGTGACCAGGAAAATAATATCAGACCAATGATAGACGATAAGATAGACAGATGGAGAAAACTACATAACATTCTCATTGAACTAAATGATCTATACGTGAAACCAGATATAATAATAATAATAATATAATAATAATAATAATAATAATAATAATAATAATAACAATAAATAATAAGACAAATGGGGATTAATTTTGAACATGAAGAAAACAATATGTTTATCAGTTGGTGAACCAGAACAAAATTTAATTTTGGAGATTGGAGAAACAATCAAAATCTTGTAGCGAGATCACATATTTAGGAATTAAAATAAGTAAAAATGGAAGTTATGAAGAGGAAATAAGAAATAGAAATAATATAGGAAAATTTGCAATTTCTTGCCTGAATTGAATATTGTGGATAAAAAAGTAAGTAACAAAAATAAAATGATTATATATCATACAATTATTAAAAGTATCATTAATTATGGAGCAGAGCTTTGGCCATTGACAATAAAAACAAACAAACATCTTTTGGGAACGGAAATAAATTTTATACGAAGGGCAGCAAGAATTTCGAGAATAGAAAAAAATAGGAAGTCAGTTATAAGGAAGAAAATGAAGATTGAAGACACTATTTTAGAGTATATTAAAACTCAGCAATTAAGATGTATAGACATATCCAGCGAATGGAAGAGGATCGGCTACCAAAATGTGTTTTGGAATGGAAACCTGAGGGAAGACGAGGCAGAGGAAGACGTAAAACCTCCTGGAGTCAGGGAATATATTTATACATGAAGGAGAAACATCTACAACCAGGAGATTGGATGGACCGACAAAATTGGCTACTATGAATCGGACGATGTCAAAGACATTAATCAACCAATGATCTATCTAATACGGGTAATAATAATAATAATAATAATAATAATAATAATAATAATAATAATAATAATAATAATAATAATAATAATAATAACAATTTTTGGAGGTGAATTATTCGAGGAATGGTTGGAAAACATTACATCAAGATAGGGATGTATGTAGAACTTATGTCCGCGCGGCCATGAACTTCCTGGTTCGATAGCGCCAGTGAGTTTGTTACTGTCCTACACCTGGACCGATAGGATAATCTGGATTAAGTTAGTTAATCTCAATTGTTCCTTATTCTTAAATATTAGTAAATAATTGTTGAATTTATTTATCTCCGCTTTTTAGTTCGAGAATTTTCAGAATTGTCTAACATATCAATAACACATTACACTGTTATGAGTTACTGAAGACAATGTGCTCGTTATATCAGAATATAACAAACTGTGCAAGTTTGACGATAGATGTTTTCCACTCTTTATAAATACAGAAAAATAAGAATAACAGTGTTTTATGATTGTTTTTTACCTAAGTTTGAATTGATGCTCATTTTTATTTCAGAGTCGTAACCATAGAAACAGATTTAATGTGTTGCGATGGAACAAACAGTGCTATTGTCAATACAAACTAATAATATATTCATGTTATGATATTTGATAAATATACAATGCTTTATTATCTTCAAATATACATGCTTTAGTATCTTTTACCAAATTGCACATTTCAACAAAGTAACTGTAAAACTTACATCTCATAAATATTGAGCCTAATAATAATAATCTAATAAAAACTCTCACGATGCAGCAATGTTATCATTGTGGCATCTTATTGGCCAATCTTGACGAAAGAAAACTGCGAAATAGTTCAGCAAGAACGGACTGGAGCCATTGAAAATCGGATCTCCACGAAGAAACTGTCGCTGCTCGAATGTTGGACATTAAATTTCACGGACAACAGCCCGGCAGCCGCAGTCTCTCTCTCTCTCTCTCTCCTCTCTCTCTCTCTCTCTCTCTCCTCTCTCTCTCTCTCTCTCTATTTCTATATATATATATATATATATATATTCTTGTAAGCCCATGTTTCCCTTAACAGAGATTTTAGGTCCCCTACAGGGATGAATTTGAACCATACTAATTTAGTTATACTTGTTTTCGTATAGATGTCATTTGAGTGGCCCGTGGTCAGCGTTCCGCCTCATACTGACATCTAGGAAACCAATGTAGTACTAGGACGGGAAAATTCGGTAAATTTTGCTTAGAGGCCTTTTCATTCAGGCTTAAGGATCTTTTACGAGCCTGAAAATCTTCAGACTCGGGACCCACGACTTAAAGTCCCTCCCGGAGGACTTGCTCCTTGGATTTTTCCATCCTAAAAAAATCCATCGATCCCGGTCGGGTTTGAACCCGCGACCCTCGGGACCAGAGACAAGGAGCATAAACACTAATCCTGCATATAATATATTGTTTAAGTTAAGAGTAGTTTTTATAACATATAGACATGCAGTGCAGTTCAGTTATGAAGTATAGTACTTATGAAATATAGTACCCAGTAACTGTGAATCATTTGCTGTACATTTCAGACAAATTTCGGCGATATTCTTTTTCACCGCAGAATCGGACAATAGTTTGCCGGCCACTCAGGCTGCGCAGAGTTATCCAGAGACACCAGAGCCTAATCCTGTTTCTCAGAAACACCTTGTAGTAGGAGCAGTAGTAGAATTAATTGTAATTTTGTTAAGAAGACATATAAAGACAATGATAGTGTGCACGGGCATGTCACTATTATTATTAATATATTATTATTATTATTATTATAGAGAATTATTAATATAATAGAGAAGCGAAGAGAATTCAACTTAGAGATGCAAATCCTCTTTATAGATTATAAGAAGGCCTTTGATAAAGTGTCTAGACCAAAATTATGGAACATATTAAGTGAAAAAGGAATACCACTACACTTGATAGCAGTAATTAAGAACATATATGAGAAAACAAAAATAAAAATAAATCATATAACAGGAGGAGTCAGACAAGGTTGTCCTATATGAACCACTCTTTTTAATATTTATTTCGACGACATGATAAGATCATGGAAGCAAATGACGACTGGGGGAATTAACTTAGGAAATATAGTAATAAAAACAGTAGCCTTTGCAGATGACCAAATTTTAATAGCAAAAAAAAACAGAGGACGAACCACAATGAATGCTATATAAACTAAATGTAACATAAAAAAATACAACATGGAAATATCATAAGAAAAATAAAAAACAATGGCCTTCAAGGGCGCTCATCCAGTTCGGACAAAGATAATATTAGAAAATAAACCAATAGAACAAGTGGTAAGATATAACTTCCTAAGTTGCGAAATATCATAAACAGCGGAAACAGATATAAATAACAAACTAAATAAGTTTAATTATATAACAGGAACACTAAAAAGAACTTTGAAAAATAAAGCCAGGAAATACTCTATAATGAAATTATACAAGACAATGGCAGTGCCTATTATTACTTATGGATCTGAAACATGGACAGTGACAACACAACAATCTGCCAGAATACAAGCTGCTGAAATGAGATTCCTCAGACCAATAAGAGGATATCAAAGAAGAGACAAAAAACCTAACACAGAAATAAGACAACTAAAAGTAGAGAAATTAAACACAACAATAGAGAAATACTGAACAAACTGGAAAGAACACTTGGCAAGGATGACCGAGAATAGAATACCAAAAGCAGCATACAGCTATTCGCCACGAGGAAGAAGAAGTTTGGGAAGACCAAAGAAAAGATGGAAAGAGCAGCAATTTGGAGCCGGAACAGGATAGTAAATAAGCCTAAACCGTGAAGAAGAAGAAAATTATTATTATTATTAATAATAATATTAATATTATTATTATTATTATTATTATTATTATTATTATTATTATTATTATTATTATACATCGCTCTGGTCTCGGGATAGTATCTCTGCCTCTTACGGAGTGGGCAGAGGTTCGATCCCCATTGACGACAAGTTTTGTGGTGATGTTTTTTTTTCGGGATTTTTCTTCACCTGTAAGACAAATTTCAGAAAACTTTTCTCTGGGGAGGTCGTCCATATCCTTATTTGGTCAAGAAAATATGTATGTGATTCAGAATTTAAAAATTCTCTCCTCATGCGTCATGGCCCTGAATGACCCGGAAGGTGTAAAACACGTAAAGGTAATATAAATGGAGAGGTTAAACTAAGGAAAGGAACACATAATATAATAACTATTTTGTCATATTATATGGAATATTTAAGCAATTCAATTTACAGCCCGCATGATTTTGAACCAAACACGGTTGACAGTCACTGAAATATTATCGAAATGAAATTGTAAGACCGAATGCCGCAATTCTTCGAAATTTTTCGAACCTGACCTGTAAATATTTGACTTTTAAAGTACAGATTACAGAAGGCCGTCCTAACATTCTTACATAATAAATTCAGGTAAATGGAATTTTATAAAATACGTAACATAATTCCATTTTCTAATTAATATGTTAAAGCCTTTATTAAAATTTGTATTCACTAAATAGTGTTTCAAGGCACCACGCGGGTGTTTATTTCTTTGGACAATTCACTCCGATAGCTGCACTCCGGTCCTGAACTATGGACAAGATGAAAACTCTAGTGGTATTGCCCATCAAATGATGATAATGATTATAATAATGACCTAGATATTAGTTTAGTGGCCAGAGCTTCGGACTACAGTTCATGAGGTCTCGAGTTCGATTTTCGGCCAGACTACAGTATTTTTTCCTTAAAAGGTAATAAACCCTGTGGCCACCGCCTTCTAAGGCTCTCAACTTCGAAATACTTACAATCCGCCAATGTCAGGAAATAATGTCGGGAATATCGTAGGACAACTTGATGGCATTACACAATGTGTGTAAATGTGTATATATATATATATATATATATATACATAATTTATATTTTATTATATTCTATGTTTTTGTTAGTATTAGCTAGTATTAGATCACATCATCTTTGTATTTTGTTTAGTCTGTATTTTAATATCTTAAAATTGTAATATGTATGTAATTTTTTGTATAATTTGGTATAATTTTACTCTTCCAGCTAAAATAAAGCATTATTATTATATATACTCCATTATTACGAGATGCAGCGAGAACTCGATCTTCACTGCCACCAGGTAGCTACTATAACAAGTAAGCAAATTAAAGAGAATATTTTTACTTTATAGCGGTGACTTTATAGCGATGTTATAATTATAACATATATATATATATATATATATATTCTATATTTTTCTGCCGAAGAGCAGGTCTTTCACTCCAATCATAGTATTTTCGTGCTATGCTTTGCAGTTTTACTAGGAAATTATAGGTGTGTAGCTTCCCGTTACTTTGCATATATATATATATATATATATATATATATTATATCTGTTAACGCTTTAGCTGTCGTAATTTTTATTTTTCTGAACGAAACTAGGTATATAACAATAAACTAAGAAAAATAAGGCCAAATTCCGATAATCAACGAAATCGGACCATTAGGAGCGGGGGTCAATATAAAATGAACATTTAAAAATCACTCTAGCGGCCGTATTTTTTTTTTAATTTTTGCAATGAATGTATGTGCAATGAATATGAAACGAGAAAAGTATTCTCAAAACATTAGCAAAGTCGGACCATTGAAGTGGGATTTTACCTGAATTTTAAAAATAGTTCTAACAGCCGCTATGTTTGTTTTCTCGCAACATAACAATATGCATATCATTTAATTAATGAAGGATAGATATATTCCGTATACCAACAAAATCGGACTATATAATCGACTTGTTGAGGAATTCGCAGTTCTTGCGTAACGAATGTTTTTTTTTTAAAGAAGGGGACATACTAACTAGAGGTGAAAACAAAAGCCTGCGGCAGTCGTAACACATCTCAGTGCGAGAGAATTCTGAGTTTTTTTTTACATATATGTAAATTTATTTGGTTGTGAAGCGAGTAATGTGCTAACCTCGCATTCGCGGTCCAGGAAATTCAGATTTCAGCACGTTCGTGACTGGAATATTTGGTTTGACGACAATATTTTTCTCTCCATGTGTTTATATAATTTAAAAGTTTGGTTTTCCTCTTTAAAATCTTATTTTGAAAATTTTGTTATGCTAAAGTTATCACCGGCTGCTGCATCTCCACCTGTATTTTATTAAATTCTTTCTGATTTTTTTTGTACACCAACTATTCATAAAATTAATTAAAATAATAATGCAAATATAGAATGGATATTTATCAGACGGTCGCATTTCACACACATATTAGTAACATTGATAAAATTTCATTTAACCCATACTCCTCTGTCAAACACATTCTTTAGGTTTATCGTAAGTAATGCCACGAGTGATTTCCAAATTATCGATAAATTCACGACTCACGAAGTGAGGAGTAAATTTATCTAGAGAATTTGGAAATCAAGAGTGGCATTTGTTAGAATTATTTAACGAATAAAATTAAGCTCTTTACTCACAAATCATTATTTATCTATAGTTATTTTAAAATATTTATATAAAACGGCGATGTTTGAAAACAAATGAGAAACGATTCGTATGCTTCATTTGCTTCTTTTGTTCATCACTGCAACCAGATCATATTATTTATTGCCAAAGGATCGCAATGTTGTAAGAATGCATCCTAGTGGAGAAATTTATAACCAACAATATAGGTATTAATTAATTTCTGATGTCCTGTGATGTAAATATGTCAATTATATTTATCTGCAACGTCATTTCCTGGAAAATAATTTGTTTAAGGAAGTGCAAATGGTGGTTTATTTTTTTTTTGTGGTATAATCAATTGTTACAAATGTTTTTATATTAACTCCCGCATGCGCTATGTGTTGACATTAATGCACTATACATACAATCTGGTAGCCATATTTCTTGGAGAGTCAGTCACTGCAAAATAATGCTATGACCTATTCAGAATGTTAAAAAGGAGGTGCTTACTTTATTATGATAAACTTTAGTTAGTAAATTCTAGGTGAAACGCGACTGTGATTGGTGTAAATCAAAGATCATTGAAATGTGATTGGTCATTGACTGCCATTTGTGGCATGAGTTAAATAGTCATAAGTAATGCCACGAGTGATTTCCAATTTATCTAGAGGATTTGGAAATTAAAAGTGCATTTGTTAGGACTATTTAACGAAATAAGTAAGCTGTTTACTCACAAATCAGTATTTAAATATAGTTGCAGGTATTTTAAAATATTTATATATTTAATGTAAGCGGCGATGTTTGAAAACAAATCAGAAATGTTTGATTATGTTTCATTTGTCCATCCACTGCAACTAGATCATATTTATATATTGCCAAATAGGATCACAATATTGTAAGAGTGCACTCTAGTGGAGAAAACATGAAACACATCAAACTGTATATTATAACCACCATTATAGGCTATTAATTAATTTTTTAGGAAAAAACTCAGTAAAATCGTTATTTGTTTTTTTCATGGGTCCTTTTCAAGTATGCAAAGTTTCAAGTCGATCCAATGTTGTTAAGTGGGTGAAAATCGTGTTCAAAGGTTCAGTTACATAGATACAGGTCTGTTACATAGACAGATACAGGTCAAGCTAATATAAAGCGTGAAAAAAGTGGTTCTGTATTCACCTCAGACTATAAATTTTAACAATATAAAAATAGGTGCATGGGTCTCAAATCGAGCGGTTATCACTGGAATGTTTCAAGGAAAAATAATAGTACATAAGAGCTAACAAAATTTACAAAAAAAATACAGTATACTATCATGTTATGACCATACAATCAAAGTGTCATCAAGTAAAAAAGTTATTTTAATAGATGGCGCGAAAACAACTCTTTGTGATGTACGGGAATTCCCGTGATCAATACACAGTGTGTTAAAGCTTCTTGAAATAAGCATAAGGTAAAAAAGTTACAAGTAGGGAGCCTATATATTTTTGAGTCAATAAAAAAAGAAAGCTGAGTTAAGGAAAGAGTGTAAAATGCTGAGTTTGCAGTGAAATACCTGCTCTTGGACAGAATACTACGAATGAATGATATTTAACGATACTTTTTTACAACTTGGATAATTAGGATCGCGATTCAAATATGGGTATGAAGGGTCGTATTAATCTTGATCATAGACCTCTATTTCTGGATTCCGGGTTATTTTAAATGCTATAAATTTAGACCACGAATTCCATGGGTGTATTCCCTTCCGAAGGAACTCATAGTCGTGATGTATACATCCATTAAAAAACATTTCTACCTACCTAGGTTAAAACTAACGAACTTTGGAACCAAAGGCGAGCGTGGTATCTTCTAGACAGTTTTTAGGAGTAGAATTCCGTTTATGCTTGCTGTGAATTGTTTTGTGTTGTGAACCCGGCTTGACATTTGAAATTATAAGTTTTATTAAGTGTTAATGGATTCTGTTACAGACGCACTCGTAGAAATGTTTGTTTTGAGCTTTTCCAGATAGAAAGTGTCATACAACAGCCTTGGAAAGGCAGAAATCCCAGAATAGTCTTAACTGGTCCAATACTATATAATAATAATAATAATAATAATAATAATAATAATAATAATAATAATAATAAATAATAATAATAAAAGTAATAATAATAATACTGTAAATACAATGACAATAATGTTATAGTATAATAATAATAATAATAGTAATAATAATAATAATAATAGTAATAGTAATAGTAGTAGTAGTATTAATAGTAGTAATAATAGTAATAATAGTAATGATAATAATAATGATAATAATAATAATAATAATAATATATAGATAGTTCATCGGTTGATTAATATCTTTGATATCGTCCGATTCCTAATAGCCATTTTTGTCGGTCCATCCAATCTCCTGGTTGTAGATGTTTTTCCTTCATGTATAAATATATTCCCTGACTCCAGGAGGTTTTAGGTCTTCCTCTGCCTCGTCTTCCCTCAGAACTCAGTTATAAGGGAGAAAATGAAGATTGAAAACACTATTTTAGATTATATTAAAACTCAGCAATTAAGATGGTATGGACATGTCCAGTGAATGGAAGAGGATCATCCAACAAAATCTGTTTTGGAATGGAAACCTGAGGGAATAATAATAATAATAATAATAATAATAATAATAATAATAATAATAATAATAATAATAATAATAGTAATAATAATTCAATGGCAGTAATACTGCTGTAGTATATTATTAACAATAATAATAATAATAACAATAATAGTAAAAAGTGATCTCCCTACAGGCCTTAGGATGCCCTTAGAGTAGTAGGAGGTTAAGGGTCTGACTTTTATAGAAAATCGGCACGAGATGCCAACCGGATTATCAGTCCTAGAGACAGCGTCTTTACTCCTAGAACAAAGTCTGATGCTCATTTTTGTTAAAAGCTGGATTGACTTCAGCGCGTACATTTGCTCTCTATGCATATCCATATCCTGTGCTAATGATTTACAATCATCTCAATATTGTAATCTGCTTCCCTTAAATCAATGATCTTAATGTTATTCTCTCATCTTAATTCTTAGTCTACAAACTGGTCATTTTTCCTCTGATTTTCCTACAGTAACCTTCCATGCCTCTCTTTCATTCCTCATTCATCCCACATATCCTGTACATCATAGTGTATGAGATACTTGCTGTTCTTATTATATCTGGTTTCCTATAAATGCCATGTAACTCTCTATTAAGTAGACTTCTCCATTCACCTGTCTGTTCATCTCTCTTTGGTACAAAAGTTTTTCTAAGATCTTTATTCACAAATACTGGTAATATTTTCTCCTCCCGTAAAGTAAGAGTCCTTGTTTCACTTCCATATAATATAACTGGGAAAATAATAGTTTTATATAATTATGTTCAGTTTCAACGCTTTATTTAGAGGAGTTGGGACAACAAGATTCCCTGTAATGCAAGATAGCGTGCATTTTCAGAATTAAGCCAATGTTTAATTTCCTTGTGCATCTCATTCATATATATATATGTAATTATTGTTACTAGGGAAGAACATTATAAAAAACTGTGGTATAATGAGAATAAAACAACTGAAGATAACATATATGAGTGTGAGATAGGAATAGATATGATAACAATGGAAGAATTAGAAGAAGTACTGAAAACAACAAAGAACAGAAAGGCAGCTGGAATAGACGGAATTAATATGGAATTAATAAAATATGGAGGATTTTTTTTAAAACTGAGATTATTACATTTTTTAAATTTATGTTGGAAACAAGCAACAATACCAGAAACCTGGACAACAGCAATAGTACAATCTATTTTTAAGAAAGGAGAACGTAACGACTGCAACAACTACACAGGAATAAGCATTTTAACTGCAGGCTATAAAATATACTCAAGAATCTTAACATTTAGGTTAAAACAAATAACAGAGGTAATGTTAACAGAAGAACAAAGTGGATTCAGACCAGGGCGTTCATGTATGGATAATATATTTACGATAAAAGAATTTATAAACAAAAGAAGAGAATATAACAAGGAAACACACATTGCTTTTATTGATTTTGTCAAGGCATTTGATAAAGTAGACAGAGCAAAACTCGGGACAATTTTAAAAGAAAAAGGAATTCCGAAACACTTAATAGCAGCTATAAAGAGTTTGTACTGGAACAGAAATTTTGTTATAAAAACTAGAAATGAAGTAAGTAAAAATACAATTCATACTAATCAAGGAGTTAAACAAGGATGCAGTATCTCTCCAGTTTTGTTTAACCTATACATCAATGATATAATAAAAAATGGAACGAAGAAACAAATAAAGGAATAAAATTAGATAAAACACACTACTTGAAAACATTATTATACGCTGATGACCAGGTAATAATAGCAAATACAGAAGACGAACTTCAGAGGAATATTTTTAAACTACATAATATATGTGAACAATATAATCTCAAAATATCCATAGAAAAAACTAAGGTAATGGCATTCCAAGGGAAAAATCAAATCAGATCCAAAATAGTAATAGGAAACAAAATCATAGAACAGGTGAACCATCTCAATTATCTAGGGTGTGACATTTCATTTAATTATGATAATGATATAAATAATAAAATAGCAAAATTCCAGGGAATATGTGGTACGATAAAACGATCACTAAATAACAAAACAACAAGAGAGACCCAATTGAAATTTTATAAAACATTGGCAGTACCGGTACTGCTCTATGGTTCAGAAGCCTGGATACATAAAAAACAAGATCTAAGTAGGATAACGGCGGCAGAAATGAAATTTTTGAGATCTGTTAAAGGGTGCACTAAGGAAGACAGAATCAAGAACACAGAAATAAGACAGGAACTTGAAATATTTGCAATAACTGATAAAATAGATACATATAGACAAAAATGGAAGCAACACATAGACAGAATGAATGAAGATAGATATCCAAAACAAATAACAAAATACAAACCTAAAGGCACCCGAGATGTGGGCAGACCGAGAAAGAGATGGGCTGAAGTCGGAACGGGTCAACAGACCTAATCCATGAATGCAGATGATGATGATGATTGTTACTAGGTCTTTGAATTCAGCCACTTCTTCAAAATTTCCCTCAGGTCAAAGATATTGTCCACTGTCCTGAAGTCTTCCCTGTACCCGGCTTGATAATGTGAGGTTTTCTCATTTTCATTTACCAATTTTTTTAGCCTGTTACAATGTTTCCTATCGTAATAACAATAACTATAATTAATATGCAAATGTACCACGTAATGCCCAGAAATCAGGGGAATGTGGTAATTATATTGATTTATGAATATAAATAAATTGTTGGCAGTTTAAATTTATTGACTCTTTTAAAGAAAGGAAACACGTGCATTCACAATGACATTACCCATGGTCCTGTTTGACCGTACTTGCATATTCCCGTTCTACGATTAAATAAAAATATATGAATAAATAGCATATACACCCATGTCTACTATTTACATATTTACACTTTGAGACTTTTTTATATCTATACACATGGTCTTTTCATGGATAAGTGTAGATGTGTATTATTGTGTTTGTAGTGTAGACATAGATGTTATATATATATATGATTTCGGTGACCGTTTGGACCTTAAAGTTTTCCTGACATTTGTCTTACAGGTGAGGAAAAACCCCGATAAAAACCTCACCTAGAAAAACTGCCCCGACCGGGGAACGAACCCGGACCCGCTGCATGACAAGGCAGCACGCTACCTCGAGATCACAGCTGTGGACTTTCTGTATATATATATATATATATATACGTAAATACCATGTGTACAAATATGAAAAAATAATAATTGTCTCACCCTCTCTCCCATCCATGAATCAATCTATACATATCTAATTCTAGCGTAACTCCGTCCTTTGTACAATGAAAAATAGCTACGAAAGAGACTTAAGACGAAGCTATTCACCCTACATACGCGTACACCCATACACACACACACACACACACACACACACGCACACACACCCATATACGAACACTCACATTGACAAAAAAATAAGTAACGTAATGACCATAAGTCAGATTATATTTTATTTTATTATTTTATCATTATTTTATTATCATTATTATTATTATTATTATTATTATTATATTATTATTATTATTATTATTATTTTCTTACAAGTATTGACTGTCAACATCTGGTGCTATTACATCTATTTATAATAATTGTTATACCGATTAGTTTTACTAAAATATTAAATACAAGGAGCGGAGAGATGGGATCGCGAGCCACGTACATGTAACTCTGTGTGTCAAGTGAACTCTCATTAACATTTATAAGCAGTCAGATTGCTATCTCAAACAACAATATGCTAATATACGCCGTAATGCTTAGCTGTCAGTGGAAATATGCACACTGTCTACCACACTATCCATTTGTAATTACACGGCCTGTCTTACTAATATAGGGTGCTTTAGAAAAGTAAAATTATGTGAAAAAGTTTCACACTCTCAGAAAGAAGACTGAGATATAAAGAGATAAAAATGCTTTATCGATTGTAGTACAGTTAGCGTACAATTATTAATTAACAACAGCAAAACAAATTACATATTACTTCAATAGAATGAAATTAGCGACATAATTAATGTGTGTATTTTTGAAAGAATGTAATAGTGCTATATGTACGTGAACCAATTCTGAGGATTCCTTCCTCTACTTGAGTGCATAATTTGTCATTATGAACCAGATGGTTGACACATTAGGACTTATTTTGTTTTTTGTTGTAACTTTGAAGTTTTTTTAAATTCAAAACTAATAATGTTTTAAAATAAAGATTGGTATTTATTACTTTTTAATATTAGCAATATAAAGAATGATGAGTGTATTATACAACACATCTCGTTTCTGTCCTGAATTCGCTGTGATGATGATTAAATTAGTTTACTCGGAAGTACGAATGATCCCAATTTGGGAATATGTTGGTTTTTTAATTTGTGGATCCCAGATTAGAGCCATATTTTCATATTGTTAACATTTATAGTCTAGAGTGAATGCAGAACCACTTTTTAAATGTAGGATACAATAATTTACGTATTTAAATGTAAGCGGATTAATGGCATTTGGTGTTGAGGCGTAAAAAAATCACTAATCACTTATCCTTCCCCCATATCATAATTTATATACCTCCGCCCAAAAGAAAGAAATATATTAAGTTATGTAGATAAAAAATAAACAAAAGAAATATATGTTTATGATTTTATTGCACAAACTTGTAAATTAATGCTATTGGAATAAAAAATGAAGTATAAAATATTGCTTATTAATGTTGTTTTAGTTAAATTGAATGGAATAATAAATTATGGCTTCAATTTTAAATGTAGGCAACGTTCCACAGACAAGCTCCCTGACGCGAGAGTAACAATGCGTGTAAAGACAAAAGACGCCTCATAAAGCTCAACAAGGTAAAATGGATACGTCGTTATCCTTTATTAGTGCCATCTATGAATCAACAACCCAACGACGCTTTATACTGCGATGTACAAAGGTCGTTGCCAAGGTTAAAATTGCTCTGACGCTAAAATGAAACTACTTGCTTGAATTTCAAGAATATCGCGCCCACATATTTATATAAAATAGCCAAATAAAAGGAAAAAACTGATTAAAAGGAAGTACTCAGACAGAAAAAGACTAAATTCGTGGAACTGTGTGTTTTTTAACATGAAAGTATTAACTTATGTAATTAATTTTAACAAGGGAATAATTACAATACGTGTTTTAAAATACATTAGTTTTTACATAAATTCTACCTGCTATTTAAATTCTAACATTCTTCCTCATTGTTGTACTCCCATTAACACGTCCTCGTGTAACGAGCGGAAAAATTGAGAACATATTATGCAATTTTGTAAAGAGACAGAACACTTGACGGGATCGCAGTGGCTACAGTAGAGATTTATCAAGTCGAATCATTTATTATTTATTTATTTGTTTATTTATTGTCCCATATTTAAAACCTCTCTTTCACTTTACGGTTGTTAGATTATAGATTGTGACTAATTCAGATCGTTTAAGATTGTCTTGTAGGGCGGGAAGGATCATGCGCGAAGAGAAAGTGTGAAAATTCTTAGGTACTGTAAGAAAGTTGAGAGAGGTTAAAATTAGGATTCAATGAAGAAATTTGTGAGCGTGCAGGCCTATTTGAAAAAGGACCACTTGGCGGCTCATAGTTCCCGTAATAATTGTAAATCTAGCTGAGGGTGCAAAGTGCTTTTTTATGTACAGTATTTGTTATCTTAACGCTGTAAACTATCATATACAGGGTGTATCAAAATTAATAACACAAACTGAAACGAGTGAATGTATATGATAACACAAGTCTGCATTTTAAAACTTTTCTCAGATGGTTTATTTAAAATAGGTGCTTTTACATCAATGTTTTATACTGATACCAGAAATTATTTTCATTTTTGTCTATCGCGTCAGGTTTTTGCACAAAATAAGAATTTATATTTTCACGTTTTAGCTACTACAAGCACAAATATATTCAAACTTCATTTCATACAAGATAATTTTTTGTTAAAAATACATGTTAAAAATACTGTAGAGAACTGTTCTAATAATTTCGTGACTACCTTGTAACAGAACAGAAAGTAAATGGCGTTTCATTCATTTTGAAACCTTATCTTCTTTGACTTCCAGCTTTCAATTTTTCTTGTGTGATGGATGCAAAATTTCTTTCAAAGGTACTTGAAACAAGGCCCATCCTTTAGTAGAGCCCTTACAAACTGCTTCATCAAGTCCAATTTGATGTGTATTGGTGGAAGCAGGGCTTTTTGAGGGTCTACAAGTGGTTCATGTAGGATGGTTTTAGTTCCAGACACAACATTTCTCCTCTCTGGCCAAACTTTCACACCCCAATGTTTTTGCTTTCCCCGACTGTCCCATTCACATACAAAGCATGCCATTTTTGTGAAACCAGCTTGTTGACCTAATAGCATCCCTATAACATTGAAGTCACCGCAGATTAGCCACCTGTATTCCTCATACTGGATACTTGTTAATAGAAATGTCTTGTTTTCGAATGTCTACTTCATCTGAACTGAATGGGCAATATGAATGGACCCATACACATTCCCATTATGAAGTAACACACCTTTGAGACTTCTCTTTGACGAGTCTATAAAAAGTGTCCACTGAACAGAATAATTCTCAATGTCATAGAAGTGCATTAACTCGTTCATGTTATTAGAGTAAACCAAGCAGTCATTCTGTGAGAATAAAGGAACTAGTTCTTTTTCTCTGTGTCTGTACCATGAGTAATGTGTTCCTGGTTCCAGAAGATTCATGCTTTTAAGCCGTGAGCCAAGTAGTTTTGCAGATTCCTTTGGCAAATTCAGATCCTTAAAGTCACTTTGAGAGAACCGTTATGGAGTAAAGCGGTATACAGGCTGATATACATCATCAGTGATTGCATCAAGTTCACTTTCAACATCATCGTCTGTCAAATTCTCTAAAACAGCTGGAGGAAGAGGAACAGGCAGCTCTTCTCCATGTGGTACTGGCCTAATAGCTAAAGGGATGCTTGGATATACAATTTGGTTCTTATTTTTTTAATTGCTCCCCTGAACATTAAGCAAACAGGAGGAACAGTCATTAAGATGGTCTTTAGGCTCCTTCCACACCATAGGAATCGCAAACGGCATGCACGTTTTCTTCCAGTTTGTCCACAATCTTAACCTCTCAACGCAATAGCGGCACACTTTCTTTGACGCCCAAGCCTTATCCTGGTCACCAAGTTTCACTTTAAAATAAGCATAGTAAGCTTTTTTCACAAAGTCTGTAATATCCGTTCTTTGCTTAAGCATTGTATAATTTCCACAAATATAGCAGAAAACGTTTTCACACACTTGCGTGTTGACATTGCCATACTTGCTGTCACACTAGAGAGATTAAAATGAGAACAGAATTCATAATGCAAGTTTCTGAGATGAACAACACTTCAAAGTTCACTCAATAACCACCTCATCAACAGTTGTCCCAACCTAAAGGCTTAGAGGCTTGAATTGACAAATTTCCCTCCAACAATACTCATTACTGTCTGGCACATATTATGCTCTCACCAATAAATATATGAAAACAAATTAGGTCCATTGTGAAAAAACTGTACGCGATAGAAGAAAACTAAGAAAAGTTTTGGAATCAGCATAAAAAAGTGAACTAATGCAACATATTAGTTTTCAGTCATCTGATATCATGCAGAGTAGTGTAATAGAATCAAAAAGGTTTTAGTAAATATGGATTCGCAAATGAGCCTTGTGAGAGATAATTGAAAAATTGTGTGCCTACAAACCGGCACTGGCTTTATTAAGAAACATAGTCCTAATTAGAACAAATTAATTTTTAAAGTTGACTTATCGTTTAATTGCCATTTTATGTTGCTTCATAATTAGCTCATAACTTAACCTACCAACTCCAAGCGCGACAGGCCTAGAAGGCCCTTGGCCTACCATCCGACTGCTGGACTCACATCCACATGTTTTAATCAAAGAGGTTGACGATCATCTAGCCAGTGTAGGGGTGACATGTGGTCAGCATGTCGGGTCCCCAGCCGTTATAGCTGGTCTTCTCAACCTGGGGCCGCTAATTATTGTAGCTACCCAAATGCCTCACAATGCTGGGTGGGCACCGGTCCCATTCTGGCCGAAATTACATGAGAAAATTTCTTCCTCTATGGAGACCCAAACCAGCGCAAGTCCCGTAGCTCTGCGCCAAGGCTTCTTGCCTTAACCACTCGGCTACGATGCGGGACTTAACCTACCAAGGAATATAATAATTATTACTTTACTTGTTATACAGTAATACTGTACACTGATACATGTTAAATGAGGTGTTCAAAGTGTCGTCCTTGCATCTGCATTCGGTCAGTATGGGACCGGTGCCCACCCAGTATCGTGAGGCATTTGGGTAACTACAATAAGTAGCGGCTCCAAATTGATAAAACCAGTTATAACGGCTGGGACTCATCATGCTGACCACATTTAACGTCTACACTGCCTGGATGATCACTTACCTCTGTGATTAACACATGTTGATATGAGGCCAGCAGCCGGGTGGTAGGCCAAAATGCCTTCTAGACCTGTCGCGTCGTGGATTTTGTTTTGTTTGATTTCGGAAAGAGAAACAGCCTGTTAGTAGGTTAAGGTCAAGATGGAGAAATAATATTAAGCATGATTTGAGGAAAGTGAATTATAGCAGTTGATGGGAAAACTTTATCTATGGATAGCAATGAATGGAGGGCATACGTCGGTGCAGTAAAAATACCTTCGGAATCTATAATGCCAGAGAGTTAGTTATATGCAGTAGTTTAGACCCGGATGTCTAGATATCCTTACTGGGTGAGAGGGCGGATCTCCTTGTGTAAAGTTCTTGATCCCTTAGTTTCATAAATAAATGGCATGAAGTCTTATCAGTGGGTACAATGCATTTTATGTCACCAGTTTAGTCCACAGACGAAGTGTATGAAAGTAGTACGTATTTCATACTCAGCACATTATATCATGAAGGATTGTACTATAACTTACCTTCATTTAGACGCTGAGCGGGCGTGTTAGTTCCGAGTCTGACGGACACACTTCAAAATTTTAATCATCACCCTTACCTCACAGTGAACTACGCACATTAAAATATAAAACATACAATTGAATACGCCTGAAATAAACTACAGATGTGAGTGACATCATGACTGTTCCTATATTCTCAAGTAGTAAGCCATTGTATCACTTGCAATTCACCGTGCCCCCCTTCGTCCCTTGATTTCATTCTTCTCGTCTGTGGACTATACATTTCTACCACATTTTGAAAGACACAGCATTGAGCTGGTTTGAATTTTCTCTAATTCATTGTCAGTGCACAACTGTTTGTGTGAGTACACTCGTCTAGTAGTTAGTGAAGAAAATATATCAGGGAAAGTGAAAAAAAATAATCAGAGTAACTTTCCAGTAGATTAGTGATTATTTAATCTACAAATACATTTTTGAACGACTGTACCGTAAAATTGAGTTTGTTTGCATGAATTAATATTCTTGTTACTTTTGGATCTTTAAACTGTTATGTAACCGATCTGCAGTCCTCAATGGCGTAAGCCTAATATTGGGCCTTAACCTCTCTTCTGTTAGGAATTACAAGACCAAGTTAATTTATTTCACTTGTTTATCCAGAGATGAAATGAATGGTATGCGGTAAACGTATCTACACTATGAGACATCTGGTAGGTAACTAAGGCATTACTAGAATGAATAAGATCGATACATTTTGCACAGAAGCCTTTTATTTTTATTCAAGTTTGCAGTTCTTTTACGAACTTTTTTATCTTCAGACTCGAGACCCATCACTTATGTCCCTCCCGGATGACTTGCTTCTTGGATTTTTTCATCCTAAAAAAATCCCGGGACCCTCGGGACTGGAGGAATGGAAAATACCTCTAGTCCACCGCGGCCGACATACAACGAATACTTTTCACTTTTATTAACGAAAAAAATTATCAAGGATTATAAAAATTTAATTAATTAAATACCCGCCAAGTGCTCCCTTTTCATAAAGACTTGCATACTTATACTATTGTTAATAAAAACACGTAGTCAATGTACCCATTTCAACAATTAAAAATTAAAAGAGTCAACATGTTTCAACAGCGAAGCTGTCATTTTCAAGACTTATATTCAGTCAATATTTAGTCTTGGAAATGACAGCTTCGCTGTTGAAACACGTTGATTACTTTAATTTATAATTGGTGAAATGGGTACATTTACTACATATTTTACGATTATATCACCAAGAAGATCATTACTTTATTAAACTATTGATAATGATAACTTCAGTATGGTAATTGTTTCCAATTGTATTGTGACTCATAGTTGGACTTGACGGGCGGTCATGAGTGACGGAGGCCGGTATTCAATAACCAATCACTCTAGGCCATGCAATCTCCGTTTTCCGTATAGGCTGAGGCTCTCATATTCTAATTGTACCCAGATTTTTTAAAAATAAATATATTGTTAGCATGTGATGTTGAATAGAGTGAGCCAGTTAGAATAGGTTCTGCATAACCCATATAAATAATTACGGAGATAAGGGCTGAGAGTAGATATCACGGAAAGTTTGGATTTTGAATACTGGCCGGAGTCTTGCCTTGAATGACAGAGAAGGATTGATAAGACGTGAGCTCACGAACTGGAATGTCCATAGAGAACATTCCATAAACATCAATCCCACTCTCCAGAAAGGTAGATTATTATCGAGAGTTTGACCCGAGAAGTGTCCGGACTGGCTTCCAAGTGGTTCGCATATATAAGGGGATGTGAGATCGGACTAGTCAATAACCACTCTGCTAGGGTTTTCGGAGGTTTTCCTTAGACGAAAGGCAAATATCGGAGTGGTACCCTGATTTCCACCAGTAAACGATAAACTCCCGAGTTTTATTTTATCTTCTTGTAAGCCCATGTTTACCTTAACAGAGATTTAGGCGCTCTCCCCCTACAGGAAAGAATTTGAACATACTAATTTAGTTACACTTGTTTCGGTATAGATGTCATTTGAGTGGTCCATGGTCAGCGTTCCGCCTCATACTGACATATAGAAAACCAAGGTAGTACTAGGACGGGAAAATTCGGTAAATTGTGCTTAGAGTCCTTTTCATTCAGGCTTAAGAATCTTTTATGAGCCTGAAAATTTTCAGACTCAGGACCCACGGCTTAAAGTCCCTCCCGGAGGACTTGCTCCTTGGATTTTTCCATCCTAAAAAATCCATCGACCCCGGCCGGTTTTTAACCCGCGACCCTCGGGACCAGAGGCAAGGAGCATAACCACTAGTCCACCGCGGCCGACTATAAGTAATTTTAATTTTAATTCTATTTTCAAAATTCAAAATTTTTGTAAACTATCAGCTTAACCTGAAAAGGGTCGTTTCTCGTTGTCGGATGCTGGGCCTCCGGGGCGAGGGGGGTTGCGTCCTCGCCTCCTCGGGGCATGGGCGGCGGTTGCGGTCTTCCTCTTGGCATTCGCGGATGGCGGACATCCTTTATCTGGACCTTTGTCGGAGATCGTGAACTGTCATCTTGTTGGGATTTTCGCTCTGGGGCGTTAGGGGGAAACTTAGAACATAAATATCATTATCGAACAAGATACATCCAGGACATTTAAGACCCTAAAACAGCCAGGAAGCGGCGGACTTCCTCTGCATATGGGGAGACTCTGCCCTTCCAATCACTACCGCTGGGACTAGTCATTCAGTCGGGCCCAGTGGAGCAGAGAAGCGATATCAAGAGTAAAGGCAAGAAGCTGTACCAAGCGAAACCGTCACGAGTATGTAGGACTGTATAACTGATAAGTAAACTTTGAAGCAAGAATCATTATTGACAGCAAGTTATTTATGAAGAATCAGTGAAAATTTGTGAAGAAAATGAAGTGAATTTGAAAATTTTCTGTGAACATTTGTTGTCTTTATTCGAAGATATTCGATCAGAATCTGGCCTAGTGACATTATTATATATTGTCTTACAAGGGAACTTCAACCATCCAATGCCGAAACCTACCTTATAATTTCTTCCAGAGAAGCGCTGTGATGTACCAAGCCCGTCTAAAAAGAACTGCCTTTTCAACTGCAAGGCACTGAAATCGAAGACACTGAAAGCAGTAGATGTACTCCCTGCTTGAGTAAGAGCGGAGTGGAGTGAGCCGGGACGTGGCGCAGACGGCACGTAGCGAGGGTTATCTAATCTACCAATTCAAGAGTTGTATTGCTTCCCTATAGCCTAAATGAGAGACTTGGCTATGAATTTTAGTTCCTTGCAGTTAAAAGCGGTATATATATTTTTTGAACACTCCCTTCGTATATCACAACGCTTATCTAGGAGACATTTCAAAGTATATTTCGGCATGCAATAGTTGACATTTCTCTGTTAGTTGAATACTCTTGTACTGTAATTACTATGTGTGTTTTGTTATAAATTTTAATATTAAAAAGGACACAATATAGATAGATGCATAGATGAGAGCGTAGGGGGAGAATATTTCGTACATCTCTTTATGTATGAGCAGTGCTTGAGGTAAGTGGAATGTAGTGGAATAACATCTCATTACTTTTTTAAATTGCTTGAAAGCATCCCAGTTATTTCTTGGTAAAATTAAGAGCATTCTGAATTTTTTCTTTGTACTTTCATCATCATCATCATCATCATCATCATCATAGTACATTCACGAATTTAGCCCATTTGTTGACCTATTTCGGCGTCAAGAGAAACACCATTCAGAAGTCTTTTGAGTGGACGTCCTGGTCTTCTTCTTCCTACAGGTTGATATCTTAACATTTGTTTGGGTAACCTGTGATCTTCCATTAGATGAACATGTTGCTTCCATCTTGACTTATAATGAGAAATTTTGTTTTCTAAAGGTTCCACGTGTAATTCTTCTAAGATGTCTTCATTTTTTTTGTGATCTAGTAGTGTTTATCCTGCAGTCATCCGAAGGTATCTCATTTCAGCAGATCTAAGTCTTTGTATATCCTTCTGTTTCAACGTCCATACTTCGCTACCATACAAAAGAGTTGGAAGAGCCAATGTTTTTGGACTAACTGTGGCTTGAAGATAGAATTTATTAACCCTAAAATTCTTAAAATATTAGATATTTTTGCATTTACATCCTATTCTTCTTCATATGAGATATTGCATCCTAAATATGTAAAATTATTCACCTGCTCCAAAATTTTATTGTTCAGTACAATTTTATTTCTGACAGGACCTACACCTTGAAATTTATAGATATGTTGATTTAAAAATATATATTCCAATTTAAATATAGCCTGATTGAGTCGTCTATATCATAATTTCCGCTGTATCTAAAATAGTAATGTTAACCCAAAACCATATTGGTTAAATTTAGAGCGACATTTTATATTTAGAGCGGAAGCAATATATATATATATACACACATATATATGGCTATTCAGAAAGAACAGACTTCAACCATTTGTTTTTTCCAAACTGTCCACCGCTGTGGTCTAGAGGTAGCGTTCTGCCTTGTCACGCAGCGGGCCGGGATTCGATACCCGGTCGGGACAGTTTCCTGGGTGAGGATTTTATCGGAGTTTTTCCTCACCTGTAAGACAAATGTCAGGAAAATTTAAGGCCCAAACGGTTCCCGAACATAATCATCATCATTCATATTCATCTTAGATTAAGCTTGGGATTAAGGACTCTCCTGGCGCACCACTATCATCATCATCATCAACCACCATATCATCGGGGCAACGTAACCCCGCCTTCCAGGCGCCCCAACCTCAGAAGTGGGTTACAATTACGCCAATGTCAGGAGAGAACACCAGAAATGTCCAAATGGACAACCTGGGGCACAAAAAGTTCTTCCAAACTGCAAAAAATAGAAACACAAATCCAACATTGCTGGAAAGAATAAGTTTGAAGTTCTGATCACGACCGCATTGGCGCTGTTGCTTGTTATGTTGATTGTTTGTATTAAAATGGCGACACAGCAGGACGTTGGATGGAAGAGGAGCAGAAGATCAACTTCATTACCTGTGGGCCTCCCAGGTCACCCGACCTAACCCCGTGTGATTTTTATCTGCGGGGTTACGTAAAATACCGTATTTTTATCGCCCCTATGCCTGACACTCTTGACAATCTGCGACATTGAATTGTTAAAGCTGTGAATTCGATAACTGGAGACCTGGTGATTCGAAGTGTGGCAATAAATGAGCCACCGCTTTGATATTTGTCGTGTTAACACATGGTGCTCATATTGAATGCATAAACTAGTGAAACTTGAGCTTTTCTCTTTCCAGCAACGTTGGAATTGTGTTTATATTCTTTTGTAGTTTGGAAGAAATAAATGAAGTCAGTTCCTTCTTTCTGAATAGCCCTGTATGTATGTATGTATGTATGTATGTATGTATGTATATATATATATATATATATATATATATATATATATATATATATATATATATATAATTATAATTGCTAACAATCCCTCTTCATAGCACTTCTTTTTATTCTACTTCTTTCGCAGTGGCCTCTGGCCGCTCTTGCAATTTCCTTCCTCAAGATATCAGAGGTTGCTGCACACTTGGTACTTTCAAGTCACGCTTATACAATTACTTGTTTTTTAAAACAATTAATTTTTCTCGAGTTTTAAATTTATTCTATGTCATTAATATTTTTTCTAATTTTTCTATCTTGTACATTTTATATTTTATTTTTTAAATCTGGTTAAAATCAAAATATTTTGTAAATGATAATTATGTTGTAGACATACCATGTAATATTTATTTTATTGTAATTAGATGAAAGAATAATTTTTGTATTTTTTAACCTCGAGGTCTCGAGGTAGCGTACTGTCTTGTCACGGGTTCGATTCCCGGTTGGGACAGGCTACTGGATGAGGTTTTCTTCGGAGTTTTTCCTCACCTGTAAGACAAATGTCAGGAAGCTTGGACCCAACGGTCCCCGAAAATCATCCGGCCATCAATATCATCCTTATCATTATCATCATTCTTCACCGGTGTGGAAAGCAACGGGAAACTACCACACATATAATTCCTAGTAAAACTGCAAAACATAACATGCAAGTGCTATGATTGCAGTAAAAGACCTGCCCTCGAGCAGAATTTCTATGGATGGATATATATATATATATATATATATATATATATACATATATATATGTTATAACTACATTTGGCAATAAAGGCAAATATGATATGAAATGAAAAATGAATGTTTGAGTCGGGATTTGAACCCGAGTCTCTAAACTCTGTACGTTTAGCGCTCCAACGACCTGAGCCACCCAAGTATTCCAACACAAACATACATTTTGTCTTATATGTCTTCTTCTTCTTCTTCACGGGCTAGGCAATATGCCTGTTCCGCCCCACAGTTTTTCTGTACATCTTTTCACTGTCCTTCCTACATTCCTTGAACCTCTTGGTTTGTAGTTAAATGCTGCTTTTGCTAATCTTGTTATGTTCATTCTTTCTACATGTCTAAACCATTTTTCTCTATATCCTTTATTTTATCATATAATGGATATATACCGGGCTTCCAATATAAACCCGGACCGGCCTCACGGGATTTCACCTGTCAGGCAGCGCTCTCTCCTCGTCCGCATTTCACTCTGCCAGCCGCTCGTCCTTGAACTAGTCAGTTTACTATCGTTCGAGAAGATGAGACATCAGCTGACATTAGAGCAGCGCATTTATGTGTGTAAATGTTATTATAAATACGAATCAGCTCGTCGCGTTCGCGAGGAATTTTTTCGGAACTTCCCTGGACAATTACCTCCTTCCAGATAGACAATCCACGATCTTGTGACTAAATTTGAGACCACTGGTTCAGTACAAAATAAGAAACACACGCGAAGGCGTACAGTTCTCACCGAAGAAAAATTAGACGAAATTGGCTAAAATTTGGAACGTTCACCACAAAAATCATTATCGAAATTAGCACAACAACGAACTACAGCGTATCAATCTAAATGTGTTTACTCGGTATAATGCCTGTTTAACTGCGGGAGGACAACATTTCCAGCATTTTCTATAAGGTAGGAAACAGTTCAAGGACAGGCAGGGTGAATTGCGGGAGGAAGAGACAGCACTGCGTGCCAGGTGAAACTCCGTGAGGCGTCCGGTTTTATATTGGAAGCCCGTTATTTAACTCTGCTCATATATCTTCATTCTTTAACTGATCCATTCTTGTGCAGCCTTTTGTTCTTTTAAGGAAGTTCATTTCTATAATTTGTATTCTACTTGGTAATTTTTTGGTCATTACCCAAATTTCACTTCCATAAAGTAATGCAGGGACTGCCAATATTTTATAAAACTTCAATCTAGTCTCTTCTTGTTTTGTTCTTTGATGTTTTATGTGTAGTTCCACATATCATTTGAAATCTTGACGGTTTCACATTTAGGTCTCTTTCAGTTTTTGTGGTTATAGTAAATTTACAACCCAAATAATTAAAATTCGTTACTTACTCCAGAGGTTTGTTGTCTATTATGATTTTTGATCTTATATGTTCACTTCCCCAAAAGCCATTATTTTTGTTTTTTTCCTTTGACATTTTAAAATTATATTCTTGGCATAACTGATTTAATTGATGTAAAGAGTACTGTAAATTATTTTCGTTTTCTTGAATAATAACCACATCGTTAGCATACATTAAACTATTTAATATTTTAAAATAGTCCATTCTTATACCTACATTAACATTAGTTTTCCAATTTTGGATGATTTCATTAATATATAAATTAAAAAGGGTAGGTGATAAACTATACCCTTGTCTTACACCTCTATTTATTAAAATTGGTTCGGTATTTGATGTGCCTATATTTATTATAATTTGATATTTTTCATATAAACTTTTTATCACATAAATTAATTTTGCGGGGTAGCTATGTAGTTCCATAATTTTCCATAACATATCTCTATCAACACGATCGAATGCCTTCTCAAAATCAATAAAAGCAACATGCGTCTGTAGGTTATGTTTTCTACTTTTTCAAACATTTGCTGTAATATGAATAAATTATCTGTTGTTGATCGCCCCGTTTTAAAGCCACTTTGTTCTATTTTAAGTCTTTTAGTTATAATCCTTGCATAGATATAATAAATTGAATTAAGTAGGCTAATTCCTGTATAATTTTTTGCATTCTCTTCTATCTCCTTTCTTACACGCTTTATATTAGCTTGACCTGTATCTATCTATGTAACGGAGTCTTTCAACACGATTTTCACCCACTTAAAATCATTGGATCTACTTGAAACTTTGTATACTTCTAAATGACCAATAACAATACAGTAATTTCATACTTTATTCTAAAATAATGACCAGAATCATCAGAAAATAAAAAACAAGTGTCTGTAACGACATCTTTCAACAAGATTTTCACCCACTTAAAATCATTGGATCGACTTGAAACTTTGTATACTTGTAAAGGACCAATGACAATACATTAATTTCATTTTTTTCTAAAATCCTGGCCAGAACCATCAGAAAATCAAAAAAAAAAAAAAGTGTCTGTGTAATTATGTAACGGAATCTTTCAACATGATTTTCACCCACTTAATATCATTGGATCGACTTGAAATTTTGTATACTTGTAAAGGACCAATGACAATACATTAATTTCATAAATGTTTTCCAGAATCATCAGAAAATCAAAAAAAGTGTTTGTGTAATTATGTAACGGAATCTTTCAACACGATTTTCACCCACTTAAAAACATTGGATAGACTTGAAACTTTTTATACTTGTAAAGGACCAATGACAATACAATAATTTCATAAATGTTTCTAAAATCCTGGCTAGAATCAGCAGAAAAAAAATAAAAAAAACGGGTATAATATGTTGCGGACTTATCAACTTCTTACTCAATCGTTGTAAGAGCTCAGTTGGTAGAGCGGTGGACTGTAGTAGTATATTTCAGTGTTCCATAGGTCGCTGGTTCAAATCCGGCCCGGAAGATTTTTTTTTAGTAGAGTATTACTTTTAGATCATACTACAATAGTATCGAATTTAAAGATATTTACATTTTTATCTTATTCTGTAAAATATTAAAACTAAAAAATAAATAATAGTTAAAAAGCTAAACAACACGCTTTATTAGAAAACCGAACTAAAAAATGAAAAATAATTTTAATTTCCAACACGCTTGGGATAAAATTAAAGTGGTCAACAAAAAAATCATCTCCTACACATCTAGAATAAAACTAGAGTTATCTACAAAAAAAATAATTTCACCATCATAAGCGTGGAGTGCTCTATATCAATTAATATATTTGATAATAAACAGATATTGGTAAAAGTAATGTCTCTAAGAAGAAAACGTAAAAACTATGAAAAGCACCCCACCCTTTTGATGGTAAAATTATTTTTTTGTAGATAACTCTAGTTTTATTCTATATGTGTTGGAGATGATTTTTTTGTTGACCACTTTAATTTTATCCCAGTCGTGTTGGATATTAAAATTATTTTTCATTTTTTAGTTCGGTTTTCTAATAAAGCGCATTGTTTTAGTTTTTTCAAACTATTATTTATTAAACAATGATATAACTTCAGATATTCCAACTTGCTGGTATTCTACAATTTCTCCAACATTCATTAAATAAATGCAATATTTTCCAATATAAAAATGTTCCACCATATTTTAGAAGCTACATACTTATCTGATCAGGACCAGCTGCTTTTATATTTTTGGTTTCTTTTAAGGATTCTTGAAGTTCATCAAATGTAAACATATCAGTTTGAATTTATCTTTTTTATTATCTGAATATAATTCTTGTTTTTCTAAAAATGATGTAGACATGTAGAAAGAATGAACGTAACAAAATTACCAAAATCAGCATTTAACTACAAGCCAAGAGATTCAAGGAATGAAGGAAGGCCAGTGAAAAGATGGACAGAACAACTGTGAGGCGGAAGAGGCATTTTGCCTAGCCCGTGAAGTGAAGAAGAAGAAGAAGAATATATATATTTTCGTTTCATTCTTGTTTGTAATTATAGTTCCTATGCATTTGAATTCAGCCAATTCTTCAAAATGTCGTTAATTTGTCATTACGTGCCCATTTCTATTGTAATATAATATATTTGTAAACGTGACTATACATTGTTGTTGTTGTTTTCAAATGCTGGGCCTTGGCACCGAAGCCATTAGCGTTCTTGATCTCGAATATTTCTCTATGGTGGATCCAACAGGTAATACTTCACAGGTTTGTAGGTGTTCTTCATTCATTTCTTCGTCTTTATTGCATAGAGGACAATTTGGATTCTTGTAGATTCCTATCTTATATAAATGTTTGGCCAAATAGTCATGTTCTGTAAGCAATCTAAATTTTGCTACTGTAGTTTTGCGTGGAATTTCTGGAATAATATCTGGCTTCTTTACTAAAATATTCCATTTTTTGTCTTTGGCTTTGTTACATAGGTCTTGGTTTTGTTTGATTTTATATTTGTTTTTAATTATTATTTTTATGGATGTGAAAGGTATGCTTTTGGTAGTATTCTGAATTAAATTGGAGCCTTTTTTGGCAAGAAAATCAGCAGTGTCATTTCCAGCAATTCCACAATGTGCAGGTATCCATTGCAATTGAATTCTTTTCTGTAGTTTTTGGAGTTGTTGAATCATACGACTATACATTTAGTTTTGTTGATGTTTACTTGCAGCACAAATATCTTAGTATCACTTAATAAAATGCATAAGTTGGCTTTTAAAATCTCCTCGCTATGGATACAAATTTAAAAAAAATATACATCGTTATGAAGATTTCCCCTTTCACCCAAAGCAGGATTTTAATATTACCTAAATATATTAAGGTTTAAGTTAATAAATCATTTTGCATTTTAATTTTTTATACGTAAATATTAACTTTAAATAAAAAATATAAACATTTCTTTGTTAGTTATTGTCAAATAATAATTTCATCATAATAATACAAATATTTTACTAGACTATTTAACTCATGCCCCAAATGGGAGTCAATGACCAATCACGTTTCAATGATTTCTGTTTTACAACCAATCAGAGTCGTGTTTCACGACATATTTATCAGTGTTATAATTACCATATTAAAGAAAGCTCCTCCTTTTTAATATTCTGAACAGGTCTGACAATTATTTTGCAGTGACTGAGCCCGCAAGAAATACGGCTACCAGATTGTATATATAGTGCATGGATGTCAACGCATGCCGCATGCGGGAGTTAATATAAAAACATTTGTAGCAATTGATTATACCAGCAAAAAAAGAAACCACTGTTTGAACTTTCTTAAATGTATTTTTTCCCAGGTATCAATCCAGAAAAATATAATTGTCATATTTACATCATACGACATCAGAAATGAATTAATATACAGTTTGATGTGTTTAATTTTTTCTCCACTAGAGAGCATTCTTACAATATTGCGTTCCTTTGGCAATAAATAGTATGATCTGGTTTCAGTGATAAACAAAAGAAGCAGATGAAGCGTACCTATCGTTTCTCATTTGTTTTCAAACATCGCCGTTTACATTAAATATATAAATATTTTAAAATAACTATAGTTAAATAATGATTTGTGAGTAAACAGCTTAATTTTATTCGTTAAATAGTCCTAACAAATGCCACTCTTGATTTCCAAATTCTCTGGATAAATTCACTCCTCACTTCGGGAGTCGTGAATTTATCGATAATTTGAAAATCACTCGTGACATTACTTATGATAATTCAGTTGAGGACGACTGACTTACCAGGTACCAATTTTATATTTAATACCTTATTAGATAAAGATGTTCTAACGAATGCTTTTAAAGTTGTTTTAATTCATTCTTGTCAGAGTACTTAATATTTCTATTAAACTTTAAATAATATATATATTTTATACTCTCATAAATAAAGTAAACTAAATTGTGATTCGAATCATATTACCAATCAGATTTAACCTTACATTTAATAGATTTATTAACCAAATAAATTAAGAATAATGTCATGTGACGTAATAATAAACTTTTTATTTTAACATATAATTTATTCTTTCTGTATCAACGTTTTGTTCTAAAAGGAAGCACGATGTAGCTTTTCAGATAAAATGTTATAACCTCTCCGATCCTGGAATAGATAAGAGTTTAATTTTATATTTAAATGAAAATAATGAAGTATTAATTAGGAAGAACTGATTTTAAATATACCGCTCATTTGCTGCAACAACGTCATAACTCGAAAATCACGATTTTTCAAGAGAGCATTTGAAGTTTTAAATACTGTCATTCCAAGTCTCCCTGTGATATTAACTAAAATATCGTGATTTTTTAGTTATGACGTTGTTGCAGCAAATGGGTGATATGTGAAGAACATTGCCACTAGAATTAACTTGATCTTTTTGGAACTCGAAACTTGAAATAAATCTAAATTATTTATTCAACAAACTTTTTTTTATGAAGCGACTCCCATGTAACAACTTCCGACCCCTAGAAAATGAACCCATCTTTACCGCAATTTACATGAGTTAATCCCGATCCAAACCTAAACCAAACCAGAAATTATTGTGGAACAAAAATCCTTTATCACGTCATTCTCTTCTTTATCCATGTTTTTACACCCCTCAATCCATGTAGCTTGTGATTGGAGCAATAATATATGAACTGCGATATTTAAGTTCTTATGATATGTGGCTGTATTGAAACGAGAGCCCTCTATATTAATGAATACCACATCCATCTACTAATGATTTGCAATCGTTTCAATGGGTGTTAGGATAAGTAAACTCGCAGTTTTGGCCTTCACCGAAATGCTATCAACGTAACCTCAAATATAACTATAATCCCCTGCCATATAATTGCATGCAACCCCGTACATACTGGCAAATTTAATCGGATTACAAAATATAGCTTCAGAAAAATATTATTTTATGACATCAGTATCCTATATTTGTAATTATCCATACCACAGAGTTGCTAGCTAAAGCAGGAGATTAAGATTATTTAAATCTTCAATTATAAACGAAATAATTTATTTCATTATATAATTAAATACAATTTTTTAACTTTATAAATAATCTAAATATGTCTTACAAATTTGTTTGTTGCATAAAAATAGTGATTTCAATAATTACAATATTTCTTAGATAAAAATTTAAATAATTAGTTTTAATAGTTATTTAGACAACTAGTTAGAAAAAAGATGGGAAGATGATGATGTAAATGATATAAAATTGATATAAGATAACAAATTGGAACAAGTGTGTCAGAATAGAAAAGTGTGGAAAGAACTCGTAGAGAAGGCCAAAGCAAGCTCCAATTGAAGCTGTAGCGCCTTATAAAGAAGACGTTAGAAAATCAGAGGTTTAGTAACGAGTTTTCCAAGTTAGAACACGACTGAAGGGTGTATTCTAAGAGCAGCGAGTTACTAAACCTAATTTCTACAATCTTTTATCTGCATTTAGAGTATTTTAGTACATGTTGTATATTTAGTATATTTAATGGAATTTATTTATTACGGAAGCGATATGTCTAGAGAAAGATTAATGTGGGCTTTGGAGAAAAAAGAAGAAACGATAAATCAACAAACATTGTTGTTATATTCTGCAATTTTGGGTGCTAGTTTCATATGTGAATTTAAAGTAAAAATGAGCTGAGAAGTTGATTTTGACGGTTCATCAGGAAACTTTTTCAAAGCAGTCCAAAATGCAACTATTAATATACTTCCAGAAAAGTATTTATATAATTATTTGAAATAATCATTAAGGTGAATTTTACGTTTTGATGAACCTGTATTTTATGTTTTGATAGCGTATTTTGTGTTTTGATAGAATATATAGTATAAGTGTTGTTGCCTAGTAACTTCGAACTAAAGCATTACTGATTGTTGTAATAATAGATAAAATAATTTTAAGCGATTGTCTGAAATAAACCGCACAAGTGTTGACTAGTAACTACGACCTAAATAGTTATAATCAAATTGTTGTAATCTAATATATAAAAAATAATGTTTGTTTGTTCGTACATAACGTTCATCCGATTTTGATGGGGCTTTTTACAAAATATTCAGGAGATTCCCGAGATGAACATAGGCTATGCGAGAGTTGTGATACTTAACTCCTACTTATTTACTTACTCACTGGCACTATCAAACCCGTAGGTTCGTGGCCGCGCGGACATAAGCTCTCCATACATCCATATCCTGAGCTAATGCTTCCCAATCATTCCCCGTATAATCTACTTCCCTCAAATCATAGTTAATGTTGTTCTCCCACCTCATTCTTGGTCTACCAACTGGGCGTTTTCCATCTGGCTTTCCTACAAGAAGCTTCCATGCAAGTCTTTCATTCCCCATACGTGCAACATGTCCTGCCCATCGCAGTCTACGAGACTTAACTGTTCTTATTATATCTGGCTTCCTATAAATACCATGTAGTTCATTGTTATGTAGTCTTCTCCATTCTCCTGTCTGTTCATCTCTCTTTGGTCCAACAATTTTCCTAAGTACTTTATTCTCAAATACTCGTAATCTCCTTTCCTCCCTTAAAGTAAAAGTCCATGTTTCGCACCCATATAATATAACTGGTAGAATAATAGTTTTATATATTTTCAGCTTAACGTTTTTTGAAAGGAGTTGGGACATCAAAAGTCTCTGCAATGCATAATAGCATGCATTTCCAGAATTTAGCCTATGTTTAATTTCTTTCTGCATCTCATTCCTATTTGTGATTATTGTTCCTAGGTATTTGAATTCAGCCACTTCCTCATAATTTTCCTTCATTTGTCATTAGCTGTCCATTTCCATTATATACTGAATTTCTAACTTAACTTCTACACGTTTAAAAATCACCCATTGTAGTGAAAAAACGTGAAAAAGTATCTTTTTGGACGCTTAAATGACCTGACCTGACCTGTACTATACTGAACTATACTGACCCAACCTGACCGAACATGACCTATACTGATCGGACGAGACAGATCGTAACGTAATCTAACATAACCTATCCGAACCTAACCTAACCAAACCTAACCGTTAACATAACTGAACCTCAACCTAACCTTAACCTAACCTGAAAAAATCTGAACCTAACATGAACCTAGCCTGAACTTAACTTGAACCTAACGTGAACCTAACATGAACCTAGCCTGAATCTAATCTGAAGCTAACTTGAAACTACCCTGATTCTAACTTGAAACTAGCCTGAAACTAACCTGAATCTCACTTGAACCGAGCCTGAACCTAACCCGAATCTAATCTGACCTGAACCTAGCCTGAACCCAACCTGAAGCTAAAACGAACCTAACTTAACCTAGCCTGAACCTTACTTGAACCTAACCTGAACATAACGTGAACATAAATTGAACCTAATCTGAATCTAATATGAACCTAACCTGAAATTAGCCTCAATCTAACTTGAAAAATAATGCTTTGACCTATTCAGAATGTTAAAAAGGAGGAGCTTGATTTTACAGTGATAAAATTAAATTGTGAAAATAGAGGTGAAAAACTGTGATTGGTTGTACATTAAAAAATGATTGAAATATGATTGGTCATTGACTCCCATTTGGGGCATAAGTTAAATAATCGCAAAAAATTACTTATCTTTCTGAATTTGTTTGAGGTATTAAGAATATTGATTTATTTTCAAATTTAACATAAAATTGAACCTAACATGAACCTAATTTCAACTTAGCCTAAATCTAAACTATACATGACCTGAACCTAACCCAAAACTTATTTATCTTTTAGGATACTCTGCCAATTTAAAGAACAATTAAATTGTATGGTATACAATGCGACGAACCAAAAATGGCGGTTGCTGGAGTCAATTTTTAATTCCTGGTTTCAGATAAACAACTTCTAATCGTCGGATTTAGCTGTTTTTTTGAGAATACCTTCTTTAATTTAATTTAAAATTAAATAGTGATGAAACATAAAAAATTGAGACCGCTAGAGCGATTTTAAAATTTTCTTATCAGGTTAACTGCTATACCGTCCGATTTTGCTGGTTAATGAACTCGGCATTATACGTATTTAATTAGTTGCTATATACCAAGTTTGGTTTCGATGAAACAAAAATTGTGGTTGAAGAGCCTTAGTAGAACATATATATACAGGTCGTTGCAAAAAACACCTACAACGGAGGTGAGGTGGTATATTGAGATATGCTGATATTTTTTTAATAAGGTACCCATGTCCGGAAATGATGTCTCAAGATCAGTGTCAGTTCGATGTACGCTCTGCATATGGAAGTGGATACTTTGAAAACTTGATGTGACTGTGAGAGTATTGTCAAGTATTGAGTCTTGAAATCCAACTAACGGAACTCTTGAGAAGTTAGCTACTCATAGTGTGAAAACGCATCATTTCCGGGCTACGATATCTTATTAAAAATTATCAGCATATTTCAGTATACCACCTCACATCCGCTGTCGGTGTTTTTTCAAGTTACACGTCTTCAAAACCTTCGAACTAACACTGATCTTGAGACATAATTAATTAGTCATAGCGAGAAAATGCATAATTTCCGGACATGGGTAACTTATTAAAAATGATCAGCAGATCCAATATACCACCTAAAGTCCGTTATCGGTATTTTTTGCAACAACCTGTATATATAATTTTTTGATCATGGTCATTTTCGGTACCTACTAGGTAAATCAGTGAAGATCTGTATTTTTTTTTTCAAAAAAACATTTTCATGTTATCTTCCTCAATAGCTTAATTTCTTCGTAAAACGCTAAAAAGTATAAAACATGAATTCGATAATTAATTGGTAAACATGAACTGAAATTCCATAAGGTACCGGAAATAGTTACCATCTAGTAGTAATTTTAAAATGTACATTCATTAGGCGCTCATCTCTTTTCCACGACGCGAGAGACCTAGAAAGCCCTTGGCATACCTGCCGGCTGTTGGCTTCATATCCACATGTGTTTATTCACGGAGGTAGAGATCATCCAGCCAGTGTAGGAGTGACATATGGTCAACATATCGAGTACCCCAGCCTTTATAGCTCGTTTTATCAACCTGCAGCCGCTACTTATTGTAGGTACCCAAATACCTCAGGATACCGGGAGGACACCGGTCCCAAACCGACCGAAATTCCGTGAGAAAATTTCTTCTCCCATGGAGACCCGAACCGGCGCGAGTCCCTTAGGTCTGCGCCAAGGCATCCTGTCTTAACCACTCTGCCACGGCGCGGGGCAGGCGCACACCTAAAGTGAAGGAAAAAATCGTAACTTCAAAACACCAAACGAGCATTGAATTTATACTCTACAGCTCAACGACCATTAAGAAGCGTTAATGAAAAATCCCGAACATTTTGTGAATTTTAAAAATCCAACCGCAGTGAAATTTTAATCCTTCTAAGAATTATATCAAATATAATTATAATTATAATGGGATGGGATGGGTTAGGGCTAGGAAAAAAGAATGACGTCCGGGAAAAACCGGATCATGTGGGTACCCTACATCTCATTATAACTTCCATATTTCTTTAAATATGTGAATCATCCTTTCATCTCCCTTCCTGTTTGTATCCATTCCTTTATTCTTTATGTAGTATTTCATCAATTATTCTTTTAGTATATCCATACTTCTAATTCTTTATGATAAATAACATTAAAAAAAATTGAACATTATTTATCTTTTCTTTATGGGTGCGAAACATGGACTCTTACTCTAAGGAGATTACTAGTATTTGAGAATAAAGTTCTTAGGACAATTTTTGGACCAAAAGGAGATGAACAGACAGGTGAATGGAGAAGACTTTCATAACAGTGAACTGCATGGTCTTTATAGGAAGCCAGTTATAATAATAACAGTTAAGTCTCGTAGATTGCGAAGGGCAGGACATATGGCACGAATGGGGAATGAAAGACGTATATGGAAGCTTCTTGTAGGAAAACTAGTGGGAAAACGCACAGTTGGTAGACGAAAAATGAGATGGGAGAATAACATTACCTATGATTTGAGGGACGTAGATTATACAGGGATTGATTGGAAAACATTAGCTCAGGATATGGATGTATGGAGAGCTTACGTCCGCGCCGCCATGAACCTACGGGTTCGATAGTGCCAGTGAAATAGTTAGTTAATTATTTTTTCTTTAATAACCTCGTTTCTAATTTTCTTTCTTCCAGTTGAGGATTTCCAACAGTCCATCTCCGGTTTTTAATTTATTTTTAAATGAGAATTTAGAGTTAAAACCTCGGAGCTATAACTAATTATGTTCTTATTAATGTTTTGAATTTTATTTTTAGTTTATTTTGTTGCATGTTTGACCAAAAAAACATCATTCAAGATAGATACAGTAAACTTTCCATTTAGATGTGTTGTTATATCCTGTTTTGTTTTTCAAAACCAAAGTAGGTAAGTTTACCAAAAAGGCAGAATTACACATTCGAATGATCACTTTCGGTGAGAATCTTACATTTCATTTTTAAGAAAAAATCATTTTATTCATAAATCCACTCGTGTGACAAAATATTTTAATTATATTCACAAATCTCTTTGCGTTCTAATAAAAGTAGAGAAATGTAATGACATATTTGGTATTTTTTAAAGAAAAGATAGGTATGAAGCCTTAGGAAATATAATTGACACAAAAATGGGACAGATAGCTTAGGCTGTTAGGACACACACTCTCTCAAAACTCAATCACCTCTTGGTATGACAGCACACGTCACAAATTCAAATATTAACAGAAATAAATGCAGATACTCATAAGAAGTACCGATTTCCTATCAAATATTTCTTTATTCACTGCTTAGTAATATTACAAGCCTGGTTAATTATAGGTTCTTACGTATTGTAATTCCGTAAATTACAAAGACATATGCCGATGTTGCTTAATTAAATATATCATACAGTATGATATTGGAAAACGAAAGGACAGAAAATTTAGATCATGATTCAATGCTCTCTTTAATATTATTAAACATTTCGAATATAATAATATCCTAATATGGGATATTTGGGTTGAATGCCGCATTCACTATCAACCTATACTGCTCTCTATCCTAAAGAGAAATCTATGCCCCTCCAATGCCCGGGATGGAACTCGGCTCGTCCTATTCAAAAGTCAGACTTGTTACTATCTGAGCTCCCTCAGTGTAGCTTGTAACCCCTACCTTGTCAGCCTATCCGATATAGGGTTGAATAGGATGGAAAGGAGTGTCTTGTCATACCTAGTGAGCATTGTTTAACAGCACTGTTATAGACATCTTCATCGGTTACATAAGTGAGTATTGTTTAACGGCACTGTTATAGACATCTTCATCGGTTACATAAGTGAGCATTGTTTAACGGCACTGTTATAGACATCTTCATCGGTTACATAAGTGAGCATTGTTTAACGGCACTGTTATAGACATCTTCATCGGTTACATAAGTGAGCATTGTTTAACGGCACTGTTATAGACATCTTCATCGGTTACATAAGTGAGCATTGTTTAACGGCACTGTTATAGGCATCTTCATCGGTTACATAAGTGAGCATTGTTTAACGGCACTGTTATAGACATCTTCATCGGTTACATATGTGAGCATTGTTTAACGGCACTGTTATAGACATCTTCATAGGTTACATAAGTGAGCATTGTTTAACGGCACTGTTATAGACATCTTCATCGGTTACATAAGTGAGCATTGTTTAACGGCACTGTTATAGACATCTTCATCGGTTACATAAGTGAGCATTGTTTAACGGCACTGTTATAGACATCTTCATCGGTTACATAAGTGAGCATTGTTTAACGGCACTGTTATAGACATCTTCATCGGTTACATAAGTGAGCATTGTTTAACGGCACTGTTATAGACATCTTCATCGGTTACATAAGCGAGCATTGTTTAACGGCACTGTTATAGACATCTTCATCGGTTACATAAGTGAGCATTGTTTAACGGCACTGTTATAGACATCTTCATCGGTTACATAAGTGAGCATTGTTTAACGGCACTGTTATAGACATCTTCATCGGTTACATAAGTGAGCATTGTTTAACGGCACTGTTATAGACATCTTCATCGGTTACATAAGTGAGCATTGTTTATCGGCACTGTTATAGACATCTTCATCGGTTACATAAGTGAGCATTGTTTAACGGCACTGTTATAGACATCTTCATCGGTTACATAAGTGAGCATTGTTTAACGGCACTGTTATAGACATCTTCATCGGTTACATAAGTGCGCATTGTTTAACGGCACTGTTATAGACATCTTCATCGGTTACATAAGTGAGCATTGTTTAACGGCACTGTTATAGACATCTTCATCGGTTACATAAGTGAGCATTGTTTAACGGCACTGTTATAGACATCTTCATCGGTTACATAAGTGAGCATTGTTTAACGGCACTGTTATAGACATCTTCATCGGTACATAAGTGAGCATTGTTTAACGGCACTGTTATAGACATCTTCATCGGTTACATAAGTGAGCATTGTTTAACGGCACTGTTATAGACATCTTCATCGGTTACATAAGTGAGCATTGTTTAACGGCACTGTTATAGACATCTTCATCGGTTACATAAGTGAGCATTGTTTAACGGCACTGTTATAGACATCTTCATCGGTTACATAAGTGAGCATTGTTTAACGGCACTGTTATAGACATCTTCATCGGTTACATAAGTGAGCATTGTTTAACGGCACTGTTATAGACATCTTCATCGGTTACATAAGTGAGCATTGTTTAACGGCACTGTTATATACATCTTCATCGGTTACATAAGATCGGGAGGAGACCTCAATAGCTAATGGTGTGTCAGAAGACTACCCGTGAAGCTGATCTGGAAGCCAAGACATCTGCGAGTGTGCGGAAGAGACATAGGCCTATTAGAATAAATGTGTTTATATAAGATTAGATTTAGATTAGATTAATAGAGATGCGTTCGGGTTTTAGACTCTAATACGGCAACCTATTTCAGTTCACTGTAATACACTCTCTTTATTTTATGGAATGGATGAGACGAAATCTACCAAACGGGGATAATGTACTCTGTTATACACATATCAAGCATTTAGACACATCGCATCGTAATCGTCCATATGATATTGCCTTATTTAGTAGTAGTAATGGGATTTATTGAATTTGTTTCCAAAGAAAAGAAGTATGTTTTCATTTGCATTGGGCACAGGCCTGTTTGGTCGTACGTGCATATTCGGTTACACGAATAAAAAACATTCGAATATATAAACAAATACATACATACCTACACACTTACACTCATACATAAATATGCATAAAACAATGAATACAGTATATGCAAGTCTACGTCTACAGTATACCTATATACACAATAACGCATGTCTGCACTCATACATAGAAATACTATGTATACAGATATAAAAATATGTCTTGCTTTACACAATAATAAAAAATATGCAGAACAGATTTAAAGAAAAGAACATACGCACACATCTACAGTGAATGTGTGAGCAAATGATTAGCGTTGTCATAAATGTTTGTGATGTTTTAGATGAATTATAATTGAGCTGATCATTCTTCCATTGAATAACCTGTTAGTCCTTGTGATTAGAAAAAAAGTAGGTAAAGTTCTTAGGAAAATATTTGGACCAAAGAGAGATCAACGGATAGGGAATGGAGAATAGTCCATAACAGTGAGCTACATGGTCTTTATAGGAAGCCGGATATAGTAAGAACACCTAAAATTAATATATAAAATTATGGAATATTCAACTGAAAGGTCCGTCTCCTCAACTTATTAATTATGTAACTGTAGCGCTTTCGGGACTTGTCTCATCATCGGCAGGATTCAAAACTAGTGGTTTCACTGAAGATCTGGCAGAGGGAGTTACATGTATTGGTTTCGTTTTCGTTTATCAGATTGTCGTTGTTGTGAGTACTCGAAGAGATGGAAATCATGAAAGCAGCTCACAACAACGACAATCTGATAAACGAAAACGAACCCAATACATGTAACCCACTCTACCAGATCTTCAGTGAAACACCAGTTTTGAATCCTGCCAATGATGGGACAAGTGCCGAAAGCGCTACAGTTACATAATTAATAAGTTGAGGAGACGGACGTTTCAGGTGAATATTCCATAATTTTATATTTTAATTTTGAATAATACCTCAACGGAACACATCATGAATCTTATAAAAGTTGAAGAACAGTTAAGTCTCGTAGACTGCGATGTGCAGGACGTGTGGTATGAATGGGCAATCGAAGAGATGCAATGGAAACTTCTTGTAGCAAAAACCAATGGGAAAACGCCCTGTTGGAAAACCAAGAATAAGCTGGGAGAATAGCATTAACCATGATTTGTGTGATCCCATAAAAAACAAATTGCACATGGTTTACATTGATACATTTTTACCAGTCCTTCTCTGTCAGATTAATGTATCATAAGTAATGCCACGAGTGATTTCCAATTTATCTAGAGAATTTGGAAATCAAGAGTGGCATTTGTTAGGACTATTTAACGAATAAAATTAAGCTGTTTACTCAGAAATCATTATTTAACTATAGTTATTTTAAAATATGTATATATTAATGTAAACAGCGATGTTTGAAAACAAATGAGAAACGATAGGTACGCTTCATTTGCTTTTTTTGTTTATCACTGCAACCAGATCATACTATTTATTGCCAAAGGAACGCAATATTGTAAGAATGCTCTCTAGTGGAGAAAAAATTAAACACATCAAACTGTATATTAATTAATTTCTGATGTCGTATGATGTAAATATGATAATTATATTTTTCTGGATTGTTATCTGGGAAAAAATACATTTAAGAAAGTGCAAACATTGGTTTCTTTCTTTTTTTTTGTAGTATTGGAATTTGGAATTTATTGCCTTTTTTTCAGAATAAGGAAAATACATATGCATTTACATTGCGCACGGGCCTGCTTGGCCGTACGTGCATTATTTTTCCATGAATAAAAAAATAAAACTAATAATATAAACAAATACCTACAAATACACCTGTATCAAAAAACAATAACAGGCTACATATAAGTAAAATCTATGTCTACACTAAATCACAATAATACATATCTACATTCATCCACATTCCGTACATTAATATTAAAAAAAATGCTAGAAAATAAATTAGAAAAAAACACACACACACACACACATATACACACCGCACGCTCATACCCCCTCCCCCCGCCCCTGCAGACATTAAATGCACTATCAGACTATTCAACTTATCCGACCTACTTATTATATAACATGATTAAAGATCGAAAACAAAGGCCATATTGAGATTCTTCTTATTGTTACTACATATATCCTTAATATTTTTGGTAATATAATAAATTGCTACAAATGTTTTTATATTAACTCCTGCAAGCGCTATGTGTTGACATCTATGCACTATATATACAATCTGGTAGCCATATTTCTTATAGGCTCACTCACTGGAAAATAATGGTCAGACCTGTTCATAATATTAAAAAAGGAGGAGCTTTCTTTAATATGGTAAATATAACACTGATAAATATTTCGTGAAACACGACTCTGATTGGTTGTAAAACAGAAATAATTGAAACGTGATTGGTCATTGACTCCCATTTGGGGCATGAGTTAAATAGTCAATGTAAACCATGTGCAATTTGTTTTTTATGGGACCGCACAGACGGTTTACTAGATTGAAGGAGAAATTATGATCTTTGCTTTCATGCTATGTATACTTCTAAATTGCAAACCATGATTTGAGGGAAATAAATTATACAGGACATCCTGAACGTTCGTTCAGGATATGGATGTATGGAGAGCTTATGTTTGCATGGCCATTAACCTACGGGTTTGATAAAACCAGTGAGTTAGTTGGTTAGTTTTATGATCCAGAGTTTCAAATCCTCTCCGAACATGTCGTGCCACTGTAAGGCTCGGGTGAAGTGGGGCACGTAACATAATCTATAAAATGGAAAGTCGAACTAAGTTAAGGAGAAAGAGACAAGACAGACAGAGAGATATAATCCATCAAATTGATTAATTGTTTGTGTTATAAGGATATATTGTATGAATCACTTCAACTTAATCGGAAATCTCTATCGTTAGTATATGGTGTCCACTTTGGGTTTTGCTACGATAGATATGCAACCTTCATAACGTGAATGTCAGGCAGTTAATCTAAATTTGTATTGTAAGATGACGCCGCTCTTATGAAATTGCTTTCAAAATAAATTGACCTTTCTTACGTAATCAACGCTGTAATGAAAACACTATCTTATTTTTACAGATAAACATTTTCTGTAATAAATTGCATATTGAATGTACAATAGCACTTGTTGAATTTCCATCAACAAAACATATGCGATTCTATTATAAGTTTTGTGGTTTCACATATGACAATCGACGAACGAATGATGGCATCTTAATCATAAAAAAATTGAATATTATATAATTTTATTATTCTGCCTTTGAAGGTTATATATATATATATATATATATATATATATATATATATATATAGTATGTCCACCGCTGTGGTCTCGAGGTAGCGTGCTGCCTTGTCACGCAGCGGTCCCGGGTTCGATCCCCGGTCGGGACAGGCTCCTGGATGAAGTTTTTTTCGGGGTTTTTCCTCACCTGTAAGACAAATGTCAGGAAGCTTAGGGCCCAATGGTCCCCGAAAATCATCCGGCCATCATCGTCATCCTTATCATTATCATCATTATCCTTCACCGGTGTGGAAAGCAACGGGAAGCTACCACACTTATAATTTTCTAGTAAAGCTGCAAAGCATGCCCTCGGGCAGAATTATTATGGATGAACATATAGTATTCTGCTATTACATCATTACACTATTGAGACTCGGAGGGCAGATTGCCCGAATATCTCGACCTAAATTATTTGTTGCGCTATCCCAGTATTATGGGAATCACTGGAATTAAAGTTGTAGCTGTTCTTCCATTTCAGCAACACCAGGTTCTACTCCTATGAACCATACCGTCCGTTTTGGTTAGACTGTGGCCTCCAGGGGGAACTATAGGCTACCTTATATTTTAATGCTTCCTGGGTTTGGTATAATTTCTCATATTATTTGTCATGCGAGAGGTAAAAAGGAGGCTTTTTGTAACTTAGGTATAATTTTTGCTATACTAGCTATTGGCTTATTAAGATTTGTTGTTTGAGCTCATCATATATTGGTTTGTCCCTTTTGCCCTGTTATATTTCTCAGGCTCGGAATCATGGGTCAGCACTCTGGTGGGCACCTCACTGGATCCCCGCAAACCACATATTTTCAACATCTGTGGTTTACTTACTTACTTACTTACTTACTCACTGGCACTATCGAACCCGTAGGTTCATGGCCGCGCGGACATAAGCTCTCCATACATCCCTATCCTGAGCTAAAGCTTTCCAATCATTCCCTGTATAATCTACTTCCCTCAAATCATAGTTAATGTTACTCTCCCACCTCATTCTTGGTCTACCAACTGGGCGTTTTCCCTCTGGCTTTCCTATAAGAAGCCTCCATGCAAGTCTTTCATTCCCCATACGTGCAACATGTCCTGCCCATCGCAGTCTACGAGACTTAACTGTTCTTATTATATCTGGCTTCTTATAAAGACCACGTAGTTCATTGTTATGTAGTCTTCTCCATTCACCTGTCTGTTCATCTCTCTTTGGTCCAAAAATTTTCCTAAGTACTTTATTCTCAAATACTTGTAATCTCCTCTCCTCCCTTAAAGTAAGAGTCCATGTTTCGCATCCATATAATATAACTGGTAGAATAATAGTTTTATATATTTTCAGTTTAACGCTTTTTGAAAGGAGTTGGGACATCAAGAGTCTCTGCAATGCATAATAGCATGCATTTCCAGAATTGAGCCTATGTTCAATTTATTTGTGCATCTCATTCCTATTTGTGATTGTTGTTCCTAGGTATTTGAATTCAGCCACTTCCTCAAAATTTCCCTCATTTGTCATTAGCTGTCCATTTCCATTATATAATACATTTCTACGTGTGACCATATATTTAGTTTTATTGATATTTACTTCCAGTCCTAAGTTCTTGGTGTTACTCAATAGTGTGTGCATATTGTCCTTTAGTATCTCCTCACTATCGGCCAACAATACTACATCATCAGCATACATCTGTGGTTTGCAAACCAAATTATGTTTTCCTAACATTATATGAGGTATATATCTTTTATGAAATGGATGAAAAATGAAATGACCTGAAGAGGAGGGAAGGGGGATGAACAGTGTTGTTAGGATGAAATATGGGAAACAGGAAAACCCGATAAAAACACGAAAAATTCCGGTATCTTCCACTACCAATATTTCTCTGAAATTGCCAAGATTCGAACCTGGGTTTCCAGTCGGGGTAGACGCGCTAGCTAGCCACTCGTCTACTGAGGCGGCTTTATAATAGTACAGGGGATCCAATTAGATCTAAAATTATTGATATATAGTATGTCTTCAATGAACCCTCCACTTTCATGCAGTATAGGAAATCGCGTATATTTACTTTTTGCGCGATAATGCGTTTTGTCGTACTTACAGCAATGGCGACCATCATTTAAAGTTCAACTTCCTACATTTCGGGGTTGCCAGCCTAAGTAACTATACTGAAATATTACATATTACAAACCTGGTGCGGGGAGTAAAACCACTGCTATTTATGTATACTACCACGCCGTAGCATAGTGGTTAAGGCACTGAGCTACAAGCCGGAGGATGGAGGGTTCAAGTCCCGTTGGGGTCAGGATTTTTAAACTGACCCAAACCCTCTGGCGGCACTATGGCCTTGGGGTCGACTCAGCCTCTAACGGAAATGAGTACCAGACGCTTGTTCTGGGAGTAAAGGCGGCCATCACGCAGGGCTGACAACCCGGCTGACATAAAGTGCCGAGTGTCTAGAAAAAGTGGAGCCTTAACCTCCTACTACCCCAAGGGCCTCCGGGCCTGTTGTGAAATCACTTTACTTTTTTACTTTTACGTACAATGTATATACCAAAATATATCCAAAAAGTAGTGTTAATATACATTATACGAAACAAATCACTGCATTTTAAGTGAACTGAACTTTATTTGAAACAATATAAAACAATAAATATGTACTTACAGCCATTTTATGACTGATTGGTGTCATGGCCTGCTGTAGGCTCAACTAACAAACATTGCCCACACTGTTAACGTTAGTCAGTTATTTATAATGAACGCAAATATTTCCAACAAATGTGTTACTATTTTACAATTGTTTAATATTTTGAAAACACCATCACGCAAAAAATTATGTACAATGCACATTTGTGAAATATTTTACAGAATCTCGGAAACTAAAAACCTCGCTATCGCTCGATTTTTAAACATTTCTTCCCTTCTGTAAAAACCACCTCTCAACCTCGCATCGTAATATAATATTACTGCAGGACGTTAATAGGCCTAAAAGGACCTTGGCCTACCGACAGCACCTGGTATTCACATGTAGATGTTAACAGACATAGATGATCATCAAGTCATTATGACATAAATTACCGGAGGCAGATACTCTTATAATGGGAGACTTTAATGGTAGAAGTGGGGGAGATGATATAACTTTAGGGGCGGAAGATTTAAGGAAGGGATTTCGGGCGAGTAAGGATAGGGTTATTAATACGTATGGGAGAGAGCTTTTGACGTTTTGCGACATTTATAACCTAGAAATGCTAAACGGAAAATACGGGGAAGATATTGAAGGGGAACTTACGTTCATAAACGGTAATGGAGGAAGTGTCATGGATTATATGCTCTGCTCACAGGGGTGATATGTGACCAGCATTTCGGGTCTGCCAATTACTATATATGGTTTTTTTTTAACTGGAACCTTACTTATTGTAGTATACATATTCTGTCCAGTAAAAATAAAATTAATCCCCAATCTTTCAGCAATACATTTTGAAATAACTGGAAATAACAACATTGAAAAGGCTAACATAGATGGATAGTAGATAAAAATATTCCTCCAGAGGAGATAGGACGTATGAGAATCAGAATGATTATTTCTTATGAATTTTTTCCCTATGAGTGTTTGTGAGTGACGTGTGGTTAGCACATCGCCTCAAAGAGACGTCTGGTAGGCAAGTAAGTTATTACATGAATGAGGAGGACCGAATAATTTTTGTACAGAGGCACTAATTTATACTTGAGTTTCTTTTGCGAGCACGAAAATCTTCAAATTAGTTCTCCACGGCCTAAGGTCTACACCGGAGGACTTATCCCTTGGATCTTTTCATCCTAAAGTCAATTGACTCCGACCGGATTTGAACCCGCGACCCATAAGATGAGAGGCAAGGAATTTAATCCCAAGACCGCCGAGGCCAATGCTATTTATGGTAGTTAATCACGATTCCGGTCCTCTACTGGTCGAAATTCGGTGAGAAAATACTGCATACTTTAGAACATCGATCCCCCTCTACATCTAACATCGATGCTATATCGTCGACTATTAACTCATGCCCCACATGTGAGTCAATGACCAATTGCGTTTCAATGAATTTTGATTTACAACCAATCACAGTCGTTTTTCACCTGGAATTTATCAAATAAGTTTATCATATTAAAGAAAGCTCCTCCTTTTTAACATTCTGAATAGGCCAGATCATTATTTTGTAGTGACTGACTCTCTACGAAATACGGCTATCAGATTGTATATATAATATACGAATCTAAACAGATTGTGCTTGCGAGATATAATATAAAAGCATTTGTATCAATTGATTATACCACAAAAAAAACCACTGTTTGCACTTTCTTAAACTTATTATTTTCCAGGTAATAACGTTCCAGAAAAATATAATTGACTTATTACATCATAGGACATCAGAAATTAATTAATATACAGTTTGATGTGCTTCATTTTTTCTCCACTAGGGTGCATTCTAACAATATTGCGATCGTTTGTCAATAAATAATATGATCTGGTCGCAGTGATGAATAAGTGAAACATAACAAACGTTTCTCATTTGTTTTCATATGTCGCCGTTTACATTAAACACATAAATATTTTAAAATAACTATATTTAAATAATGATTTGTGAGTAAATAGCTTAATTTTATTCGTTAAATATTTCTAAGGTAATATTAGAAAATAAACCAATAGAACAAGTGGTAAGATATAACTTCCTAGGTTGCGAAATATCATACACAGCGGAAACAGATATAAATAACAAACTAAATAAGTTTAATTATATAACAGGGTGTCCACCGCTGTGGTCTCGAGGTAGCGTGCTGCCTTGTCACGCAGCGGGCCCGGGTTCGATTCCCGGTCGGGGCAGTTTTTGTGGGTGAGGTTTTTATCGGGGTTTTTCCTCACCTGTAAGACAAATGTCAGGAAAACCTTAAGGCCCAAACGGTCCCTGAAATCATATGGCCATCATCATCATCCTTATCATTACCATTATCATCATCATCATCATCCTTCACAGGTGTGGAAAGCAACGGGAAGCTACCACACCTACACAATTCCCTAGAAAAGCTGCAAGCGTAGCATGAAAATGCTATGATTGCAGTGAAGGACCTGCCTTCGGGCAGAATTACTATGGATGGATATAACAGGAACACTAAAAAGAACTTTGAAAAATAAAGCCAGAAAAGACTCTATAATGAATTTATACAAGACATTAGCAGTGCCTATTATTACTTATGGATCCGAAACATGGACAGTGACAACACAACAATCTGCCAGAAATCAAGCTACTGAAATGAGATTCCTCAGATCAATAGCAGGATATCAAAGAACAGACAAAAAACATAACACAGAAATAAGACAACAACTAAAAGTGAATTAAACACAACAATAGTGAAATACAGAACAAACTGGAAAGAACACTTGGTAAGGATGACTGAGAATAGAATACCTAAAGCAGCATTACAACTATTTACCACGAGGAAGAAGAAGTTTGGGAAGACCAAGGAAAATATGGAAACTGCAGCAATTTAGAGCCGGAATAGGCTAGTAAATAAGCCCTAAACCATGACGAAGAAGAAGAAGAAATATTCCTAACAAATACCACTCTCACTTCGTGAGTCGTGAATTTATCGATAATTTGGAAATCACTCGTGGCATTACTTATGGTAGATAAATTAAATAACGATTAAGACTCCTATAGTAAAACCAGAGAAAAACGCTTAGTAGGGAGGTACATTTGGAGAAGGTGAATTATAAGGAAATAATTAGAAAAAATTTTCTCAGGATAGGGATGTATGAAGAGCTTATTTACGGGTTGGATGATGCCGGGGAGTTAGTTAGCAATGATGACAAAACAAATGTGTTATTCTTCTTCTTCTTCTTCTTTCTCATGGTGTATAACTTAATCCTGTTCTTTTCAACAACCTCGTTTATTGTGAAGCAGACGATCATTTAGGAGTCCCAAGTGTCTTGGGGCGTCTGGTTTCCCAGTCGTGGCGATTTTTGCCAGACAATCATAAAACATTCTTGATATGTGATTTCTCTACTCTTGTCTTCTCTTTTTTGCCCACTTGACCACATCTAGTATTCCATATTTAATTCTGATCTCCTCATTTGTTCTTCTGTCATATAGCCTGCAATTCTTCTTAATCTTATCATTTTTGTAGTTTGAAGGTCAGTTGCTTTTGTTTCTGCCCCAGTTTCCGTAGCATAAGTTGTAAACCAAGCAAATTTCTCAAAATGTTATTTTATGGTCCCAGTTTGCTGGTTTATGAAATTTATATTTATTTTGTTAAATTGGAGAAACTCAATTTCTGATAAAATGTTATTTAAACGTGCCGGAAAATGAGGAAAACAAATCATGCATAACCAAAATTATTACGTATTTGCAGATTGTTGTACAATTTGACTCAAATTTAAATAACATATACAATTATTATTTTCATTATTTATTTCAAATATTCATGCTTGTGTATTAACTTAATTTACAGTTAGACTAATCCTTTATCTTTGTCACATAAGATGTTGAAAAATATGCCCTTGAACCGCAACACATTACTGTTAAGAAAGTTTGAGTCTATAATTTTATAAGTTAGATTAGTGGGCGATGAATTACATTGTCTTTATAGGAAGTCAGATATAATGAGAAGAGTTAAGTCCCGTAGACTACGATGGGCAGGACATGTGGCATGAATGGGGAATGAAATACGTGCATGGAAGCTTCTTGTAGAAAAACCAGAAGGAAAACGCCCCAGTTGGTAGACCAAGAATGAGGTGGGAGAACAACAATATGATTTGAGGGAAGTAGATTATACAGAGGATGATTGGAAAACATTATGTCAGGATAGGGATGTATGGTGAGCTTATGTCCGCACGGCCATGAACCTACGGGTTCGATAGTGCCAGTGAGTTAGTTAGATTAGTGTGCGATAATTCAAACTGTCGTATAAAATATCCGAGAGAGAGAGAGAGAGAGAGAGAGAGAGAGAGAGAGTGTGAGAGAGATAAAGAGAGAGAGAGAGAGGGAGAGAGGGAGAAAGAGTGAATATTTTATATAATTACATTATATTGTTGATGTCTACATCCGAACATTTATACATGGAACAAGAGTGCTCCCTTGTGGAAGTTACTTAAACTAATTTAGATAGGCTATGCTTATTTCTTTATAAATCTCGTCTCCCCAAAGAAACACCTAGTAGGAAATTAATAATAATATTAAAGTTAATAATAATGATAATAATAATATGGTTTATATACAGAGACTTAGATCTGCTGAAATGAGATATCTTCGGAGGACTGCAGGATACACACTACTAGATCACAAAAAAAATGAAGACATCTTAGAAGAATTACACATGGAATCTTTAGAAAACAAAATTTCTGATTATAAGTCAAGATGGATACAACATGTTCATCGAATGGAAGATCACAGAATACCCAAACTAATGTTAAGATATCAACCCGCAGGAAGAAGAAGACCAGGACGTCCACTCAAAATACTTCTGGATGGTGTTTCTCTTGAGGCCGAAACAGGTCAACAAATGGCCTAAATTCGTGAATGTACTATGATGATGATGATAATATGGTTTATTTTATCTGATATAATTAAGAGTGTAATGCGATCTCCTTCATTTCACTGGGGTTAAATTATACAGATATTAACAATTACGAATTAGCTACAGCTTGATTAATAAAACATAAAGGCTTATACAATATACAGATAAAAAAGAACAAAAAATTAAAATAATATAAATAATGATAATAATAATAATAATAATAATAATAATAATAATAATAATAGTACGGTATTGCTTGGATGGGAAGTCCGATTGAATTTTGCTTACTCAGCGGCTCTATTTAAGACTTGAGGTTATTTTACGTGACCGAAAATTTTCTAACGTAATGCACGGCTTGAAGTTCTTTCCGGAGGATGTTTTCCTTGGTTATTATATAAAAATATATTTTCCCCACCCTCGGGATCAAAGGAAAGGGATTTAACTCTCCTTGACCATTGAGACTGATGCCTAATAGGGTAAAAAATAAATATATATAATGTGTGTGCTGTTTGTGTGATAATGAAGTAAGCACGAATGCCCAAATAGATCATTGTGCTATGTGCAATGTTGCACCGCCATATAATCTATTTAAAGAACAATAAATTGCACTATTTTTATAAACAATATTCATGTTTCGTATCATTAAGTAATATTTTACATAACGACGCGCCTTAACTATTCAGGATATTAGTATACTTTACTGCGGTCAAAGAAGTAAAGTAGAGGATAGCAATGGCAAAATAATCTTTTAACAAGAAGAGAAGCATTTCTTGCGGACCTTTGGCAAATAATTATGGAAGAGGCAACTGAAGTGCTTTGTGTGGAGTATAGCATTGTATGGTGCAGAGACTTGGACATTATGATGGATAAAAGCGACTGGAAGATTTCGAGATTGGATATGGAGAAGGATGGGACAAATAAAATGGACGAATACAATAAAAAATAAAGATGTGCTAGACAGAGTAGATGAAGGAAGAACAATGCAGGAACTCAATAAGAAGAGGAAAATAAAATGGTTTGGACACTGCTATGAAGAAACTGCCTGCTGACAGATGCCCTAGAAGGAATGGTTAACGGAAATAAAGTTAGAGTCAGAAAAATACATCAGACGATAAAAAATATTAAAACGAATGGTTTGTATGCGGATACAAAAAGGAAAACTGAGTTAAGGAAAGAGTGGAGACTGTTGAGTTTGCAGTGAAAGATCGCTCTTCGGCAGAACACTATGTATGCAGTATACTTTCTTAAGTGAAAATAATCTTATATCAAAATATTTCTCTTTGCCTACTTTTAAATTTGATTAGTTTTATGGGACAGCCGTTATAAACATTTTAGTTAAATAAAAACTTCGTTTTCAAGGTATTTATATTTCAGAAGTTTAAATTGAGAAGAGTAGATAATGTACCTTCTTCTAATGAAATTCTTTATCTCTATAAAATAAAAAGATCCGGAAGTAACTCTGAATGGATTTTAAAACAACTGCAAGAAATAAAATTTCCCTTCTTCTGCAAATAACAGTTCTCGAGATATACCAACGATATATATAGCGGTTAACAAAAAAAGAAACATATATCAGACACAAAGAAACGGAAATGATGAGATTTTATCAGTTTTTTTCTGAGTGTAACCTGCGGGGCTAAAACGGAACACAACAGAACTGAGACTGTGATATTTTGTTTTCCGTTAACGAAATCACATAGAGATTATCTTTCAAGATACCAATTCCAGAAATGTTCTAATTCAATATAATGATAAATTAAAGGTACGGGGAAAGAGTAAGGCAAGCCACTTGTTCGTCCAAATGAAGTTTGAGGTATCTTTGGTTCCTCCGTGGAAAGCATTTAGAAATGTGAAATAATCAAATACAGTAAAAGCTCCTTATTCGCGTTTCCATTATTCGCGGTTTAAAAAAATTGCGACACAGTTCCTGTATTCGCGGCTAAAAAATGCATTTATTCGCGGATCCAGTCGGTATATTAGAAGGATTAGTATCCTTTATTAACGCGTCGGCAACTTTTTTTTACTGCAGGCACGTGTCGAGGTGGCTTTTGTAAAGACTGATTCAAACCAAATGGACAAATTATTATAAAAGTAAAACAAATCTTACTGTCACTAAGTCTAAAGTTCATTGTTAAAAACCACCGCCTGTACTTCACGTGCCGCTATGTCCATTGATAAATGCCGCCCTCGCCACAATCGGTGTTTTATTGTTTCAACTTGTTATTCGTTGCAATAATTTTCTGCTTTGTTGCCAATTTATAATGTCGAGTAAAAGGAAAATTGTTCAAAATCTCTCATTAATTGATTTTATTTTGATAATTTTTATTTTATTTTGGAACCTTGGAACATATCCCCTATATACCCATGCAAATTACTATTCCATATTTACGGTTTATTCGTATTCGCGGTATATTTGCGGAACATATCCCCCCAGAATAAGGAGCTCTTACTGTATATGGATTTATTTACATCCAACGATTGTAACACAGGTAAAGAAGTATCTATATAGTACAATTAAATGTGCGTTTTGTACGTTTCAAGGAAAAAGTGACTAACTAGATTTTTCCCCTAGTACCTTCAAATTGTAGATATTCGTTGGTGGATCATTTACGTATTTATGTAATTTTTAATGAATTTTCAATTATCCAGAGGAGTAGGCTATGAAGAGAGTTAAACGAAGCTTGGAATAAAAATAAGTAATAGTTTAAAAAACTAAAACAACACGCTTCATTAGAAAACCGAACTAAAAAATGAAAAATAATTTTAATTCCCAACAAGCTTGGGATAAGATTAAAGCGGTCAACAAAAAAATCATCTCCAACACATTTAGAATAAAACTATAGTTATCTACAAAAAAAAATATATTTTACCATCAAAAGCGTGGAGTGTTTTTGATGATTTTTATATTTTCTTCTTAGAGACTTTACTTTTACCAATATCTGTTTATTATCAAATATATTAATTGATATAGACCACCCCACGCTTTTGATGGTAAAATTACTTTTTTTTGTAGATAACTATAGTTTTACTCTAAATGTGTTGGAGATGATTTTTTTGTTGACCACTTTAATTTTATCTCAAGCGTGTTGGAAATTAAAATTAGTTTTCATTTTTAGTTCGGTTTTCTAATAAAGCGTGTTGTTTTAGTTTTTTATTATTTTTTATTTTATCTAACATGAGATGAGGTAAAAGGTGAATGGGGATGAAATGACATGATGAGGGTGGGAATAGGCCTAGTAGTGGAAAATATTGATGGGATGAAATTCGAGAAACTAGAAACCCTAAAAGAAAAACAAGTAGTTCCATTAAGGGAAGATAGATTATTACCAGGGAAGGGATTTTAAGGTGCAAATTTTGGTCGTAAATGGAGGATAAAAGATTCTGAGAATATATACAAAAAGGTGCAAAAAAAGGTGCTGCTGAAACAATTGAATTAAGGTTTAAAGCAGTTACATGAACTCAGTTTATATAACTTGCACCAATTTGTTTTTTTCTTTATAGAGTCCATAAGAGGTAATGCATAATGCATATTTCTTTAGTTTATTGCAATATTTACTTCGCAGATGGAACATCGAAGAATGATGCTATCAGTTTTGATAAACTTCGTTTTGAATTCTCCTGAAAGTGCATACAACTTATCCTTCTTAACATTCGTCAAGTTATTGTTGTGAAACCCCAGTTGAAATACTAGTAAAATATGTTGCGATTAAAGACTAGTAAAACACAGCCAGGAACAAGTCGGTAGATAGAAAACTATTAAAATATTGCCAGTACTAACTGAATTTCTTTTAAACTGTTCCATGAATAATAAAAACATAGGAATATATAAACAGATAAACAGAGGTCGGATCATTGGAGAAAGGCGGGTTGGGATCTTTTAAGACGGATCGAGATTGAAGTGAAAACAGGCAATGAAGTATACATGTTGTACAACTAATGTTTTCAAGGAAAAAGTGACTTATCTGCTTTTTTTTCTTTGTATCCTTCAACTGAAAAAAAAAAGTTTATTTCGCTCTAGTAATTAAATTAAAATCCTTTATTAGAAACTATTTTCTAGAATATAATAAGGGTAGAAGTTTTAATATTTTTAAAAGCAATTCTCTCTCTTTCTCTCTCTCTCTCTTACTTAGTGAATTCAGAATTAACTGTTTTTCTGTGATTTGCTGAAATTTAATTTTCTATACTTTGATCTTGTAGTTTAACTGCAGGAATTTTCTTCTTTTAATATAGCAGTGTTTAATATTTATAAGGTACAGTAGGTATTTGCTATATATTAAAGTATTCCTACATACTAAGTTAATAATAAAAATAAATCCTTTGACAGTTGGATTTCAATTCCTGCCTTTACAAACTTATTTTTTAACACATATACGAGTAGTAAAGACGTATTTTATTGTCTTCTTAATTAAAATATCTACTGCTGTTGTTTAGGAGAAACGTTGTCGCCTCATACGCTGCGGGATCTGGATCGATCCCCGTCGGAATAAGTTTCCTGCATGATATTTTTACAGGGGTTTTCTCTCACCTGTAAGGCTAATGTCTGGAAATTTTAAAGCCTAAAATAGTCCCCGAACACTTTCGGGACTCGTGAATTTATCTAGAGGATTTGGAAATCAAGACTGGCATTAGTTAGGACTATTTAACGAATAAAATTAAGCTATTTACTCAAAAATCATTATTTAAATATAGTTACCGGTATTTTAAAATATTTAAATACCGTATTTAATGTAAACGGTGATGTTTGAAAACAAGTCAGAAATGTGAGGTTATGTATATTCACTGCAACTTGATCATATTATTTATTGCCAAATAGGATCACAATAATGTAAGATAGTGGAAAAATAATGAAATACATCAAACTGTATATTATAATCTACATTATAGGTTAATCACTTATTTTTTTAGTAAATAACTCAGTAAAATCACGAAATATGTTTATTATTTGCTATATTCTATGTATTTGTTGGAGAAAAATAATGCTCTGACATGTTCAGAATATTAAAAAGGAGAAGCTTTCTTTATCAAAAAAGCAGGAGGTATTAAAGATAAATCGATAAAGAGATAGGTGAAATATTTGTTGTAAAAGAAAATTCATTGAAACGTGATTGGTCATTGACTAGCATGTGGGGCATGGGTTAAAAAGTCATCCTAATATATTCGCCTCGTTAGTATGTATGTGCGAGTGAATAGAGTATTTTGTCTTTAATTGTTCGTGCTGTCTAGTAGGTGACCCCGCATTGAAGTGATTTCTAATTCGGGGAGGTCCTACACTTCCTTGTGTAATAAAAAAAAGTGTGTATGTGATCCAAAGTGTAAATAACCAGTTCCAACAAGTCGTGTCACTATAAGACCCGGGTAGTTTGAAACGCGTGAAAGTACCTAAAAGAAAGAGGTTGTACTAACAAGGGAACTGTGAACCATTTCATGCCGAAACCTATCTTGAAATTTCTCCCCGAAAAATGATGTGATATACTGGCCGTGTCCAAAAAAAATGTCTACCGCTTTTAACTGCAAGGCACTAAAATCCAGCGCCAAATCTCTCATTGAAACTACAGAGATGTAACAGAACTCCTGACTTGGTGGATTGATTAATCCTCACTATCGACCGTCCGCGCCGCGCCACATCTCACTTCACTTCGTTCTGTGGAAGCAAGGATGTCCATCTGCTATGTACAGTGGTTTTTCCATTGGTGGATTCTGTCTTTGATATCTGTGCCTTGCAGTTAAAAAGGGCATATATATTTTTTTGGACACGCCTTGATACACCATAACGCTTCTTTGGGAGAAATTTCAAGATAGGTTTCAACATGCAATGGTTGACAGTTCCCTTGTAAGAATAAGGAGGAAATATAGGCCCTTACATAAATTAAAATAGCCTTAAATGCATAGATCATGTCGCAAGATTTTTTATAATTAATAATAATTTAGAACTATGGCACGATAGCTCCAATCTGCTGGCAATTAAGAAGAATTTGTAGCTGGAAAAACCAATAAACCAATTAATAGAAAACCGACTGAAATTATTACTATCAGTAACTTGGAGGTACCGCCAGAGGAAAAACGCCTAGTTGGTAGACCAAGAATGAGGTGGCAGAATTACATTAACTATGATTTGAGGGAAGTAGATTATACAGGGAATGATTGGAAAACATTAGCTCAGGATAGGGATGTATGGAGAGCTTATGTCCACGAAGCCATGAACCTACAGATTCGATAGTTCCAGTGAATTAGTTAGGTATGGATTTGAGATTTATTAGAATGCTGTTTCATAATCGTTGAAACATTCTGCCAATTTTTCCGTGTCCGATATGCTTTTAAGTGTTTCACTAACGGATGTACTAATTTATATAAGCCTCCATTAATATTTTTGTAATTACATTTTAATGCTGAAACTGCACGTGCCCTTTATGCCTATCTAGTGTCATTTACTATTTTTATATGTGCACATAATATATCATATTATATGTATTTTCCATCACCAATTCGATGCCGAGAAACATTCTATGACACATTGTTACCCGTTGCTCAAATTGGAAACACTTTACATGTAACGTGAACAATTTTTCAAAGTTCCAATCATACGCCATGCGCATGCGCCAACAAACGCGAAGCAGTTTACACTATGGAATCACGGGATGAAGTCAACATATACACGATAATTAACGAACCTAAAATCTAACCTAACGCAATTTAAGAACTCTAACGTGTGAAATAATGCAACGCCTGAAAATCAATAGCAAGTTCTAAAATTCTGAAGTATATGTGTACAGTTAATTAGCACATACTCTATGTTGGCTGCACTGGAACACATCTTTGTTGTTGCATAGAATATTAGTTAAAATCAATATGACTGCCACGTCTTCATGCCACATATGTAGATATCATACATGCTATGTATGTGTATATCATAGAAAAATATATTGAATTAATCGTTAGAAAAAATGTAAAAGCATTGTAAATGGTGGAAAATAATTTGAAAAATGAAACCCTAAGAATAAATTTTGACAGGTGTTTATAATAATAATCATAATAATAATAATAATAATAATAATAATAATAATAATAATAATGCTTTATTTATTCTGGCAGAATTAAGGCCATAAGTAAAAGTAAAGTAAAGTAAAGTGATCCCACAACAGGCCCGGAGGCCCTTGGGGTAGTAGGAGGTTAAGGCTCCCACTTTTTCTAGACAATCGGCACTTTTTGTCAGCCAGGTTGTCAACCCTGCGTAACGGCCGCCTTTACCCCCAGAACAAGCGTCCGGTACTCATTTCCGTTAGAGGCTGAGTCGACCCCAGGGCCATAGTGCCGCCAGAGGGTTTGGGTCAGTTTAAAAATCCTGACCCCAACGGGACTTGAACCCTCGACCCTCCGGCTTGTAGCTCAGTGCCTTAACCACTACGCTACGGCGTGCCCCCGAATTAAGGCCATAAGGCTTTCTCTTCCACTCAACCAGCACAAATACAAATAAATATTTGACAAATATAGATATACACTATACTAATTATAAACAGTTAAATATACATTAAATGTAGCAATGTAAATTTTATGTACAAACAACATTTTATACGATAATAATAATAATAACAATATAAATATGATAAATTATACGAGAAACACCAATTAATATATATACCTTACACTGGGTAATAATGAAGTCGAGGTTAGAGCAAATATAAATTTAGATTTCTTTTAAAATATGCCAATGTTCGGCAGCCCCTTATTTCTTGTGGTAGGGAATTCCAGTTGCGAGAAGTGAAGGTAATATATGACATGGAGAGATGTGATGTCCTATGTTGCGGTATATTAAGAAAGAGACTATGTTGTGATCTTGTGTTTAAGTTATGGTTTGAGGATAGATACTGGAAACGGGATGATAAATAATTGGGAGTCGAGGTATGTAGGATCTTAAATAAGAGAATTAGACAGTGCGATTTTCTGAAGTAATTTGAAAAGTCATGTCACATATTGTGAAGTTTAGCCTTAATTTTATATTCATATTTAATTTATTTTAATTATACACTATTTTAGAATAGTATTTTTAACAGTCTCTGCATGCCACTTTTGCATTCACGCGAAGTAGCTAAATAAAATGCCCTGTGCATTTTAATAAAACCCTATAGAGTTACCGCGTTTAAAAAAATTCTGTAGATTGTATGGCGTTTTAAACAACACGCCTATATTACAATATCGCGATTTTAAATCATTCTGTATATTGTGTTAAGACGGACGGTGTAGTGGACATTAGACGACACCCACCCGCGCAAAATTTCATTAAAACAACTGAACATTCCACACATACAGCAGAGCCATCTGGTGTAGATTACCGGAGTTAAGTGCATTCCTATAACAATGCATCACGCCGCACGGAAACAAGTAATTTCCCGAATGGAGGGAAATGATAATTGGAACAGATGAAGATCACCATCTCTAGAGGGCGGGGCTGCAAATCAATTTTAAAATATTAATTGAAATTATGCTCCCTCGTGAATTTGCATACCATATCTACTAGACTAGCGATCGTAACCTTTAAATAAAAGCTGACTACTCAATAATTATAGTAATGGTACTATTGTTCTTCATCAAACCAAGTCTTAGGCCTGTTACGATCTCACTGATGAATTTTGTATCCAGCGTTTCCTTGGACGGCCCAGAGATCGCTTCCTTGTTGGCGGATAACGAAGCATGGCTTAGGAACTCTATCTGAACTCATTCGTCGCAAATGATTCATCCAGTTGTTCTGGTACCTATGTATGTATTCAATGACCGGTTCTAAACGTAGTTCCTTCAAGATATCATCATTGCGTTTGTGACCTCATTTGGTACCGGTATGCCTCACTTCCGTAGCAAAGTGCAGGTCTTGCCAAGGTTTTCTATAACTGTACTCTGGTATCTCTCTGGACTAGCCAAGGTTTCTTTAGTGAATGCATTATTCCCATGGTTTTATTAAAATTATTAATTTATTTAATAATTTATTAATGTTACTCTTAAACTAGGTAATTATCTTTTATTTAATTAAATTCTTTATCTACTCGATAAGTTTAGTGATGCAATTCAGATCTGGTCGCGAAAAGGCCAACAAATTTTTTCACAGGCCTGTTATTTCAGACTTCAGTTAATTTTGTCAGTATTCTCTTGCATATGTCAGCGAATGATATGTGATTAGCTCTTGCCTCATATATATATATATATATATAAAATACAATATAGTATGGGAGACTTTAATGGTAGAACTGCAGGAGAAAATATAACTTTAGGGGAGGAAGATTTAAGAAAGGGATTTCGGGCTAGTAAAGATAAGGTTATTAATGCGTATGAGAGAGAATTTTTGACGTTTTGCGACATTTATAACCTAGAAATGCTGAATGGAAAATGTGGAAGGGGAACTTACATTGTTAATATATATATATATATATATATCCATCCATAGTAATTCTGCCCGAAAGCAGGTTCTTCACTGCAATCATAGCATTTTCATGCTAATGATTGCAGCTTTACTTGGGAATTGTAGGTGTGGTAGCTTTCCGTTGCTTTCCACACCGGTGAAGGATGATGATGATGTTAATGATAAGGATGATGATGATGATGGCCGTATGATTTCGGGGACCGTTTGGGCCTTAAAGTGTTCCTGACATTTGTCTTACAGACGAGGAAAACCGCGATAAAAACCTCACACAGAAAAATTGCCCCGACCGGGGATCGAACCCGGGCCCGCTGCGTGACAAGGCAGCACGCTACCTAGAGACCACAGCGGTGTATATATATATATATATATATGTGTGTGTGTGTGTGTGTGTGTGTGTGTGTGTGTGTGTGTATGTTTGGGATGGCCTAGAGCACGATGAAGAAATCAGTATTCTGGATGAGACCGGAACGACCTTCTGCAATTTAATCCAAGAAGAAGATAATGATGATTATTATGCAAATAACATTTATATAAGTTTTCTGCTGAATATTTAGTGATTTTTATTGAACCTTAAAAGTCATATATTTCATATTCTTATATTTTTTGGTCATCATCATCAATAACAATCAGGGATTAGGCCATTGGCCTATTCCGCTTCAGGATAGAAATTGGTCCCTCCTTCGCTTCTGAGGTCGTCTTGGGCCTCTTCGCCCTGTGGGTCTGTAGTTGAATAGCTTCAGAGGTAGTCTACTGTTTGGCATTCTAAAGAGGTTTTCATGCCAATTATTTCGATGTTTTCAGTTATTGCTGGTGTGTTGAGAGCTTTGCGGATATCTTCATTAAGCATGTGGTCATACAGCGTATAACCCGCTAATGGTCTTAATAATTTCATTTATGCAGCTACTATCCTGTTCAATTTGCCTGTAGTAATATTTTGGTTATATTTATTCAAATTTCTGTAATAAATTAACATAGAAACACTATGTGAAGTCGCATGGATATCCACTCTTAAATTATGTAGGCCCAAGTCAAGAAGGTATTTAAATAATACATATGGTCATATTTTATTTAATGTTAATAAAATGTCGTAATAAAATTCCGTTGAGGTGAATACTCATAAAGTAAAATTTTAAAATAATAAATACCTTGGCAAGTGCCGTCATCCTCAATTAGGTTAAAATTTTAAAACTATAGGTCTTTCAGAAACCGGTTTCCATCTTCAGGAGAAGGGTGTGCTCACCCTTCTGCTGAAGATAGAAGCCGGTTTTCTTAAGAGCCTACATGTTTAAAAAAATTAACCTAGTTGAGGACGACGGCACCTGCTAAGGCGTTTATTTATTTTAATATTTTAATTAATGACTTTTTTATTAACGAAGTAGGTCATAATCACGATGGAGATGCTAATCGAAACAGACAATTAAATTCAAATAGCGTAAAGGGAAGATTAGTAAAGTGAGTTCTCTGAACGACTTTTGAAATTAGTTCGGAAAGAAGTTGCCTGTAAGAGAGTTGACATTTTGTCTAAAGACGTTACACGTATTAATAAATGTATTTTTTACGTGATAGTGCGTTTTGTCGTAATGGTGGTCATTATTGAAAGTTTAACTTCGTACATTTCGGGGTTGCCAACCTAAATAACTGTACTGTAATATTACATTTGCACCCATGTGCGGGAAGTAAAGCCACTGCCCTCTATGTATACTACGTACAATGTATATACAAAAATATCCAAAAGGTAGTATTAATATACATTATACGAAACAAATCTGCATTTAAATGAACTGAACTTTATTTGAAACAATATGAAACAAGAAATACGTACTTGCGGCCATGTTATTAATAATTGTTTTCAAGGTCTCCTGTTGTTTCAACTAATAAACATTGCCCATACTGTTAACGTTAGTTAATTGTTTATAATGAACGCAAATATTTCCAACAATACTATTACTTATTATTTTGAAAACACCATCACGCAAAAAATAATGTACAACGCACGTTTGTAAAGTGTTTTATAGAATCTCGGAAATTAAAAACCTCGCTATCGCTCACTTTTTGAACAGTTTTCTTCGATTCTGTAAAAACCATATCCCAACCTAGCATCGTAATATACTATTTTCGGCCAGAAGATTGATGTTGCCACCACTGCCTAAAAAACTTCGGATCGGATTCATAATGTCTCTGAAAATTGGGAAAGAAAATGTAAAGGACTATTCGTTTCGCGTAGTTAGTCCGACCACTGCACTGTGCCGACACAGTTGGACACTTCAGAGCAGGTAGAAGTTTTGTCTTTACGCGCAGTCTACATTTTTCCCTAAAATACCAAGCAATTTTTCATATTTTTGGACAATTCACTCCCGTCTCTGCGCTCCGATTGTGAATTATAAACAAGATGAAAACTCTTATTGTATCAACTAACTAACTAACTCACTGGCACTATAGAATCCGTAGGTTTATGTCCACACGGACATGAGCTCTCCACACATCCCTATCCTGAGCTAACGTTTTCCAACCATCCCCTGTATAATCTATTTCCCTCAAATCATGGTTAATGTTATTCTTCCGCCTCATTCTTGGTCTAACTACTACGGGCTTTCATTTTGTTTTCCTACAAGAAGCTATCATGCCCTTCTTTCATTCCCCATTCGTGCCACATGTTCTGCCCATCGCAGTCTGTGAGGCTTAACTGTTCTTTTTATATCTGTTTTTCTATAAAGATCGTGTAGATCACTGTTATGCAATATTTTCCATTCACCTGTCTGTTCATTTCTCTTTGGTCCTTTTTTTTTTCCTACGGAAGCTATTCTCAAATATTCGTAATCTTTTCTCCTCCCTTAAGGTAAGGGCCCACGTTTCGCATCCATATAATATAACTGGGAGAACAGGTATTTTAAATATGTTCAGTTTAATGTTTCTTGAGAGGAGTTGGGACGACAAGAGTCCCTGTAATGCATAATAGCACGCATTTCCAGAATTGGACCTATGATTAATATCTTGTGCATCTCATTAGTATTTGTAAGTAGGCCTATTGTTCCTAGGCATTTGAATTCAAGCACTTCTTTAAAATATTCCTCATTTGTCATTAACTGTCCATTTCCATTATATAATGTATTCATATGTGCGATCATATATTTAGTTTTATTGATATTTACTTAAAATAAAATAAGATAAATATACCTTCTTAGGTAAGATCCGTCGTCCTCATCTTATAGAATATGTATTCTTTATGCCTGTAGGCATTTCAGAACATGCGTTACATCTTCAGCAGGTCCTTCTTCGCTACAATATCTAGTATGATGGTTGGATGCTGCTGGTCCTAATGAGGTGTTGTCGTGACAACACCACATTAGGACTAGCAGCATCAACCATCATATTAGATATTGTAGTGAAGAAGGACCTGAGACAACACCACATTAGGACTAGCAGCATCAACCATCATACTAGATATTGTAGCGAAGAAGGACCTGCTGAAGATGGAACGGATGTTCTGAAAGGCCTACAGGCATAAAGAATACATATTTTATAAGTTGAGGACGACGGATCTTACCTAAGAAGGTATCTTGTAACTTATTTTATTTTAAGACTCTCCACTTAAACGGTTTTGACAATAAATTTTATTAGTATTGATATTTACTTTCAGTCACAATTTTTTAGTGTTACCTAATAGAGTGTGCGCGTTACATTACTCTTAATAAATATCGCTCTTCAATTTCTATGTAAAATAGAAAGTATCATTAAGCATTACTCCTCCTGTCGTACGACTTCAATTTCACGGGTTTCTTTCAGTTCAATTGAATATTTAATAAATGCTATGTGATAACAAGAATGCATTTATTTATTAATTGTAAGCTGAAGACGACAAACAAAGCAAGTCATATGACAAGAGGTATTGTTATTTACACTGTATTCTTAATTTACACAAATAGATACAATAAAATAAGAGTGACAATATTTGCATGTTGTGCAGAGTGTGTGATTGTAATAAGGACGTGCTTGTTATCATATTCCCACATAGCGCAATGTCACGGTTTGATTAGAGCAGGGAATTCTGGATCTTAAAGCCTCTCTTGTCTAACAATTTCTTGCCGTGAATTTGAGAGACATCTCCCGGGATACAAGAGAATTTATAACAAGCTAGACATGTTGATAGTGTAGCGAACCTCCAAGGGAAAGGATGACCACATCTCCCCAACCATATCTTTATACGTAGGCTGCTGTATTTACTCTGTATGTTATATTAAAGTTTTTTTTGGTTAAATTAAAATTTACAAAGGAAAATTTCGCACTGCAAAGAGAGATTTATTTAAATGTACTTGAATGAGAGAGAATGTTTTATATTTCGTTTGTATGTAGTAGTCATAGTAGTAGTAGTAGTAGCAGCAGTATAAGGCATACGCTATTAGAATACATGTCGTGAGGAGCTATGCGTGGCTAGTGCATTTTGTCTAGCCTATCATAATCGAGCGGCGTTGTACAAGGCGACTCCTAGCTCTAAATCTACGTTAGGCATTTTGCATTGCGTTCGAAAAAAAAAACATATTGATCAGATCTCACTTTGAAATGCACCACTGAATAGAGCATGAAATTACGAATCCGACTGTACACCCTTAGACAAAAAAATGAGTCATCTCTTGATTCTCTGAACCGATGGGGGAACTTCGTGAGCACTCGCAGAAGCCTTATTCACATTAACACGTTTTCAGTAATTGTACTGTGTTGTTTGCTAGTTAACGCAGTGCACACTCAAGTAACATAAAAGAGAGAGCTTGCCTTTGTGTGTTTCCGTGGTGCAGAGGTTTAACACACAACATCTGCGTTCGTAACCTCGCGGGTTCGATTCCCGTTCTACTTCTTTTTTTTTACTGAATGTTAGGATAGCATTTCGCCTGTAATGTAGTTTCATATTTAATTTTATATTTGAGTTTTATGGTTTTAATGCACACACAAAAACATAAATGAAAACCTTCTAATAATTAAATTAAGAAAAAAGTAATATCTCCTAAAATGAAAACTTTAACAAAATTAATATCGGGTGTATGAACCCTCAGCATCTATTACCGCCCTCAATCTGCGGGGCATTGATGCAATCAAATTTCTACAGTCACGTGGACTTTCGGCTAGAGCATCCCAGACGTCCTGAATTTGTGCCCATAAGCCATCTTTCGTCTTTCGTGCATCTGCAGGACAATTAGAGTTCATTATAAACAAACTTGTTAGAGGCTGTTGCTTTTGCGCAGAACGTGTGCGCATCAGTCTATTAAAATCAATACATTGACATCACCTAGAACAAACCCTGAATGTGGTAAAATAATTGTTACAATAACGACATTAACATTGATTTAGTTCAATTGTCAAAATAAAATGTATTTAATTCATGAAACATTTTAATACAAATATCACGAAAAAAACTACATAATTGAGGACGCGAACCTGCGACCTTCATTAACAGAAACAGTGACTGCATGCTTTACGGCTGACCTAACAGGGCACGTAGGAGTATCTTCACTCAGTTCATGCCACATAACGCAGTAGCTCAGGGCCTGCACAATTATGACTAGTTTACTAGTGTGAATCCAGCGCTGTGTCGAGTAGGACTTAGAAGAAATATGCGTTCAAGAGATGATTAATTTTTTTTTTGTCTAAGGGTGTACAATGATCATTCTCGTGCGCCTTATACAGCTAGAGTTATGAGCATCTGTTGACACAAGTGCTGAGTTCAGCTAAGCAACACATTTCCATTTATTTTATTTTCATTCCTAATCAGATTTACCCTGCTTTTGAGGCATGCGTATTAAAAATCAGCCTTCTTTATGAATTTTTTTGTGATCAGATGTACTGTATGCGAGCGAGAATTTTCCTCTTAAGTGTTTAACTGATAGTTCTGTGCGGTAATTGAAAACATTCAGCATTCTAGAAAACTGTATATATTTATTTTAAATATTTTTAGATATACTATATTTCAGTTAATTAAATAATTGACACAATATATAAATAAACGTATGAGATAAGCAGAATTAGACAGCAGTGTAATTTTTGTTATTATAACAATAACAGTAGGTCTACAAATACCTCGCACGACATATCGTCTGTCTCTTTCCCACTTACATACCGATATCTGACAACGACGCATGAAGAGTCAAACAGGATTGGTTTACCGCATATGTCTTGTACGGTAATAGCGTGCCTAGTCTAGTAATGTGAATATAGACATGAGTGAGTGTTTATCCTACTGCACTCGACGGCAAGCAAACCCAGGTCATCGCTTATTGTTCCCGGTGAACGAGATCCAGGGTCAATTTATAAATATTGCTTTTGGATAGAGCATAACGAACTAACTAACTCACTGGCGCTATCGAACCCGTAGGTTCATGGCCGCGCGGACATAAGCTCTTCATACATCCCTATCCTGAGCTAATGTTTTCCAATCATCCCCTGTATAATCTGCTTCCCTCAGATCATGGATAATTTTATTCTCCCACCTCATTCTTGGTTTACCAACTGGGCGTTTTCCCTCTGGTTTTCCTACAAGAAGCTTCCAAGCACCTCTTTCATCCCCCATACGTGCCACATGCCCTGCCCATCACAGTCTATGAGACTTAACTGTTCTTATTATATCTGGCTTCCTATAAAGACCATGTAGTTCACTATTATGTAGTTTTCTCCATTCATTTGTCTGTTCATCTCTTTGTTTGGCCCAAACATTTTCCTAAGAATTTTATTCTCAAATACTCGTAATTTTCATTCACTCCCTTAAAGTAAGATACCGTGTTTTGCATCCCTATAATATAAACTGGGAGAATAACTGTTCTGTATATTTTCAGTTTAATGTTTTTTGAAAGGAGTTGGGACGACAAGACTCCCTGTAATGCGTAATAGCATTAATTTCCAGAATTGAGCCTATGCTTAATTTCTTTGTGCATCTCATTCCTATTTGTAATTATTGCTCCTAGGTACTTGGAATAAGCCACTTTTTCAAAATTTTCTTCATTAGTTATTAGTTGTCCATTTCCATTATATAACGCATTTCTATGTGTGAACATATATTTAGTTTTATTGATATTCACTTCCAGTCCCAATTCTTAGTGTTACTTAATAGAGTGTGCGTGTTGTGCCTTAGTATCTCCTCGTTATCACCCAATAATAATACTTTTATAAAATATATAGGTATCCGTATACTTTCATTGTATTTATAAATTTTTAATTTCAAGGGGGGTAGAATTTTAATTGGAATATATCTAAATTGCAATCTTAATTAATAAGTCGACTCATAAAATTAATTAATATTATCCATGAAAAATGGGGACAATTGTGAAGAAGTGGTTGAATTCAAATACCTAAGAACAATAATTACATACACGAGGTGCAGAAATAAATTGAACATAGGTTCAATTCTGGAAACGCATGATATTATGCATTACAGGGAAATGTTTTCATCTCAACTTCTCTTGGCACCTTTAAGTCACCCTTATACAGTTACCTGTTGTCTAATAATTATTTTTTCTCTATTTATTTAATTTTATACTATGCCATTAATCTTTTCCTCGTTTTTTATATATATTGTACATATTATATATTTAATTCGTTAAATTTAGAGTAAATCAAAATACATTATAAATATTAATTGTATTGTATTCATAACATGTAATCGTTTATGTATATTGTAATTTAGATGTAAGACTATTTTTTTGTATTTTTTTAAACCTGGTTGAGTGGTAGAAAAGGCCTTAAGGACTGAACTCTGCCAGGAAAAATAAAGCTATTATTATTATTATTATTATTATTATTATTATTATTATTATTACTATTAAAAACATTAAACTCAAATATATAAAACTGATATTATTCTAATTATATGGATGGAAAACTGTACTCTTACTTTACGGGAGGAGGAGGATTATGAGTATTTGAGTATAAAGCTGTCAGAAAAATCTTTGGACCAAAGAGAGACGAATAGAGGGATTAAAGGAGAAGACTATATAACATTGAGTTATGTAATATTTATAGGAAACGATATGTAATAAGAACAGTTAAGTCTGCGATGGGTAGGACATATGGCACGAATAGAGAATGAAAGAGGGGCATGGATGTAATAAGAACAGTTAAGTCTGCGATGGGTAGGACATATGGCACGAATAGAGAATGAAAGAGGGGCATGGAAACTTAATGAAGGAAAACCAGAGGAAAAAGTTCAGTAGGTAGGCCAGTAATAAATTGTGAGAATAATATTAACCATTATATGAGGGAGGTAATTTTTTATTCCATGCCCCAGATTTGTCATTCGAATATTTTCTGGTGTTCTCTCCTGGTATTGGCGTTATTGTAACCCACTTCTGAAGTTGGGTCGCCTGGAAAGCGAGGTTACGCTGCCCCGATGATATGATCGGTGATGATGATGATGATGATGATGATGATGATGATGATACGCCAGGAGATCCTTTATGTTAAACTTAATTTAAGAAGTATATGAATTATGATGATTACGATGAACATATGATGTTCGGGGACCGTTTGGGCCTTTAATTTTCCTGACATTTGTCTTACAGGTGAGGAAATACCCCTAAAAGAACCTCATCCAGAAAACTTGTCCGGAAAGGGGATCGAACTCAGGCCCGGCGCGTGACAAAGCAGCATGCTACCTGAGACTACAGCGGTGGACAGGAGGTAAAATGTAGAAGGGATGATTCTAAAATATCAGCTCAGGATAGGGATATTTGGAGAGCCTATGTCCGAATCTCGGGGTTCAATAGTGCCAATGAGTTAGTATAGCCTTTTGTTTACTAATCTTCTTCAAACTACCCTAATTTCAGCCATTACAGGAATCACCTCCCAATCATAGTACAACGAGGTGTTGGGAGAGATATTTTAACTATCCATCCATCCATCCACAGTAATTCTGCCCGAAGGCAGGTCCTTCTCTGCAATCATAGCATTTTAATGCTATGCTTGCAGCTTTACTAGGGAGTTGTAGGTGTGGTAGCTTCTCGTTACTTAGCATTTTAATGCTATGCTTGCAGCTTTACTAGGGAGTTGTAGGTGTGGTAGCTTCTCGTTACTTAGCATTTTAATGCTATGCTTGCAGCTTTACTAGGGAGTTGTAGGTGTGGTAGCTTCTCGTTACTTAGCATTTTAATGCTATGCTTGCAGCTTTACTAGGGAGTTGTAGGTGTGGTAGCTTCTCGTTACTTAGCATTTTAATGCTATGCTTGCAGCTTTACTAGGGAGTTGTAGGTGTGGTAGCTTCTCGTTACTTAGCATTTTAATGCTATGCTTGCAGCTTTACTAGGGAGTTGTAGGTGTGGTAGCTTCTCGTTACTTAGCATTTTAATGCTATGCTTGCAGCTTTACTAGGGAGTTGTAGGTGTGGTAGCTTCTCGTTACTTTCCACACCAGTGAAGGATGATGATGATGTTAATGATGATGATGATGATGGCCATATGATTTCGGGGATCGTTTGGGCCTTAACGTTTTCCTGACATTTGTCTTACAGATGAGGAAAAACCTCGATAAAAACCTCACCCAGAAAAACTGCCCCGACCAGAGATCGAACCCGGACCCGCTGCGTGACAAGGCAGCACGCTACCTCAAGACCACAACGGTGGACATTTTAACTATGGATCACATATATATGTTTTTTTTTACCACACAAGGACATGAAAGGGAGCAGCACAATGTTAGAGCCTCCTCAGAGACAGAACAATATTAAAACGAAATACGCATATTCATACTAAACATGGCGAATATGTTAATGATGATATAATGACCAGATGATGATTGGGGACCGTTTTTATGTTAAAGGTTTCTGACGTTTGTGTTACAGGTGAGGAAAAATTCACGCACAAGTCTTATGCCGACAGGGCCCGGTGTGTACGAATCAGCAACTTATCCCGAGACCATAGAGGTGGGAAATATTATAATATAAAGTTTAATACTGGATATAAGGTACATTTTTTGTAATTAATATTATAATTTTCTTAGGAAAATTTTTGGACCAAAGAGAGATGAACAGACAGGTGAATGGAGAAGACTACATAACAATGAACTACATGGTCTTTATAGGAAGCCAGATATAATAAGAACAGTTAAGTCTCGTAGACTGCGATAGGCAGGACATATTGCGCGTATGGGGAATGAAAGACGTGCATGGAAACTTCTTGTAGGAAAGCCAGAAGGAAAACGCCCAGTTGGTAGACCAAGAATGAGGTGGGAGAACAACATTAACTATGATTTGAGGGAAGTAGATTATACAGGGAATGATTGGAAAGCATTGGCTCAGGATAGGGATGTATGGAGAGCTTATGTCCGTGCGGCCATGAACCTACGGGTTCGATAGTGCCAGTGAGTAAGTAAGTAAGTAATATTATAATTATTATATTGTTCTATAAATCCGATTGAGGGTCTTTCCACTTTTCAGCGGTTGCCCTTTTACCAGCCGGCTGCTGGCCCTTCACATCCACATGTGTCAATCACAGAGGTAGATGATCAACAGCCAGTGTAGGGGTGACATGTGGTTAGCATGTCGAGTCCCCCAGCCGTTATAGCTGGTTTCTCAACCTGGAGCCGCTACTTATTGTAGCTACCCAATTGCCTCACGATGCTGGGTGGGGAACGGTCCCATACTGGCCGAAATACCATGGGAAAATTTCTTCCCTCATGGAGACTCGAACCAGCGCAAGTCCCGTAGCTCTGCGCCAAGGCTACCTACCTTAACCGCTCGGCTACGGCGCGGGACGTTCTATAAATAAGAATGAAAATAAATCTTAAATAGAATACAATTGTCACTCGATTATCGTATTACTTTAGAATATAATAGATCTATTTAGCCTGGTGGAGTTAAGGCCATGTGGCCTTCTCTTCCACATGTTACATATAAATACAAAAGCAATTAATTTGGAATTATATCGCAAATTGATTGCTTTTGTATTAATAATTATATGTAAAATACACTTCACAATGGGTTAAAGCAAGGAGGTGCATTATTCCTCTGATATTCGGTTTTGTACTGGAGAATGTCACAGACAGAGTCTTTAGAAGGTAAAGACAGCGTACAACTCAAAGGTATTAATATGTTGTTGGTTAGGCTAATGATAGAGTATTGTTAGGCGATAATGAGGAACTACTGAAATCTAACACACATATTCATGACACCATGAAACTAGGGCTGGAAGTAAATATCAATAAAAGTAAATATATTACAGCGACACATAGAAATTACATTAATAAATTGGAATGGACGTCCAACTTCAGATAAAGGCTATTTTAAAAAAGTGATGGAATTAAAATAGCTGGGAACAATAACTACTAGAAGGAATGAGAGCAGAAAGAAATTTAACATAAACACAACCCTGGATACGATACTATTATATCTTACAAATATTATTGTCTGATTTCAAGTTCTTTCGAGAAAGTTAAACTTTATATATATATATATATTATATTGCAGATTTTCGCGGATATAAGTATGATTAAAAAAGTTTTCTTGGGTTTTCCGCGCCATGGATTCAAGTTCGGCCTCTGGCCACTGATTCCGACGTTTCGACACACACACACACACACACACACACACACACACACACACACACACACACACACATATATATATATATATATATATATATATATATGAGAAGAAGAATGTGGATTCCAGAGCGGCAGAACATGTATTGATAATATCTTCTGTATTAGACAATTACAAGAGAAAATCCTAGCAAAAAATAAAGAACTACATAGGCCTATGACCTTTATTGATTTAGAGATGCCATATGATAGTGTACCTCGACAATTGTTGTGGACGGCAATGAGAAATATGAATCCATCCATAGTAATTCTGCCCGAGGGCAGGTCTTTCACTGCAATCATAGCATTTTCATGCTATGCTTTGCAGTTTTACTAGGGAATTGTAGGTGTGGTAGCTTCCCGTTGCTTTCCACACCGGTGAAGGATGATGATGATGATGTTAATGATAAGGATGATGATGATGATTAAGATGGCCATATGATTTCGGGTGAGGAAAAACCCCGATAAAAACCTCACCCAGAAAAACTGTCCCGACCGGGGATCGAACCCGGGCCCGCTGCGAGACAAGACAGCACGCTACCTCGAGACCACAGCAGTGGACAGAAATATGAATATAAGTGATAAATGGATTAATATTGTTAGGAGGATCTACAGTAATACAAAAGCTAAAGTAAAAATACAGAATAATTTAACAGAGGAATTCACAGTGAATAAAGGCCTTAAGCAGGGATGAAGTTTGTCACCAATTCTTTTTAATATTTATTTAGATCAGGCTCTTAACTTATGGTATAAACATGTTCTGAAATGGGTATTCCTATAGGAGGAAAAGTACTGCATTCATTGTTGTTTGCAGATGATCAAATAATTTTTGCAGGGGATGAAGGTGATATGAAATATATGATAAATAAACTAATGGAAGAATATAAAAAATGGGGACTGAATATAAATTTACAGAAAACGTAATATATGTGCTTGGGAAAGGATGTGGATGACCTCATACTTGAAACAGGGAACATAAAAAAATGTGAATTTTTTTAAATATCTTGGGTCAATAATTACAAGTTAAGGTACCTGTGAGAGAGATGTACAGACTAAAATTGCAATGGCACAAATGCAACTAAGACATTACATGGAGTAATTTGGTAAAAAAATATTACAAAGGAAATTAAAATGAAAATTTGTAAGAGCATAATACAGAATATTTTGTCATATGGAAGTGAAAATTTGGTCTTTGACGGAATTACAAAAGAATAAAATTAGAACAGTTGAATTTGATTATTTTACAAGAAGCCTCCAAAAAAACAAGACAGGATGAAATAAGAAATGAATTCCTTTGGAGAGAAATGAATGTCACCACATCTGTTTTTTAAGAGGATTGAAAATCAAACGCTTAAATGGTATGGCCATGTACAAAGAATGGAAAATGAAAGATGGCCAAAACATATATACCAATGGTCACCCCCTGGAAGAAATAAACGTGGCAGATCTAGATAGAAATGGAAAACCTACGTCAGAACAATAATGAATGATAGGAATTTGGAAGAGGGAGATTGGAATGATAGAGATAAATGGAAACTGAAGACGGCAAACCTATAAGCGGGGGAAAGCCGAAGAAGAGGAAGAAAAGAAGATATATATATATATATATATATATATGGGGGCACGCCGTAGCGTAGTGGTTAAGGCACTGCGCAACAAGCCGGAAGGTCGAGGGTTCGAGTCCCGGTGGGGTCAGGATTTTTAAACTGACCCAAACCTTCTGGCGGCACTATGGCCCTGGGGTCGACTCAGCCTCTAACTGAAATGAGTACCAGACGCTTGTTCTGGGGTAAAGGCGGCCGTCACGCAGGGTTGACAACCCGGCTGACATAAAGTGCCGATTGTCAAGAAAAAGTGGGAGCCTTAACCTCCTACTACCCCAAGGTCCTCCTGAGGCCTGTAGTGGGATTACTTTACCTTTATATATATATATATATATATTATAAATATATTTTTGACATTTGGCAATGGAGGCAAATATGATATGAAAAGAAAAATGAATGCTTGAGTCGGGATTTGAACTCGAGTCTCTAAAGTCTGTACCTTTAGCGCTCTAACCAATTGAGCTACCCAGGAATTCCAACACAAACATACAATTTTCTTATACATGTAGTATTCTCAATTCACACAAGAGGTAGCGGAAATTTGTTCCAACTGACATCTAACGGCTAACATAACAGTTAAGCAAATGTTTTTTTAAAAAAAATTGTATGTTTGTGTTGGAATTCTTGGGTAGCTCAGTTGGTTAGAGCGCTAAAGGTACAGACTTTAGAGACTCGAGTTCAAATCTCGACTCAAGCATTCATTTTTCTTTTCATATCATATTTGCCTTCATTGCCAAATGTCAAAAATATATTTATAATATCTATATATACAAGCGTTACTGCTATAAAGTAAATATTCTCTTTAATAATTTGCTTAACTGTTATGTTAGCCGCTAGATGGCAGTCGGAAGATCTTTCCGCTACCTCTTGTGTGAATTGAGAATACTACATGTATAAGAAAATTGTATGTTTGTGTTGGAATTCTTGGGTAGCTCAGTTGGTTAGAGCGCTAAAAGTACAGACTTTAGAGACTCGAGTTCAAATCCCGACTCAAGCATTCATTTTTCTTTTCATATCATATATATATATATATATATATATATATATGTGTATACATAGTCTAACTAATTAACTATCTCACTAGCACTATCGAACTCGTAGGTTCGTGGTTACGCGGAAATAAGCTCTCCACATTTCCATACCCTAATATTTTCCAATCATGCCCTGTATAATCTACTTCCATCAAATCATGGTTAATTTTATTCTCCCACCTCATTCTAGATCTACCAACTGCGGGCGTTTTCCCTCTGGCTTTCCTACAAGAGCTTCTATGCCCTTCTTTGATTCCCATTCGTGTCACATGTCCTGCCCATCGCATTCTACGAGACTTAACTGTTTTTAATATATCTGGCTTCCTATAAAGATCATGTAGTTCAGTGTTTATATAGTCTTCTCCTATTCGCCTGACTGTTCATCACTCTTCCGAAAACTTTTTTGTAAGAATTTTATTCTCAAATACTCCTAATATTTTCTCCTTCCTTATTATACATATATAAAAAAACGATGATTCTGTCAATTATACTACAGTATATCGATCCGAAGAATGGTATCTTACTTTAAGACATGAGAAAAAGTTTACGAGAATTCGAGAGTAAAGTTCTTCTTCTCCTTCTTCTTCCAGGGATTAAGCCTGTTGGCTCGTTCCGATTTCATGAAAGCTAGAATTGTTAAAATGTTCTGACCATCCCCTGTGCGGGCGTCCAATATTTCTCCTTCCTTATGGTTTATAATTTTGCAATAATTTTGGAAATTTTTCTGACATTCTATCAACTTGTTCGTTCCCGGTGTCCCTACATTTAATTATTCGATCTGTAAGTTTCAAAATATTTAGTTCCTTTCTTATATCTTCATTTATTTTCTTATCCAGCAGAGTTTATCCTGCTATATTTCTTAAAAATCTCATCTTAAGGAAATTATTTAACCAAATGGAGAGGAACGGAGAGGTGAATAGAGAAGACTAAATCAGTAAGTTGTATGATATGTATAGGACACCAGAAGTAATAAGAACAGTTAAGTCTCGTAGACTTCAATGGGTAGCATGTAGGAAAACCAGAAGGAAAGCGCCCAGTAGGTAGACCAAGAATGAGATAAGAGAATAACATTAACCATGATTTGAATGAAGTAAATTAAATATTAGCTTACGATAGGGATGTATAGGGAAGTTATGTCCGCGCTGTCATGATCCTCCAGATTATATTGTTTCAGAGAGTTACTTTGTAGGTTATGTGAGAAGACATGCATTTAAAAAGTTGTGCTCTTTTATTAGGGAGTTGAGTGGGGTATAAACCAGTAATTTCTCGAATAGAGTAGGTGAATTAAGCTATTTGGCGGTGGATCAAGTGCGCGTGCACTTGAATAATTAGTCATTAAGTACCAGAGGCGTCCCTTCATCTTTTAATTGGACTGTGGTCGCAGATAAGGGGAATGCAGGGAGAGATGTGTATAACACTGCAGGAAGAATGAGTTTGTAAAACAAATGTGTGCAGGTTCATTTTCACCAGAAGTGAAGATTTGAATACAGACAAGAGGTGGGTAGAGGATTGCAAGGTATCACAGAGAAATGGTGGTAGGATGTTAGAACAATTTGTATTCACCTTCTTCATGAGTTTTCATGCATAAAGAAAACCATTTTTTTGCAAAGTTGCACCAGTAAAGTTGCTTGAGCTGAAATTGCAAAGAGATACAATTCAAGTTGAGCGTAGTAGAGAAAAACTGGGATCAGCACAACAAATAATTATGCCATATTTTCATTAAGGGGAAATATATAATAACGAAACGAATATCCAGTCTCATAAACTATTAAAATGGAGGAACCTTCACCTTGTGGAACTCAATCTAATGTTATTAAGGGAAATACTAGAAAGAGTCTTCATATTACCGATGACTGAAAACAGAAATTTAACGACGGGTGTAAATTGTCCATAGAGACGAAAACCCTCGTGATTTTTCGAAATATGTTTAGTGAATAAAATTAAAAGCAGTATTCAGTGAACGAAATGTTTAATAAAAAAGGAATAAAATTAAAATAATCAACACTTTAAAATTTATTTTAAAATTTAAAATTAATAATTAAAATAAGTAACGCATTTTATTACGTAGACTAACGAGGAAAGGCTATTAAGTTAAAACAATTGTTTCTGACTAAATGAGTGCTGTCCAACACTTTTGTAGTCACGGACCATTTTTTCCCTGGACAAATAGAAGGGCACCATTATATTTTAAAATTTGGATTATTTATGTATTTATTATAATTAGACTCTATTATCATATTATTATTACTCATCATCATCATCATCATCATCCGGTATCATGGCAGCTGCCGCCGTCTTACGGAAACCAAACGCCATTCCTCTCTATCCATCCATTGATCTTCCTCCAATCCTCTGATATTCATAGCTGCTTGTACCCCTTCTATCCAAGTTTTTCGGTCTTCCTCTCTTCCGCCTTTCTATTGGGATCCATTCCATAACAATTTTTGGCAATCTTTGCTCTGGCATTCGTTTGACATGACAATACCACTGCAATATTTTCTTTTCTATGATGTCTATGATGTCCGGCTCCTCTTGTATACCCATAATTTCCCTTATTTCTTTATTTCGTATTCTATCCATTCTAGATTTTCCAGCTGATCTTCTTAAAAACATCCATTTCTGTACTTAAAATTCTTTTCATTTCCCTGGTAGGAATTTGCCAGACTTCAGCACCATATGTTACTCTCATTCAGTAAGATATAATGTCATTCTATAGTTACATCAGTTATTACACCATATTATTACTATTACATTTAAATGCACTGCTACAGTAATTAAAGTTCACAGATTACGCATATGTTGTGAAAATAGGCCTACATTTTACAGTATAAAGTGTAAATAGGAAATTTACAACTAAGGCCTACTATACATCTATGGTTTTAATTTTGGCGAATTCTATGGTAACTGACGTAACACTTAAAATAAAATAAAATAAAATAAAATAAAATAATATTTTAATTGTTTTAGCTTAAGATAATAGGGCACTACTTTTCCTCTTAAAACAATTATATAGGCTATAGGTTTCAATCTCTTTAACAGAAAATGTGGAGATTTTATCTTTAATAATTGTACTATCTAAACATAAGTATTGTTTGATATCGGTAACTGATGTAACTATAGAATGACATTATATCTTACTGAGTGAGAGTAAAATAACAATCTCTGTGAAGTTTCCAATCTTATTACAACAAGAAATTTTGAGTGTAGAAGCCTATATATATGAGGAGTTTCAAAATACATGTTTTTAGTTTTATGTTCCGATATACATTAGTCATTAACTTCTCGTATATAAAATAAAGGTTGAAACAACTAACCCTTCTGCTTGGTGTAAGAGTTTTAATAAAAATTAATAAAAGTTCGTTGTTCTTATGAGTTTGTTCATCATCATCTTCCATGAATTTTCAGAGCGTAAACCTGAACTGTTAAAGAGCTTAGTTAAAACCATGTATTTGAAATGTAATGAAATAAAAATCAGGAGTACAAGTTGGTGTACTTCCCTTGTAGCTCCAAGCACTACAAGTCTCTAGAAGGTCGTACACGTTCTACTTAAGATAATGTAATGATATTAGCCTATATTCAACTTAGTTCCAACCCTTAAGAGCAATTAGTTTCTAGGGTTCATTAAACGTATGAGGAAGGATTCATCCCTCGGTATTTACCCTCCATTAAGCATTTCAAAGTTCAGATTATGCCATTCTCATTGAGCATTTCAATGTTCGGATTATATCATTCCCTTCTTGATCTCCATTCTTGTTCATTTCAACCTTCAACTTTCTTGTTACTATGCATCATCTAGGAAACCAATCCCACAGTCTTTCCAATACAAAACTGACCTCATATTTAAATGTGTCAGGCACAGATATGGATCACTTAGCCCGTATAGCGTCCCCAAGCCTTTGTAGCAGGCTTTTTCAACATGAAGCTGCTATTTATCAGCAACTATAAATCTCCTCATGATATGTTGGTGGGTGGACATCAGTTCCATAACCAACTAACTAACTCACTGCCACTATCGAACCCGTAGTTTCATGGCCGCGCATACATAAGCTCTCCATACATCCCTATCCTGAGCTAATGTTCTCCAATCATCCCCTGTATAATCTACTCCCTCAAATCATAGTTAATGTTTTTCTCCCACTTCTTTCTTGGTCTACCAACTGGGCGTTTTCCCTCTGGTTTTCCTACAAGAAGCTTGCATAAACGTCTTTCATTCCCCATTCGTCCTACATGTCCTGCCCATCGCAGTCTACGAGACTTAACTGTTCTTATCATATATGGTTTCATATAAAGACTATGTAATTAACTGTTATGCTGTCTTCTCCATTCACCGGTCTGTTTATCTCTCTTTGGTCCAAAAAATTTTCCTAAGAACTTTATTCTCAAATACTGGTAATCTCCTTTCCAGCCATTAAAGCAAGAGTCCATGTTTCGCATCCATATAATGTAACTGAGACATCAGCTCCATAAGCTCAGAACCTCTATGACAAAGTTACTTCCTCTATGAGGGCATACAAATACATTATTGAATGAGAATGTGCAATTAACAACAAATGAGGAAATTTTTTAAGAAGCGGCGGAACTCATGATACCTGAACAACAATTACTACAAATCGGAATGAGGTGCAGAAATAAATTTAAAATACGCTCAAATTTGAGAACGAATGCTATTATGCATTACAGGGAATTTTGTTATCCCAAATTCTCTCAAAAATGCGAAACTAAAATATACAAAAAAGGATTCTTCCAGTAAATCCAATATGAATGCGAAGCATGACGTCTATGTATAAGAGAGAAGAAAATATTATGAGCATTTGAGAATAAAATGGTTAGGAACATTTTTGGATAAAAGGAGAAACGGACAGACAGTTAAATGGAGAAAGTACACAACAGTGATCTGTAATGCAAACCAGATGCAATTAGATTAGTTAAGTCTCGTAGACTGAGTTTAACAGGATTTATGGCACGAATGGGTAATGAAAGAATGGCATGGAAACTTCTTGTTGGAAACCAAAGGTAAAACACCCAGTAGGTAAGCGAAGAATGAGGTGGGAGAATAACATTAATTTAGCTTGATGGAGGTAAATTTTAAGGGAACATTTGGAAAATATTAGCTAAGGATAGGTTATGGAAAGCTTATGTTCTCGCGACAATAAAATTGCAGTTCGATGCAAAAAAAAAAGAACTGTGGGGAGGCGATCTTCGCGCAAAGGGAGGATGACTTCAACCCATCGGCAACTGTGCGGGATACTTGAACGTAAACACCGAGGAGAAATAAGACAAAGATTATTGATTTTCTGAGTAGCTTACAATTTCATTTAACCTTGGGAATAAGTAAGGTTGGCATTAAACATATGGAAAATGCAAGTAGAATACACTTTCCTCAGGACTCTGCAGCAATTTATTAAGTTATAATCCGCAAAAACACATTAGAGCCATCTATCATTAGCTTAAATAACCAGGTGTTCCCTAATCCCTTGCTTACCAGAGACACCTAGTGTTGTCCACTTGATATACGCTGTTAAAACACAAACAGTGTCTTTCATTTGTTATCTAACATTTCAGTTAATAAATCACTTGTCAGATGCCTCTCCTCTACAGTGTCTTTTCTAAAATACAGAGTGATCTTAGAAAATTCAGGTCATTAATTTATAGCAAACGTTTAATTGACTTAGTGAAATACTGTTGAAGAAATAAAACTGTTATTTCATTCCGAATAAAAATTGTTTTTATTTCAATGTTCTTGTGTACTATTGTTAGCAAAAATTAAAATGGTGAAACAAACATAATTTAATATTTGTTGTTGTGTGTTCTTCTTCTTCCTTCCAAGTATTAGGCCAAGGTCTGTTACGATCCTATAGAAAATTTTCCCTCCAGCGTTTCATAGGACGGCCCAGAGATCTTCGTCCTCTTGGAATATAATTATAAACAGCTTTGGAGATCCGATTTGAACTCATTCTTTCAAGATGGTGTTTCCAATTTAATTGATACTGTTTAATATATTCTAAAATTGGCGTAGACTTCAATTCTTTTAAGATATCGGTGTTCCTTTTACGATCCCATCTGGTGTAACCCGCTGTTCTGCGCATGAATCTCATGTCACAAGCCGTTATTCTGCTTTCATGTCGTCTTTTTAGTGTACATGCTTCACTACCACAGGTCAACATTGGTCTAGCCAAAGTGTTATATAAACGTAATCTGGTGTTTTTTTTTTGTACACGGGATGGTTTCATAACTTGATTAATAATTCCCAAACTTTTATTATAACTAGTAATTTTTTAGGGATATCCTTTTCATCCCAGATAGAGAGATGATATCAATTTAATATTTGTTGGTATTAATATCTATCAATATATTCTATAAGCTATGTTTGAAAATACCCAGTAACTTTGTCTTTACATCGTTTTCTTTTAGCCTCCATTTACGCCACATGTCCTGCCCATCGCACTTTACGAAACTTTACTGTTTCGTTATATCCGGTTTATCATCAAGGTCACATAGATCAATGTTATGTAGATATTATTGTTCACCTATTTGTTTTCTCTTTTGGTCCACAAATTTACCAAAGTACATCAAGTCCCGGTGGGGTCAGGATTTTTAAACTGACCAAAACCTTGTGGCGGCACTATGGCCCTGGGGTCGACTCAGCCTCTAACGGAAATGAGTACCAGACGCTTGTTCTGGGGGTAAAGGCGGCCGTCACGCAGGGCTGACAACCCGGCTGACATCAAGTGCCGATTGTCTAGAAAAAAGTAGGAGCCTTAACTTCCTACTACACCAAGGGCCTCCCGAGGCCTGTAGTGGGATTACTTTACATTATTCTTAAATAGTCGTAATTTTTTTCCTCTCTTAATTCAAGAAATCTGTTTCGGATCTATATAATATGGATGGAAGAGTTACAAATTATTTAATCGTGGAAGAGAAGTAGAGTGGAAAGACCAAACAGACCTCACGATCTGTTATTGTAAATCTATTTTTTTTATGTCAATGCATTTCACTTCACTTTTTAAAGCATTTTAGAAACTGTGTTCTATATAGAGTTTGGAAAGTGCAATACCGGCCTAAGCTAACAAATCTGTGATATGTATAATTAAATAAATACAGGATAATGACGTCATGAAAACAATATATTTTCTGAAGCTGTATTTTGTAATCCGATTAAATGTGCCAGTATGTACGGAGTTTCATGCAATTAATTTAATGGCAAGGGATTATGTTTTTATTTGAGGTTACATTGGTAGCATTGCGGTGAAGGCCAAAACTGTGAGTTTACTTATTCTAACACCCATTGAAACGTGTATGACTCATTAATAGATGGATATTGTATTCATTAATATTGAGAGCTTCCATTTCAAAATCAGTCACGTACCATAAGAACACATTTTAATTCAATTAAAAAATATCGCAGTTCGTATGTTACTGCTCTAGTCACAAGCTACATGTATTCAGGTCTGTAAAAACATGGACTATTTTTTAACTCATGCCCCAAATGGGACTCAATGGCCAATCACGTTTCAATGATTTCTGTTTTACAACCAATCAGAGTCGTGTTTCACGAAATATTTACCAGTGTTATAATTACCATATTAAAGAAGGCTCCTCCTTTTTAATATTCTGAACAGGTCTGACCATTATTTTGCAGTGACTGATCCTGTTAGAAATACGGCTACCAGATTCTATATATATATAGTGCATGAATGTCAACACATGCCGCATGCGGGAGTTAATATAAAAACATTTGTAGCAATTGATTATACCACCAAAAAAAGGAAACCACTGTTTGCACTTTCTTAAATGTATTTTTTTCCCAGGTAACAATCCAGAAAAATATAATTGTCATATTTACATCATACGACATCAGAAATGAATTAATATACAGTTTGATGTGTTTCATTTTTTCTCCACTAGAGAGCATTTTTACAATATTGCGTTCCTTTGGCAATAAACAGTATGATCTGGTTGCAGTGATAAACAAAAGAAGCAGATGAAGCGTACCTATCGTTTCTCATTTGTTTTCAAACATCGCCGTTTACATTAAATATATAAATATTTTAAAATAACTATAGTTAAATAATGATTTGTGAGTAAACAGCTTAATTTTATTCGTTAAATAGTCCTAACAAATGCCACTCTTGATTTCCAAATTCTCTAGATAAATTCACTCCTCACTTCGTGAGTCGAGAATTTATCGATAATTTGGAAATCACTCGTGGCATTACTTATGATAAATACTAGAATGGGGAAATCTTCATGACGAGGATTTTAATAATTTGTATCGATAGCGAGAAGATACTATAAACCAAACCTAACATTCTATTGAATGAAAAAAATTGGGACTGGAAGTAATCTTCAATAAAACCAAATATATAGTCACACGTAGAAATATATTATACAATAGAAAGGGACAGTTAATGGCACATTTTGAAATTTTGAAGAAGTGGCTGAATTCAAATATGTTATAAGAATAATTACGAACAGGAATGGAAGAATAAATGTATTAAATATAGACTCAACTCTGGAAACACATGTATTCGTGCACTACAGGGACTCTTGTCATCCCGGTTTCTCTCAAGAAACGTTAAATTATACACATATAAAACGGTTATTCTTCCACTTATATAGATGCGAAGCACGGACTTTTAAATTAAGGGAAGATAAAATATTACGAGCATTTGAGAATAAAATTCTTATGGACCAACGAGGGACTAATAGGTGAATGGAGACAACTATATTGCATTAGGTTTCATGATCTCTATGGGAATTCAGATGTAATAACAAATTAGTTAAGTCTCATAGACTGCAATGAGCAGGACATCTGAAACGAATTATGAATGACGAAGGGACATGGAAAGCGCTTAGCAGTTAGGCCAAGAATTAGATGGGAGAATAACATTAACTAAGATTTGAGGGAGATGTAATAAGAACAGTTAAGTCTCGTAGACTGCAATGGGCAGGACGTGTGAAATGAAAGGGAAATGAAAAAGGGACATGGAAACTTTTTGTAGGAAAAGCAGAGAAAAAGCACTTAGCAGTTGGACGAATAATTAGATGGGAGAATAACATTAACCGAGATTTGAGAGCGGTGAATTATACATGGGATGATAAGGAAACAGGATAAGCATGTACTGCGGCCAATCTGCTGCGATTTAGATAGCCTCATTCATTCTTAAATAGGCGAAAACATATTTTCTCGTGCCAATTATTTAAAGGTTCCGAACCACAATGAAAACTAAATTACTACGCGTTTCTTCTTCTTCTTCCTCCTCTTCATCTTCTTCATTGGACACTATAACTCAGCGTAAGCCTCGGTTTCCTCCACCAGGTGTTTTCAAATATCTCTATTCTCTGCCATAATTCTCCATTCTTGGATCCTCATAGCCGCAAGATCCTGCTCCACTCCATCCATCCATCTAGTTCTAGGACGTCCCTTTCTTCTTCCCGAGTAAAGTCTTCTCTTCCATATTTTTTTTTTTTTGGGAGGCGATTATTATCCATTCTTATGAGATGACCCAGCCATCTTAGCCATTAAGACTTTATAAAAAATAAGTTTTTACTATATATTATTGCGTAATTCTTCTTCTTTATGTTGGAAACAAGCAACAATACCAGAAACCTGGACAACAGCAATAGTACAATCTATTTTTAAGAAAGGAGAACGTAACGACTGCAACAACTACAGAGGAATAAGCATTTTAACTGCAGGCTATAAAATATACTCAAGAATCTTAACATTTAGGTTAAAACAAATAGCAGAGGTAATGTTAACAGAAGAAAAAAGTGGATTCAGACCAGGGCGTTCATGTATGGATAATATATTTACGATAAAAGAATTTATAAACAGAAGAAGATAATATAACAAGGAAACACACATAGCTTTTATTGATTTTATCAAGGCATTTGATAAAGTAGACAGAGGAAAACTCTGGACAATTTTAAAAGAAAAAGGAATTCCGAAACACTTAATAGCAGCTATAAAGAGTTTGTATTGGAACACAAATTTTGTTATAAAAACTAGAAATGAAGTAAGTAAAAATAAAATTCATACTAATCAAGGAGTTAAACAAGGATGCAGTATCTCTCCAGTTTTGTTTAACCTATACATCAATGATATAATAAAAAAATGGAACGAAGAAACAAATAAAGGAATAAAATTAGATAAAACACACTACATGAAAACATTATTATATGCTGATGACCAGGTAATAATAGCAAATACGGAAGACAAGCTTCAAAGGAATATTTTTAAATTACATAATATATGTGAACAATATAATCTCAAAATATCCATAGAAAAAACTAAGGTAATGGCATTCCAAGGGAAAAATCAAGTCATATCCAAAATAGTAATAGGAAACAAAATCATAGAACAGGTGAACCATCTAAATTATCTAGGATGTGACATTTCATTTAATTATGGTAATGATATAACTAATAAAATAGCAAAATTCCAGGGAATATGTGGTACGATAAAACGATCACTAAATAATAAAACAACAAGAGAGACCCAATTGAAATTTTATAAAACATTGGCAGTACCTGTACTGCTCTATGGATCAGAAGCCTGGATACATAAAAAACAAGATCTAAGTAGGATAACGGCAGCAGAAATGAAATTTTTGAGATCTATTAAAGGGTGCACTAAGGAAGACAGAATCAAGAACACAGAAATAAGACAGGAACTTGAAATATTTGCAATAACTGATGAAATAGATACATATAGACAAAAATGGAAGCAACACATAGACAGAATGAATGAAGATAGATATCTAAAACAAATAACAAAATATAAACCTAAAGGCACCCGAGATGTGGGCAGACCTAGAAAGAGATGGGCTGAAGTCAGAACGGGTCAACAGACCTAATCCATGAATGCAGATGATGATGATGATTTCTCGGGCTAGACAAACATTTAAGTAATTTCTACTCGTTCGTTTTTCTACTGTTTTATAAACAACTAGTTAATAACCGGCGTGCGCTGTTACGCCTAAATAAATCAAATGTGTTTTATGTTTAGTTGTACAAGTAAACAGAAAAATAATTATACATTTTTATCGTAATTATTTTTAGATACCCCGTGCTTATTACCCGGTAATCTACTAATCCCGATCTTCTTGGCATCAATGATTCAAGAAGAAAAAATCTTCCGGGTTAGGGACTTAAATCAGCGCATGCCCCATGTACAAGTAAGCAGAAAAATAATTATCAATTTATATAGTAATTATTTTAAGATACCCCGTGCTTATTATCCGGCGTTACTCGGTAATCTACTTATCTCGATATTGGCATCAATGATTCAAGAAGAAAAAATCTTCCGAATTAGGGACTCAAATCAGCGCATGCCCCATACCTCTGCACCATAGCAAGTTACCTTAAAGCTCTCGGCTACGTTTTCGGCCGGTAAAATATAAATTTGAATACCTATTTCAGACAAAACAAATTTAAAACTGAAAATGCACACTCATCCAAACATAAAATACAGAAGCCGCCACTGCTTAATTCCACCTTTAAACTCCAGTTGTAGTTGTGAGAACTCCAAAGAATCTTTAATTCCGTTGTAAGAAGGATAGAGATGGCGAAGGAAATTCGGTTTTCTGTCAGGGAATAAGAGTGAATATAGAAAACTTTTGCAAATTGAGAAGTATGAGGGACAGTTGAAGGACAATATCTTATATCAATCTGTACACTTGTGTGTTTGGTTGCGTGTGAAGCGTTCTCAAGCTGTGGAGCTATAATAGTGTTAAAGTTAGAAATAATATTTACTTGCTATAACATTACTAGTTGACTGTGTTTCACCTTCAAGTACGCTTCAGGGTCAAATGATGCATAATTGATTTTTAGTTTAACACTTATGTAATAAACACCAACTCAGCTACTGTACTACCTCCAACACACCAGCTCAAGCAACTCTTTGCTTGCTCTCAATTTGGATGGGTACACCTCTACTCATAGCTTTTATAGTTAAGTAGGAAAACAAGTGATTCTGAACGGATCATGAATTGGATATGTAGACCTCCACCTCTAGCTTAAGCAAGTGGTTCTGAACTAGATCACATGTTGGATTAACATAGTTATGTGGGAAAACAAGAGTTTCTAACTTTGATCATATATTTAATGGATAGACCTCCATATCTATTTTACAGTGCTATGGGGGGAAGCAAGAGGTTCTGAGATTGGTCACAAGTTGGATGGGAAGTGTTAGGTGAGGAAACAAGTGTTTGGTCCCAAGTTCGATGGGTAGACCTCCATCTCTAACTTACATATCTATGTGCGGAAGAAAGTTGTTCTCAGCTTTATCATAAGTTTGGATGTGTAGACCTCAACATTTAGCTTAAACAAGTGGTTCTGTTTTTGGTCACAAGTTGTACGGGCAGAGTTATGAAGAGAAACAAGGTTTCTTACTTTGGTGTTGAATGAGTAGACTTCTATATCTAGCTTACATAGTTATGCGGGGAAGTAAGTGGTTCTGAGATTGGTCACAAGTTGGATGGGAAGTGTTATGTAGGGAAAGAACTGTTTGTGAGTTTTGTTCCAAGTTGGGTGGGTAGACCTCCATCTCTAGCTTAGATATCTATGTGGGGAAGCAAGTTGTTCTCAGCTTGATCATAAGTTTGGATGTGTAGACCTCAACATTTAGCATAAACTAGTAGTTCTGAACTTGGTCACAAGTTGTACGGGCAGAGTTATGAAGGGAAACAAGGTTTCTTAGTTTGGTGTTGAATGAGTAGACCTCTATATCTAGCTTACATAGTTATGCGGGGAAGTAAGTGGTTCTGAGATTGGTCACAAGTTGGATGGGAAGTGTTATGTAGGGAAAGAACTGTTTGTAAGTTTTGTTCCAAGTTGGATGGTAGACCTCCATCTTTAGCTTAAACAAATATTTCTGAGCTTGGTCACAATTTGAAGAGCCATAATTACGTGGGAAACAAGCATTTCTAAGATCACGTAGTCACAAGTTGCATGTGTAGACCTCCACCGTACAGCTTTCATATCAGTTTGGGTCTTATTTAATGTAACAAAATAGGTTTCGTCTTCTCTTTTGAGATTATCATCAGAGAATAGTTCAGAATAGAGAAATATTTCCATATATAGGACTGGATCCTATTTTCATAATCCATCCATCCATAGTAATTCTGCCCGAGGAGGTCTTTCACTGCAATCATAGCATTTTCATGCTATGCTTTGCAGCTTACCTAGGGAATTATAAGTGTGGTAGCTTCCCGTTGCTTTCCACACCGGCGAAAGATGATGGTGTTAATGATAAGGATAATTATGATGGCCGTATGATTATCGGGGACCGTTGGGTCCGAAGCTTCCTGACATTTGTCTTACATGTGAGGAAAACCCCCGAAAAAATATCGCCCATGAGCCTGTCCCAACCGGGAATCGATCCCGGGCCCGCTGCGTGACAAGGCAACACGCTCCTCGTGACCACAGCGATGCACTATTTTCATAATAACTATGAAATAATTAAAAAAAGACTCTTTAAAAAGATTAGATTATTTGATGGGAAATAAAGCGGAACTGTTGGAAATGTACCAATATGGCTTCTCCCCTCACATCGGCGTTGCCTAGTTGAGATCTCGGTACACAACATTGCACATTTATTTTCTGGCGCCAAGAAAACCTGTATAATATTCGTTATTGGATATGTATTCTGGAATAATACCTTATTTTTATCTTCGTAATTGTAAAAGTTTAATATTTTTTTAAGTGCTATACCTTCAAATGTGTTATTAATATGCATTCTTATTAAGAAACTAACTATTTCAGTAAATATATTGCATATTGTAGCTACAGTAAGAGAGTGGTTAGATGGATAAAGTATTTTATAAATTTACTATAACATTAAATAATGCATAGAATTAAGGTTACTTTTAATTGCAGTGAAAGTGCAAATATCTCTAGTAGAAACTATTTAAACAACACAATTAAGTTTGTTTGGACATATGAAAAAAATGGCGGAAAAGAAATTACCGAAGAATATTTATGAATGTAATCCACGAGATAGACGGAATAAGGGAAGACCAAAAATAGCATGTACACAAGCAGTAGTAAGAAGAATGGAAGAAAGAGGCTTTGGGGGAAGGGACGTGGGGATTGGTTTATGGATATTGGATATAGAATCCTGAAATGAGCACAGGATATTGTCAAACATTTTCAAAACATGATAATACATAAACAAGTTTACATTTTAAAGAAAGGTATAGGAAACGAGAGCATGATGACAACTGTGCAAACGTTACCGATTGACAATGACGCATCTGCCATTTAAATAATCTACTCTCTACATTCGATTCCCATGGACTAGCGGTTGGAATGCTCACGTTTGGTTCCGAGATTCGCAGGATCAAACCTGGATTATTAAATATATAAAATCTCGACTACAAATCCAATCGAAAGATAAATCATATCTTGGGTTCCGTGTTGTAGATTTACAGTAAAAAATGAACTTCAAGCTCGAAATAATAGTCCTGCGAAGAAATTTATTTCACCTGTCAAACCAAATTTAAATTGGGACACTAACTGAGCTGTTACAGAGCGTTATGAAATAAGATACTAAGACAACTCTTTTTAAATTTGTATTAACCCAACAATGAAGAGGTAACAAAAGGGGAAAAACTTTTTTATTATCATTTGGAGTTTTGCAGAACATTGAAATAATTAATATTTCATCTAAGAGAATAAAAAAGAGCTCACGTTATGTTATATCTAGACACTGCACCTGGAATCTGTAACCTCTGTTTTGTTACGACTGTAATTTGTTTTGCTAACAAAGTGTTATTTTCTTACGCTTTTAAGAATTCATTTGTTTTCGCTGTAGTTAGAAGGCACTTCGCATGTAATTCACTTAGCCTTCTATTGTTCAAATATGCTCCGTTAATTAACACACGGCTGATATAACTTGTTTCTAATTGTCGTCAAGACAAGTAATGTGTTCCACAGGAAGTTCTAAAATTTGCTACACATGCTAAAACGTATCTGCGAACCGTGGTTTCTAATTATTCATTAAAAAAGTGTTATTTCCAAAGAATTCCACTGCACTTCTCATGCTTTGGATTTCCCCCTTTTCTTTTAGAAGGATAGATGGCGTTATGTGGCCTAGTTTCAATTTACGTACCATTTCTGCAGTCCAATTTACGTAGGGGATGTGTATTTGAATTGTGTTCACAGGTGAGGTTAGGTAATTGGCCTATTTTTACACGCTTTATATTAGCTTGACCTGTATCTATCTATCTATCTATCTATCTATCTATCTATCTATCTATCTATCTATCTATCTATATATCTATCTATATATCTATCTATCTATGTAACTGAATCTTTCAACGCGATTTTCACGCACTTAAAACAATTGGATCAACTTGAAATTTTGTATACTTGTAAAGGACCCGTGACAATACAATAATTTCATATTTATTACACGCTTTACATTAGCTTGACCTGAATCTATCTATGTAACGGAATCTTTCAACGCGATTTTCACCCACTTAAAATCATTGGATCGACTTGAAACTCTGTATACTTGTAAAGGAACAATGGCAATACAATAATTTCATAAATGTTTCTAAAATCCTGGCCAGAATCAACAACAAATCAAAATAATAAAAACCGGTATAATAGGTTGCGAACTTATCAACTTCTTACTCAATCGTTGTAAGAGCTCAGTTGGTAGAGCGGTGGACTGTAGTGGTATATAATTTCAGTAATCTATAGGTCGCTGGTTCAAATCCGGCCCGGAGGATTTCTTTTAGTAGAGTATTACTTTTAGCTCATACTACAATAGTATCGAATTTAGAGATATTTGCATTCTTATCTTATTCTGTAAAATATTAAAACTAAAAAATAAAAAATAAATAATAGTTAAAAAACTAAAACAACACGCTTTATTGGAAAACCGAACTAAAAAAGGAAAAATTATTTTAATTTCCAGCAAGATTGGGATAAAATTAAAGTGGCCAACAAAAAAATCATCTTCAACACATCTAGAATAAAACTAGAGTTATCTACAAAAATAATAATTTTACCATCAACATAGGTGCTTTTTATAGTTTTTACGTTTTCTTCTTAGAGACTTTACTTTTACCATTATCTGTTCATTATCAAATATATTAATTGATATAGAGCACCGCACGCTTTTGATGGTCATTTTTTTGTAGATAACTCTAGTTTTATTCTAGATTTTTTTTGTTGACCACTTTAATTCTACCCCAAGCGTGTTGGAAATTAAAATTATTTTTCATTTTATAGTTCGGTTTTCTAATAAAGCGTGTTGTTTTAGTTTTTTAAACTATTATTTATTTTTAATTAGAGAATAAGGTTACATATCATGGAAACTGTAGCATTTAAAATCGTGGGACTTCAGTGTTATGAAGATAAAATTAGTACCTTTTTTTAGACTACATCTCTGATGATCAATATTATAGTATTTCTGAACCCAAGGAAAGAAGAACTGTACAAGGAAGTGTTGCTGGGTCTGAATTTGGCAATATCGGAGGGCGGAAGATCAAGTGTTTTTTCAACAGTTTTACCTTCTCTGCCATGAAATAAACCCCTCTCTATAGCACTTTTATTTAACGTTGCTCTTTTACAACATAGGTAATTTGCATCGCAATTCAAATCAGGGCGTAGAAAGGATCGACAAAATGTTCGTTACATGTATTTCATTTCGGGCTTGTGGTTCTTTTACGTGCTTTAAATCTATGACACAATGGAACTTTTCTTAGATCATTCTGTACTACCAAACTTTACAACAAAGTACTGTTAATAATAATAATAATAATAATAATAATAATACAATTATGATAACGATGATAATATTACTAATAACAGTAATAGTGCTAATAAATATGCAAATAATTTACTGACCTGTGAAACATGTTGATATTACCTAGAATGGATTGATTGTTGCGGTGTGTTTAGACAGCCTGTAATATGTGACGTCAGTATAGAGTTGGCCAAGTGAATCAAGATGGAAAATGTGAAGACAGAGTGCATGTGATGGATGTGCCTGCTTTGTACTTTAATAACAACTCTGTCAGGCAAGAAAGACGTTGTATATACGTAGTATACAGTCCTACTCTTAAGCATGGCCTTACTTTGATGGATGTTTGCTTCTTGATCGGAGATCTATTTGGACCCCCCAGTCAAAATTTGATAGTGATAAGAGTAAATCATACTAAAACTCTATTACTAGTAGTATTGATAATAATGATAACAACCTAGTAGCATTATTATTAATAATAATAATAATAATAATAATAATAATAATAATAATAATAATAATAATAATAATAATAATAATAATGATAATAATAATAACAATAATATTATTTTATTTATATACAGATTTTTAATGTTAACACATCTTTCTGTGCCTAAAGTTGTATTTTTCTTCTTCGCTCATCTCTATACATCCACACCATGTTCTCCAGTCCTCTTGTTCTCATTCCAGTTCTTATTTATTGCATGATCCACGAGTTTCGAGTTCTTCCTTTCTTTCTTCTTCCAGGTGGACACCATTCCAATGTTTTTTTCTGGGTAACCGTTCACCTTGCATTCATCGTACGTGCCCATACCAATTTAATTGCTTATATCATCCAGGGCTGGGTCCCCCCCCCTCGGTGGAGTCAAGATGCGCGCACACGAACCGTACACAATGCGGGAAGGTGAGTGAAGACAGAACAGCAAACCCGTGATTACAAGTATCGAAACAAGTACACACACGTATACAGCAAAACTGAACCTACACAGACGTAATTGTAAACCAGGCAAAATAAGGGCCACGTTATCATGATTGACGTGTGGTTTAAAATATATTATGATAATATAACATACATATTAGTTGATTGTGTATTATAGTTACATACAAGTAGTAGACATGTAAGACATACATATGATGGTTGCTGTTGCGTTATCTGTTGCAGTGTATGGTCATACAGGGCCTACATATGTAGCGTCTCGAAAACAAAACTTCTGCGAGTTGGTGATAAACACCATTTAGATTCAAAAAATGTCTTCTCCATGTCAAGAGGTGATGGGGGCAAATCGAAAATATTTGTCGTCACTAGTGTCCAAATTGAACACGGTATTCTGTTCATCGCTGCCAATATGAATTTTACAGTACACTTGACAGAGTAACCGGATTTTTCGCAAGCACCCAATCTATTTTTTTTTTCGAACTGCTATCACAGCTGCATTGGTAGATTGTGCCATGTGTATGGATAACTCGTCCACAAGTGTAAGGGCTCGTGGAATGCCAATTGTTGCAGATTCCAAAGCAGTGATTGTTTTAGGAACTATCGAGAAGTTTGTTTTAATTAGTCTATGATCAAATCATGACGTACCTGCTCTGTGACCAGACATTTTGCCTCTGTAATACATGTTCACTCTCTTTCATCAAGCTCATTTAAAACGTCCACAACTATTTTGAAATGTGTGGCATAGCACATCGCCGCCTCCAACCATGTTACCCAACGTGTTAACGCCGGTTTGGAGGAATAGGTGTACCTGGAGCAATCTCTCGATATTTCCGCAACCTTGAAGAGGCTTTTAGGGAAATTTCCTTTACTTTAGATATGGAACCATTGACATTGATATACAAAGACCTTATTGTTTCAGCCACTCGATGTATTCCATGTGCGAGACATTTGATGTATTATTGTAGGATAATGTTGCCTAAGTTCTTTCCCTAATTTCATCATATAAAATGCACCATCAGTAATGAAGAGGAAAACGTTGACTCGTTTTATTCCATCAGGATATTCAAGATAAAGGGATGTCTCAAAAATATTAAACTTGGTTGAATGGATGACTACAGGCAGTTCCTAACACGTTAACAAGAATTTTTCCTCGTCCTATCAGCCGGCTGCTGACATCACATTCAGATCTATAAATCACAAAAGTAGACTTTAGGGTTATAACATTTTGGAACTTTTATGAAATAGAATATTTCCTGTGTAATGAATGGGTAAACGTTTGCTTAAAACCATTGAAAATGGCCTTAATTTCACTGAGCATCAAGAAATTGTCAGCCCCAAATCAATATATTTAGTTTTACAATATTAAATCTGGTCAATTAATATGTTGTGTAGTGTTGGTATATAATGATGTATAATGCTAGTCTTCTTCTATGCAACTGCTGGTAACTCATTTGATTATTCGTCCAGGCCTCTTTATTTTTCTGTATGGTGTTAGGCTATAACGTTTCTCGTGTGACATCATGTATTCCCTATAAATAACGAAAACTCTTGTTTCCATTCACTTGTAGTCATATACTATCTTCACTTCTCGCAACTGGAATTCCCTACCACAAGAAATAAGGGGCTGCCGGACATTGGTAACTTTTAAAAGAAATCTAAATTTATATTTGCTCTAACCTCGACTTCATCATTACCCAGTGAAAGGTATATATATTAATTGTTTCTCATATAATTTATCATATTTATACTATGATTATGTCCACCGCTGTGGTCTCGAGGTGGCGTGCTGCCTTGCCACGCAGCGGGCTCGGGTTCGATCCCCGGTCGGGACAGTTTTTCTGGGTGAGGTTTTTATCGGGGTATTTCCTCACCTGTAAGACAAATGTCAGGAAAACTTTAAGGCCCAAACGGTCCTCGAAATCATATGGCCATCGCAATCATCATAATTCATATTTATCTTAGATTAAGTTTAGGATTAGGGACTCTCCTGGCGCACCACTATCATCACCCATCATATCATCGGAGCAACGTAACCCCGCCTTCCAGGCGCCCCAACCTTACAAGTGGGTTACAAGAACGCCATGCCAGGAGAGAAACCAGGAATGTCGAAAGACAATCTGGGGCATTTGCAAAAAAAAATACTATGATTATTGTAATTATTATTATTATTATTATTATTATTATTATATTATTATTATTATTATCATCGTAAATATTATTATTGTTATTATGGCATAAAATGTTGTTTGTACGTGAAATTTACATTGCTACATTTAATGTATCTTTAACTGTTTATAATTAGTATAGTGTATATCTATATTTGTCAAATATTTATTTGTATTTGTGCTGGTTGAGTGGAAGAGAAGGCCTTATGACCTTAACTCTGGCAGAATATATAAAACATTATTATTATTATTATTATTATTATTATTATTATTGTTATTATATCAAATGTTATGAGTATGGGCACTACACATTATAGTATACCAATACGAAACAATATATTACAGTAATTGAGTAGATTCAATAGAAATTTTAGAAATATTGTGAAAATAAATATTGATTTGGGGGTGATTTTTTCTTGAAGCTCAGTGGAATTAAGGCATTTTTCAGTGGTTTTAAGCAAAATTTCACCCATTCATCATACAGGAAATACTTCATTTCACAAAAGAGCCCAAAAAGTTATAACCCTAGTGGACATGTGTGATTATCAAATATCACTCGCTGACATCTGTAGGGAAACAATCATAACCAAACTATCTTCATGGTCGTAAGATTTGAGATGAAAAAAATAATATCCGTATAATACGAAATAGGATTTCTTTTGTTTGGAATCCTTTAGGAGATTAAATGGCGCCAGAGTTTCCATCTGGTGTTATAAATTAGAGAAAATAAGGCTGTAATAAAAGTTAGTGCGCGTGGGTTAATCCGTTTTGAATCACCCTATAACGAAGACAGTAAACGTTTTTTATACTCTACTCTTCATGTAATTGGCATCTCACCCTTCACCTCTTTTCGTTTTCATCTTCATCTCCCAAATGAAATGGATACAACACTTTAATCTCACTAGAAATGGTTTGTACTACTTGGCCCGCAGTACAAATTAATTATATCCATGTTTTCTATTTCATAAATATGGAATATTCATACAGAATGTTTCAAAAGTGATAGTTCATAGCGTAGGGATAAGAATTAAAAACGAGGGGAAGGAAAACGTTTTGGTATACTTGGGTATGGAAAGTAACCGGTTGTGAAATGTATCTTATTTTATTTTTGATGTTGGTCATAATCACCAATCACGGATTAAGCCCATGTGGCTAGTTCCGGTCTCAGAGATTCTCATTCAAAAAGGTGAATCCATATATTTTCCGGTCAACCAACATTCCTGCCTCCATTTGGTTTGTAATTAAGTATAATTTTTGGTATACGATCATTCTTTGAACATGTTGTTACCAGTTTTTTCTATATTCTTTTATTTTATCTAAAAGTTTAAAAATATTTAGCTCATTTCTAATATCTTCACTTCTTTTTTTATCTAGAAGTTTGCAGCTAGCCACACTTCTCAGAAATCTCATTTCAGCTGCTTCTATAATCTTCTCGTTTCTTTTAGTTAAAACCCAAAATATACTACCATACAACAGTAGGGGGACTGCCACAGCTTTATAAAATTTTAGTTTTGCTTCTTTTCTTGGTTGATGTTGGTTCCCGCTGAATAACTAACTCCAAGCGCCACAGGCCTATAAGGCCTTTGGCCTACCAGTCTGCTGCTGACCTCAAGTCCACATGTGTTTATAACAGAGGTAGACGATCATAAGCAAGTGTATGGGTGACATGTCGGGTCCCCCAGCCGTTATAGCTGCCGAATACTAAATACTAATTGCAACAAAAGGGAAAGGCGAGTTACTGCGGCGTATACATACATAAACAAACTATCCAGAACTATCAGGCGCTTATAAAATGAAAATGGTATTTACAACAATTCAACTGAACAGATTCATATGCGGGGGAGGGGGGGGGTTGTATTAAGTTTTGTTTTACAGTTAACTTTAATTGTACAAAGGATGAAGTCGCACTACAAAGAGATATGTAGAGATTAGGCTCATGGATGAGAGACAAGAAGAAATATTTGTTTTATATACCTAAGTACATGATTTTTTATATCTGAGTATGGATGTACGTGGTTGTTTATATAGGCCTACTGTAGACCATGACACACACACACACACACACACACACACACACACACATATATATATATATATATATATATATATATATACATATTATATAATATATAAACATGAATGTTTGTTTGTTCATATTTTATGTGCTGCCATATAGCCGAAAGGTCTAGGGTTCAAGTCCCGTTGGGGTCAGGATTTTCAAACTGACACAAAACTTTCTGGCGGCACTATGGCCCTGGGGTCGACTCAGCCTCTAACGGAAATGAGTACCAGACGCTTGTTCTGGGGTAAAGGCGGCCGTCACGCAGGGCTGACAACCCGGCTGACATCAAGTGCAGATTGTCTAGAAAAAGTGGGAGCCTTAACCTCCTACTACCCCAAGGGCCCCCTGAGGCCTGTTGTGGGATCACTTTACTTTACTTTACATATCGTTCATTCGAATGTGATAGGGCTTTTTTGCAAAATGTTCAGGAGATTCCCGGGATGAACATAGGCTATAAGAGAGTTGTGATACTCAACGCCTACACCCTTAAAAATCGCCCTTTACAGTGAAAAACGTGAAAAAGTAGCTTTTTGGACGCTTAAATGCCTTACGCTACCTAAACCAACTGCTAAATTTCTCAGAGTAGGAGATATACCATTCATACAAATCAGACCATAACTCAGCAGATATTAAATGTAATAACTATATATATATAGTAATTCTGCTCGAAGGCAGGTCCTTGACTGCAATCATAGCATTTTCATGCTGTGCTTGCAGCTTTACTAGGGAATTGTAGTAGTGTTCCTGTTGCTTTCCACACCGGTGAAGGAGGATGATGTGATGGCCATATGACATTTCTCTTACAGGTGAGGAAAAACCCCGATAAAAACCTCACCCAGAAAAACTGCCCCGACCGGGGATCGAATCCGGGCCCGCTGCGTGACAAGGTAGCACGCTACCTCGAGACCACGGCGGTGGACAACATATATATATATATATATATATATATATATAGTGTTGTGCCCAAGAGCAGGCCTTTCACTGCAAACTCAGCAATCTCCACTCTTTCCTTAACTCAACTTTCCTTTTTGCATCTGCATACAAACATTTATTTTAATATTATCTATCAACTTATGTATTTTTCTGCCTCTAACTTTCTTTCCGTTGATCATTCCTTATAGGGCATCCGTCAGCAGACAGTTTCTTCTTAGCCATTATACTCATCATACCATGTTTGCAGCTTTACTAGAGATATGTAGGTGTGGTAGCTTCCCGTTTCTCTCTTTTGCATCTTAAATCTTAAAAGATCTTAAGAAGACCCGAGGGGCCCCAACTTGGAAGTGAGGAGAGTGGATTTGGCTACGTTAGACCCGTCGGACTTCACCGAAATTTACCCCAGAGGTTAAAGTATCAGTTCCATCAGGGTTTTTCATCAGATCAAAGATCCGGAAATCCCAATTAGCCTCTGATCCCCAATATATATACATATATATATATATATATATATTGTCTAACGTAGCCAAATCCACTCACCCACCATATATATATATGGCATTCCAAGGGAAAAATCAAATCAGATCCAAAATAGTAATAGGAAACAAAATCATAGAACAGGTGAACCATCTCAATTATCTAGGATGTGACATTTCATTTAAATATGATAATGATATAACTAATAAAATAGCAAAATTGCAGGGAATATGTGGAACGATAAAACGATCACTAAATAACAAAACAACAAGAGAGACCCAATTGAAATTTTATAAAACATTGGCAGTACCGGTACTGCTCTATGGATCAGAAGTCTGGATACATAAAAAACAAGATCTAAGTAGGATAACGGCGGCAGAAATGAAATTTTTGAGATCTGTTAAAGGGTGCACTAAGGAAGACAGAATCAAGAACACAGATATAAGACAGGAACTTGAAATATTTGCAATAACTGATAAAATAGATACATATAGACAAAAATGGAAGCAGCACATAGACAGAATGAATGAAGATAGATATCCAAAACAAAGGCACCCGAGATGCGGGCAGACCTAGAAAGAGATGGGCTGAAGTCGGAACGGGTCAACACACCTAATCCATGAATGTAGATGATGATGATGATATATATATGTGTGTGTGTGTGCTTAATTTTACAATTCATAATCGGCTTGCCGTAGCGTAGTGGTTAAGGTACTACATACAAGCCGGAAGGTCGAGGGTTCGAGTCCCGGTGGGGGTCAGGATTTTTAAACTGATCCAAACCTTCTGGCGGTACTATGACCCTGAAGTCGACTCAGCCTCTAACGTAAATGAGTACCAGACGATGTTCTGGGGGCAAAGACGGCTGTCACGCAGGGCTGACAACCAGGCCGACATCAAGTGCCGATTGTCCAGAAAAGTGGGAGCCTTAACCTCCTACTATCCCAAGGGTCTCCTGAGGCCTGTCGTCGGATACATTTACCATATGCCTGAAGTCCTCAGCGGGTGAAAAGTAAGCATTTGATCGAGTGCAATCCCTCTGCGTTAAGATAACTCCTATAACAGTATTTTGTCTATTAAATAACAAAATGATTAAATGTAACTTATAATTTAATTTTGTGTGATTTTATTTATAATAATATTTTAGACTATGCCTTATGCAAATAGACTCGGGGGTCAGCGAAGTAGACGTCAAGGACCACATGTGGATCGCGGGCCGCCAGTTGAACCACATTGTCTAGCTAATTCTGTTTATATAATACCATTATAGAAAAGGTAAACACTTTTAAATATCTTGGTTACAAATTCACGTTTTTCGAACAATTGGTCATATCGGGAAAAGAGCGAAAACGAATATTTAGTATAATTAATCGAGTTTTAAACCACCGTTTGTATAGAAACAAAGACAAATAATGTAACATATTACCAAAGTAGTCCTCACACTAATTAAACATAAACAGTAAGATGAGAGATGCATAATGACATGAACTGCAAGCTTCACCAAATGTGATCGGATGCACAGTATATTGGATCATATGAATATGACACCAGTCTTAAACTATATTACGAGTATTATTAATATATACATTAGTAAAACATTTTAATTATCTACGTGTATCTTTAGGCTGTAATAGAGAAAAATACATAAATAAGAAATTACAATTATTTCAATATTTATGTGGCACACTTAAAAGAACACTGAAAAAAAGTAAGAAAATAAACATATTAAACATTTTATAAAAACGAGGGAATACACAGAAATAAACGTAATTGGGTTTGAACATATACAAAGAATGCCAAATAATCGTTTATCAAAACAGCTGCTTCATTATTGGCCTCTAGGCCGAAGAAATGTAGGAAGACCAAAACGTCGTTGGAAAGACGACCTGCACCTGCAGCACATAGTGCACCGGGGAGCGGAACGGGCCAACAGGCCCATACCTTGAAGAAGAAAAAGTAGATGATGATAAAGTATTGGCTGTACCTGCAATATTGCAGGGCTCAGAAATATGGACTCTCAATAAACAGACAATTAAAAGAATGGAAGCCACAGAAATTAAATATTTACGATTTATGACAGGATATACTTATAATGGATAAAAAAATGAATTGAAGATATTGTGTAAAGAACTACCAATATTCTGTCATACAGATAAAATAGAAGAGTATAGAATAAGATGGAATGAACATGTCTGCAGAATTAGTACCAACAGATTGCCTTGTAAAAGTCTGAATTATCAACCGAGAAGAGTAAGTCGAGATTGGAGACTTCCACGAAAGACATGGATACAGCAGCTATGATACTTAGAGCCGGAACGAACCAATAAGGTTTAATCCCTATAAGAAGAAGAAGAGAAGAAGATTACTAGAGAAGCTGGCAGAAACATCTTAACAGAATACCTAGAACAAGGATCTATAGAGCCATTTCATGCATCAACCACTTAATAAAAGAGATCTTGGGTCGCCCAAGAAATATATGGCTCATTTCATTTGACCATAACAGTTCTTCTAGATCTAAAACATGTAAGGTTAGTATATATATGTGTGTGTGTGTATAAAATATGTAAATATGAATAAAACTTCAGACATAAAAGTGGCCATTTTACCGCTCATTCATCGAATACGCTTCCTGCCATAAAACAGCATTTCATTTTATTCAGAAGAGTTTTTTTTTTTTGCTATCAAGAGGACGCCGTAGGGGAATAAAAATGCGAGCGGAAACAAAATAATGCCTATTTACGTTTTAATTAACAAATTTCATTGAAACAAGTACTTTCAACAATTGCAAAGATTAAAAAAAAACAGGTAGATAGTTGTTAAAATTTCCACTCCATTTGTAACAACTGGGCATCCAGGTGTTCTAGTGGTTTGAACTTTTGTATGTTCATACCCGAACGAATAAGAAGGGCATTTCAGATAAAAGAATCAGTGTGGCTTCTATCGCAAGGAAAATAGCCTCAAGTCTGAAATAAGAGAGCTAAACACAAAACTTTCCTTGCATGTTTCTTCTTAACTCTCCTATAATACAGGCCTATAGTTAAAATGACTATTTAACTCATGCCATAAATGCTAGTCAATGACCAATCACGTTTCAATGAATTTTGTTTTACAACCAATGACAGTCGTGTTTCACCACGCTCTTTATCGATTTCTCTTTATCAGCTACTGCTTTTGTGATAAAGAAAGCTCCTCCTTTTTAATGTTCTGAACAGGACAGAACATTATTTTTCTCCAACAAATACATTGAATATAGCAAATAATGAACAGATTCCTTGATTTTACTGACTTGTTTACTAAAAAAATACATGAATAACCCGTAATGTTGATTATGATATATAGTTTGATGTGTTTCAATATTTCTCCACTTGGGTACATTCTTATAATATTGCGATCTTATTTGGCAATAAATAATATGATCTAGTTGCGGTGAATGAACATAACCGCACATTTCTGATTTGTTTTCAAACATCGCCGTTTACATTAAATACATAAATATTTTAAAATAACTATAGTTAAACAGTGATTTGTGAGTAAACAGCTTAATTTTATTCGTTAAATAGTCCTAACAAATGCCACTCTTGATTTCCAAATTCTCTAGATAAATTCACTCCTCACTTCGTGAGTCGTGAATTTATCGATAATTTGGAAATCACTCGTGGCATTATTTATGAGAAATTCAATATAGTAATGACAATAGCCTTGAATATTTCTAACAGATCAGAAATTTGCCCATCAGTATTGTTGCATTCAATGATCTATAAACCGTAGTAATTAATATATCTACTTACTAGATACTTTACATCCGGATGGATGTACGAGAGTCCGTCCGTCTTGAATATCTACTATCTATATATCTATCTATCTATCTATCTATCTATCTATCCATCCATCTATCTATCTATCTATCTATCTATCTATCTATCTATCTATCTGTTTGTCTATCTGTCTATCTGTCTGTCTGTCTGTCTCTCTGTCTGTCTATCTATCTATCTATCTATATATCTATATATCTGTATATCTATCTATCTACTTCTCCATTTATCTATCTATAAATTATCAATACATTTATCAATCTTCGAATCTATATATCAGTTTATCTACATACATATCTATCCATCCATACATCAATTGATCCATCCATCCATCCATCTATCAATCAGTTTTGTATCCATTTATCTATCTATGTATTTATCTACATTTATCTATCTACCCTACTATCCATTCATCTATCAATTTATCTACCTATCTATATATTTATTTACATACTAATCTTTCTATCTATTTAACTTTCTTTCCATATAGACCTATCTATCAACCTGTCTATATATCCACTTATTTATCTTTGTACCTGTTTGTCTCTCTACCTACACACGCATGCATACAAGACAGACAGACACACACACACACACACAAAACACACACACACACACACACACACACACACATATATATATATATATATATATATATATATATATCTGCCAGCCTTTTGTCTATCGATGTGTCTATCTTTCTATCTGTTTTTAATCTATCTGTCTATCTATCTACCTTTCTGTCCATTTGTCTGTGTGCATACTTTTTGTCTTACTTGCTTACTTACTTACTTACTCACTGGCACTATCGAACCCGTAGGTTCATGGCCGCGCGGGCATAAGCTCTCCATACATCCCTATCCTGAGATAATGCTTTCCAATCATTCCCTGTATAATCTACTTCCCTCAAATCATAGTTTGTCTATCTAATATATATATTTGCATCTATCTGCTTATCTTTATCTATGTACATGACTATGAATGAATATATCTTTCTGCCAATTTTTTCTCTCTCTGTATGTCCGTATATCTATTTATATTTCTTTCTAATTTGTAATTATGAATGCTATAGTTTGCGAATTCCAGAAACTTGACAGGCGAGAAGAAATAGGAACCGGTTACAGTAAACAATTGAAATCTTTTGAAGTAGAAGGAGAAATAAACAGATGTTGAGGCAGAGTAAGTCACAGAGTTGGAGTTGATATGTGTCCTATTACCACATAAAAGTGACACATGAAAGGAAATGTCACATAAACACTTGCACACTGCTACTGTACAGTGTTTATCATCAACACGTGTTCTCATATTTTATGAGGCGGCCAACACATCTTCCTGCAGACCATCCTTCAACATTTTACTTAATATCGGTTATTGCACGTTATATCCACATTACTACCTTCTTGGTGTAACCACACACTTCCTCATTTCTCTTAAGTGGATTCGGCAGAGAAAGGGATGTAAGTAGCTCATAGTAAAAGAGTACCTATATTATAATAATAGGAAAAACGCGCACAAAAGTGAATTAGTTTATGTCTCTGCTGTATACCAGCAACGATTGTGTTCTCTTTAAACTGACACTGAAATTATATCTTTCACACGGTTTATCACAGAGCTTACATACGCAGTCACTTGACCGATCATGATAGTTTGGATTTTTGCAAAGTTTATGGTGATATCCATGCACTGCCAGTTTTATTATTTACCTGCGTATCTTGTTGTTTGGTCCAGTCTAGTCTCGGTTGATCATTGCATCTGTTGCGTAAAAATCGTCTGGTATTTCTTTTGTCTTGTTTTGTCTTATTTTCTTCAATGCAGTTTCCTGTTTAGTAGCTGGTAACATGGATTTTGTGCGTAGATCTTCCACGAGGAAAGTTTACCGTGCTAATTCATATGCAAGTCTAGATGGAGCAAATTTCGGGATCCCCATTGCTGCTTTTAGGAATCTTGCTTTCACTTTTTCTAAGGTGTTTAAGCCTCCTAACTGAGGTCAGTCCAAATGATTTCTATTCCATATGTTAAGATGAGAAGTATTTTGGCCACAAAAAGTTTCATGCTGTTGCAAGTGACAGTTGTGTGATGTTTTCTATGTCGTATATGGCAACTAATAGCAGCTGCCGCGCTCTCTTTCGTGTGCATTCTGAAGGATTTGGCTGTTGTTTGGAGTGTTACTCCTAGATATTTAAAGACGTTTGTGATATAGGGATGTAAGACATTGTTTTACGTTTGAACCAAAATGTATATACTAGAGACGATAGACGAGGACATAATTTTTGAACACGTACGTAAAATCAATACTAGTAAAATTCATATCAAATTCCGTTGAGGTGAATAGTCATAAAATTAAAATGTACCTGTTGGCAGGTGCCGTCGTCCTCAACTATGTTGAGGCCTCCAGTTAACATTTTAATATAATACACCGTGTCCCATTCAAATCTCCCACATTTTAATTAATCATAACTCTCTATGTATGCGGAATTATGAATGAGGTCGGTATTAAAAGAAAGAGAAACTCAAATAATTTTTGTTTTCATTGTTGCAGTTAATTCATCTGTCGCATGTTGGACAATAATGACATAAATAAAACAAAATGACGACTCCTCAGAACAAGCACAAACTGTTTTGTGGTATGTAAAAGACCGTGTGCTTGCGACTCCAGTACAAGATCTTCATGATTTACGAATCCGTATCCTTGACAGAATTGCAACAGCACCAAAGGACATGTTGGAAAGAACGTGGCACGAAATCGAATACAGACATGATATTGTTCATGCTACTAATGGAGCACATATAGAGGTGGTTTAGTGTGTGGCAATGTGTGGCACTGAACATTCTTTGAGTTTCTGTGTCGTTTAATACCGGCCTCATTTCATAATTCCGCATATTTTGTTAGTTATGATTAATTAAACCGTGGGAGGTTTGAATGGGACACCCATGTATTTTAACACAGTTGAGGACGACGGCACCTGCCAACAGGTATATTTTAATTTTAATTTTATGACATACGTAAAAGTTATGATACATCCTTGTATCATACTATATTTTATTTCATGCTATGTTGAATTCCTTGCCTTTAAACTAACCAACTCACTGCACTATCGAACCGTTCATGGCCGTGCGGACAAAAGCTCCGTATATCCCTATCCTGAACTAATTTTTTCCAATCATCCCTTGTATAATCTACTTCTCTCAAATCATGTTTAATATTATTCTTAATCTACCAACTAGGCGCTTTTGCTTAGAGTTTCCACAAGAAACTTCCATGCCCCTCTTCCATTCCCAATTCGTGCTACATATCCTGCCCATCACAGTCTATGAGATTATTTTAAGTTTGGCTATCGTATATACAGGGTTTAACAGGACCTCACCTATAAAATTATAGGAATGATAGGCCATGCAGAGAGGATCATTTTTTGTGAAGGAACATATAGTCGCAAACACGTCGTTTATGAGTTATGCGCAGGTGAAGGTCTTCGCCCGTAAGGGTCGGAATTGAACAGAAACAATTGTACACGTATCATTTTATTGAAAAATACATGTTTTTGCAATAAGTGTTAAAATAGTCGACACTGTGCCTCATTGCATGTTTGATATCGTCGCAACATTGATCGGCCAGCACGGCCGATCATGGCACGATTATTTTTGACGTCGTCAAAACACTTATTGTTTGAACACTTATTGTAAAACATGTCTTCTTCAATAAAATTATACGTGTACAATTGTTTGTATTCAATTCTGACCTTTACGGGTGAACACCTTCATCTGCGCATAACTCACAAACGACGTGTTTGCGACTCTATCTTCCTTCATAAAAAATTATATTCTCTATGCATGGCCTATCATCCCTGTTATTTTGTCGGTGAGATCCTGTTATATATATATATATATATATATATGAATAGGCTATATTAAATGCAGTTTTCTAATCTTATGTAATAAAGAAGTGAAATTTTAACTACAAGTATGTAGTCATTCACTCACTCACACTCACTGGCAATATCAAATCCCTAGGTCTATGGCCTTGCGACAAAGCTTTCCATACATCCATTTTCAGAGCTAAAGTTTTCCAATCGTCCCAGGTGTATAATCTAGTTACTTCAATTATATAATTTTCCTGCCTCATTCTTGGCCTACCTACTAGACGCTTTTCCTCTGGTTTTCCAACAAGGAGTGTCCATGTCCTTGATTCATTATCCAATGCTTAATTGGATATACGGCCTAAGCTCAATTCTAGAAATACATCTTCTCTGATAAAATGTTAAACTAAAAATACATAAAAAGGTGAGTCTTTCAGTTATATGGATGCGAAATATGGTTTCTTCCTTTAAGAGAGATGAAAAAATAGTAATTTTGAATAACGTGCTTTGGACATTCTTGGAGCGAGGAGTAACATACATATTAATGGGTAAAATGACTTAACAATGAGCTACACGTTACTTAGGGAAACCAGACGTAGTAAAAACATATTAGTCTAGTAAATTGTGTTTGTAAGGACAAGTAGCACGAATGGGAAATAAAAGATGAGAATGGAAGTTTGTTGTAGAAAAACAGAGGGAAAACACTCAATTATGAGACCAAACATGAGATGGGAGAATTATATTAACCCTAAGGTAAGAGAGAAGCACGCAGCCGTGGCGAAGTTAGTTATGGTAATATGATAGTAGTAGAACTTGCAGACGACCAAGTTCTAATATCTAGCTCAGAAGATGGGCTACAGAAATCACTCTTTCAATTAAATAACATTACACAGAATTATAATTTCAAAATATCAATCAATAAGTTAAACAAAAACCTTAGCTTTTAAGGGATCAGACTCCGTAAGAGCTAAAATAATTCTGGAAGGGAACCCATTGAGCAAGTGAACAATTTTAAATACTTGGGTTATGAAATCTCCTGTTTTAAAAATGATGATTTGTTTAATAAATTTAATTATACATGTGGCACAATTAAGAGAGTATTTAAAAAGACAATAAAGGGAACAAAACTAAATTTTATAAAGCAGTGGCAGTCCCCTTACTATTGTATGGTAGTGAATTTTTGGGTTTTAACTAAAAGAAAAGAGATCATAGAAGGAGCTGAAATGAGATTTCTGTGAAGTGTAGCTGGCTGCAAACTTCTAGATAAAAGAATAAGTGAAGATATTAAAAATTAGCTAATACAATAATCTAGAAAAAACTGGAAAGAACAAGTTCAAAGAATGAAAGATGATCGCATTCTAAAAATTATACTTAATTACAAACCAAAAGAAGACAGGAATGTTGGTAGACCGAAAAATAGATGGATTCAACTTTTTGAATGAGAATCAATGAGTCAGGAACAACCCACATGGTTTTAATCCGTGATTGTTGATGATAGAACTTTATTAGACTAAAGGTAAGATACATACAATGTTATTTACAAACATGGGTCACACGGGGAGTAAGCCGTACGTGCTGTTGACAGTCCGTATCAATAAAATAATATTTGGTAATAATATAAAGTTTAAAAAAATATATTTCAATTAGATAACAATACATTATACATTAATTAGGTTATGTAGAATTATTAAGTATTATTTAGATTACATCAACAGAAAAATCTAAAGTCATGGCTTTCCTAGGAAAAGACCCAGTTCGCAGTAAAATTGTTATTAATAATAAAATATTAGAACAAACTAACACATTTAACTATCTCGGATACCAAGTTACATACGAAGAGGAAAACAATTTTAGTTAAAAAATTATAAAATTTAACAGAGTAACAGGAATTATAAATAATATTTCCAAGCTAAACACAGTACGGCAACACACACGAACTAGAATTTACAAAACACTGGCCAGACCCATATTATGTTACGGCAGTGAGGCCTGGACAATTTAAAGTGTAGATGAACAAAGACTAACTGCGGCAGAAAGGAAATGTATGAGACGTACTGCTGGTTACTCAAGAACAGACCATAAAAGGAATTATGAGATTGTCAAAGAATTACAAACAGAATCCAGGCATGGAATATGTACAGAATTACAGAAACAACTGGAAATCCCACGTAAGAAGAATGAGCAGAACAAGAATACCACGTCGAATCTTAAATTACCAGCCATCAGGCAAGAGGTCTTTGGACAGACCCTTCAAACGTTGGATTGAGACCCTAACAAGTCTATCACATGAAAGGAAGAAGAAGAAGAAGTAGACATTTTGCTAAAATGTTTATTTATTCACGAATGACTTTTGTTCTTATATTCCGCGTTTTGTCCACAAATTTACCCAAGTTTATTCAATTTTCTGGGTTTACCATTAACTTGTAGCATGCCAATCTTTCACGATATGAATTTAGAAATATTTCCGGTAATAACTGATGCCTACAGTATTCTCAATCATTATATTTTCCTAATATATGTATCTCGTCTTCAAAGCTCCCGCACTTTGGACATATTCGCATATCGTGATTGTCGCTAATTTTTAGAAATTTCCATGCCCCCAGCCTAAGTAGCCGAGTGGCGCAGAACTACGGGACTTACGCAGGTTCGAGTCTCTACGGGGGAAGACATTTTTCTCATGGAATGTCGACCAGTATGGGACCAGTGCACAGTGGGTCAGAAATGAAAACTGTTTTGACTCGCTATTTTTTTAACTCTAATATAATTTTTATATGACGGTTCTTAACTTATCTGCAAAGGAGGATACAATTCTAATGTTCATGAAGACAAAAATGTCCTAATTGCTGAATTTTATGGTAAAAAAGTAACATATTTTTATCGTCCGCAAATGACATGAGAATTGAATGTTCGGGCAGGACAATGTCTGCCGGGTACGCAAGTAAGATTATAAAATTTGTTAGGACTGAATATTTTATTTGTACTTGGCATGCAGTCAACACACCATCGAATGAGACATCTAACAGACAACTAAGGTATTACTATGACATTGAGGTCGGTAAATGTTGCTTAGAGGTCTCTTTATTCAGGCTTAAGGATCTTTTACAAGCCTGAAAATCTTCAGACTCAGGACCCACCACTTAAAGTCCCTCCAGGAGAAAGTGCTGCTTGGATTTTTCAAATATCACCATTAAGTTTATATAATTCATCATTATATGGGATATCTGCACCTTATAATTTGATAGACATGAATCATATGTGGAATGATTTTAAAAAAACATATTATCTCCGAATAGTGATGAATGGAGAACGTATGATCTGCGCCCTTGAACTTCAGGATTCAGCAGTTCTAGTGACGTAATCGATTTTAAATTAAAATTGAGTTATTTTTAAAAATAAGTCACAAGTCACCACTGCATTATATCATTTTATTTACAACGTTTTTAACAGATCGGACGTGTACTGTAAAAAGGCCTTGTTTGATTGCAAACCAATAAATTACCAATGTCGAGGAAATGATTACGTCACGATAAACATTCTCTCTGTAATCATTTACTTCTGTTTTTATGTTTAAATTTAAAAATAGAATTCGTAGAAGTTACATCTTTTTATGCATAACTTGTGAAATTTGTATTGAGGTAATTGTCGGCACTGTAGAGAGACATGTGGTGGGAATCGCACACCGGACACTCACGGGACTCTGAGCATGTTAAGTACATTATTAATGTGCACACACACGCGCGCACACACACACATCTGGTGCTACAGGATCGTACAGACCAGCGGTTCCCAACTTTTTCGATTCGCAAACCCCTTCCACAACGATCTGAGTCGGATGAACCACTGGCTATTTAAATATACGTACAATAGACAAGCATAACATTTAATTTCAAGAAAAGGTTTAATAACCTTAAATTAACTTACCCCTTAACGGTTAAATCCCAAAGTTAATCTAGTTACGGCTTAAAAGTAGGCCTAGTTGCAATAAATAACAAATTTTCATTGTAATTACATCTTCCTTGGGATTCAGTGAGAAGGTTGCGCCTGCTTTCCATGGTACAGAGCTTTGAAGGCAAGAACCACAGAAGTTAAATAAAGTCTCGGATCACTTTCGGAACAAAGTCTGTTTCTGTATTTATTTCTTAAATAGACATATGGAGAAAAATACTTTTCATACAAATAGGGGTATACATATGTAACAAGGGGCATTATAGAGTTAATTTTATTTTAAATAATAATAATAATAATAATAATAATAATAATAATATAATAATAATAATAATAATAATAATAATAATAATAATAATAATAATAATAATAATAATAATAATAATAATAATAATAATCACTGTTATTATTATTGCTATTATTATTGTTATTATTATTATTATTATTATTATTATTATTATTATTATTATTATTATTATTATTATTATTATTATTATTATTATTATTATTATTATTATTAGTGGTTATGCTCCTTGCCTCTGGTCGCGGGTTCAAACCCGGCCGGGGTCGATGGATTTTTTAGGACGGAAAAATCCAAGGAGCAAGTCCTCCGGGAGGGACTTTAAGCCGTGGATCCCGAGGCTGAAGATTTTCAGACTCGTAAAAAATCCTTAAGCCTGAATGAAAAGGCCTCTAAGCAACATTTATCGAATTTTCCCGTCCTAGTACTACCTTGGTTTCCTAGATGTCAGTATGAGGCGGAACGCTGACCACGGACCACTCAAAATGACATCTATACGAAAACAAGTGTAACTAAATTAGTATGGTTCAATTTCTTCCCTCTAGGGGGAGGGCTCCTAAATCTCTGTAAAGGAAAAACATAGGCTTGCAATACAATTATTATTATTATTATTATTATTATTATTATTATTATTATTATTATTATTATTATTATTATGACAATGCCGCAGAAATGAAGGAAACAATAATAGGCCTAACCTCGAAACCCGCCATTACGGCAAAGTTTTGGCGAACCTTAAAATTTAAGTCTTGGCAGTTTTCCTTATTATAAAGGGTTCCCAAATTACAAGCTTGAATTTTCTCACGCAGTAAGTGTTTTACATGTACGCTTAAAGACATAACGTATTGACTGAAATACAGACAAAATAGTGTATGTAACACAGCTTAGTTTGCACGGCAATAAAAACAACTTTATTACACAAAAGCGAGAAGGAACTCAACTACAGAAAGACTGAAAAGTTTCCCAACTCCCTCGCAGATAACGTAAGCAGGCATGGAAAAGCGAGGGATTTCCCGCTGTCACACATAATCAAGGGTATCCCCGCAATGCAATGGCAACACAAGAATGTAAAACGCTAATATGCAGAATGCGTCATATGCAGAATTGTCACGTGTGGTCATAAATACTGTAATTAGAACGTGCTTAAGGGTAGGTTTCACCAACAGAGGTAACTGTATTACGCCAGTTTAAGCTATGCATTATACACGGGGAAAACTGGCGTAATACAGTTACCTCTGATGGTGAAATTGACCCTAAGAAATTTTTTCCGTCTTACTGAGTTAAAAATTAACTATTGTTAATTTAAAAAAAAACATTCCGTTTCCGCGTTATGAAGGTTTCCGGTTTATACAGGACGAGTTTACATGTAACATCGTACCGTTCTGGAGATATTTTTCCGTCTCTACATGTTTCCTTTTTATAAAGGTTCCGGCAAAGACAGGTTTTACTATATAGACTAATTTGTTAACAGATCTCTAAACGTTAGATTAGCTGTTCATAGATTTTAAATCAGGAATCATATTTTATTTGATGACCCTCTTTAACATCTCAAGCAATTTAAAGCTGGACATGAAAAGTCCGATAAATTTGTAACCCTTTAATTGGCAAAACTCTAATTCCTGAATTTTCTTAATGTGCATTGTTATCCCAATTGAGATTATGTAATAAAATGTTTAAGTAATAATGTAAGTACTTTTTAGTATCCGTCTTCCGCAATTAGAATTCATTTTTAATAAAAAAATTGTTAAATTATTAATCATGAAAGCCTTTCAATAACATGTTTCATCTTCAGCATGCTAATTGGTACTGATGTCGGCGAATAATTTATACTATGGGTTCAGGTCTGTGGGTGTGTTCTCATTTATTAAAAGAGACAAGGAATATAAACATTATAAATGAGAACACACTCACAGACCTGAACACATTGAATAAATTATTCATCGACATCAGTACCAATTAGTATGCCGAGGATGAAAAATGTTTTTGAAAGGCCTTCATGATTAATAATTTATGAAGGATTTTTTATTAAAAATCAATTATAATTGAGGAAGACGGATAGAATAAATGGTACTATATTATTATTTATACAATCTTTTACTAATTTGTCATGCCAGTTATTTAGATGTGGCGGACCGTACTGGTAAAAAAAAATCACGCATGACTGTTATTAGGTTAATGTATAATTCGACACACGTTTAATTACTCGTAAGTGGCTTATTATTTGAGGAATGAGGTGCCATTATATCCTAGAAATCAATATCTCAAGTCAAACGGTTTTATTATTCTTTCGAAACAAGCCATACCCTGGATTAAACCAGCGAACTTCCGAACAAGATGCGTAACTTATATGTTTATCCCTAATCCAGCAGGACCTGTAGAAAGTATTATTATTATTATTATTATTTTATTATTTTATTATTATTATTATTATTATTATTATTATTATTATTATTATTATTATTTTCATCATCATCATCACAGAAATTTTATAGGCATAAATAATAATTTCATATCATAAGTGCTTGTTTCATTATAAGGCTAATGGAAAATATGGTCTAGTGTTTATTATACTCGCCTCTGGTTCTGAAATCCAAACCAGGATGTATACTTATGGGTAAAAAATTCTGAGTTTGGTTTCTTTTGAGAATGGAGTAATGCGGTGAGTGGAGATTTGCAGATTTATTCCACATAACAAAGTCAAACCTAAATAATAGTAAGTTAATAATAATACCTGGCAGAATTAAGTCTGGACATATAATTTTACCGTAAAATAAATAACTAAATTATATTATTAATTTCAGAAAATAATTGAATAGTAGGCATATGCTGATACCTCTATATAAATATGCGTAGGTTTGTTGTAAATTTAACGAGTAAAAGGGACAAAGTATAAAATGTAAGAATAAAATTACTAATCCCAAATAATAGCAATATGGCTATTATTATTATTCCTATTATATCAATGTTGCATTCAAGTAATATATTTCGTGACGTAGGTACCTCGATAAAACTTTATTTATTATTTATCTTAGAACTGACACAAGTGTACAACAGGAATAAATGGTCTCGTGCACCCATATGACAAAGTAATGGTCGGAAAGCGTGTAATGTAAGATAGGAAAGATTGTATATAAAACAGGAGAGCAAGAGTCATGCTGGGGGTTAATTCAGGCAGGAAGTGCATTTTAGTGAACTACCTGATGTGATTTAGCCGTTACAACACAAACTCTTAGCGGAATTCCGTTATAACACTAACACATTATCGTCTAGAGCTTATGTTAACCACATTATATTCTGCAAGGTCAAGAGGTCATGAAACACAGGCCCAACTTTAATGAGGTATAATATAATATTACATAATGTAATTAATAATCTGTTGTATTAACAACGGTTGTCTCGGAGAGATTGCACGAATTGCGTTCAAAGCAAGATAAGGGTAAAGAAACACAAACAAATGTATGCAGTGAAACCTGAAAATAAAGTTTCGTGGACTGCGATGGGCAGGACATGTGACACGAATGGGGGAATGAAAGATGGGCATGGCAACTGCTTGTGAAGAACCAGAAGTAAATCGCCCAGTACATAGGCCAAAAGTGAGGTGGTAGGATATGATTTAGATGATTAGATTTACGTAGGTTATACAGGCGATGATTGGATGTATTCCCATCATCACATCCATCCATTAGGAATTTCTGCCCGAAGGCAGGCCTTTCACTGCAAACATCATAAGCATTATTACATGCTACTAGGCTTTCAGTGGACTTACCTAGGGAATTGTGAAGGTGTGGTAGCTTCCCGTTGCTTTCCACACCGGTGAAGGATGACGGTGATGATGATGATAATGATAAGGATGATGATGGCCATATGATTTCGGGGACCGTTTGGGCCTTAAAGTTTTTCTGACATTTGTCTTACAGGTGAGGAAAAACCCCGAAAAAACCTCACCCAGAAAATCTGCGCCGACCGGGGATCGAACCCGGGCCCGCTGCGTGACAAGGCAGCACGCTACCTCGAGACCACAGCGGTGGACGATAGGATGTATAGATAACTTATTTCTGCACGGCCAAGAACTATGGGTTTGATAGTGCCAGTGAGTTAGATAACAAAAAAAAATCAATGTTTGTTTGTTTGTTTGTTCGTATTCTATGCGCGGCCATACGTTTGATCCGATTTTGATGGGGATTTTGCAAAATGTTCAGGAGATTCCCGGAATAAACATAGCCTATAAGAGAGTTGTGATATTCAACCCCTTTATCCCTAAAAATCACCCTTTGTAGTGAAAAAAAACGGGAAATAAAGTCCATACGTTGACACTTAAATGGCTTACGCTGCCTAAACCATAACAAATACACTAAATTAATGAACACAGAATTGAATATCTCAAAAACCTCTACAAAAAAATTTGCGATAGCATATGTTTATCTTTTACGGATAACTCACAATAAACATTTTGTCTTTCATTGATATCAAGAACATCGGGATAAGTAGATTTCCGGTCAAGCGTGCTCTGCCATACCGTTCATCCGATTGTGATGGGGCTTTTTGAAAAATGTTCAGGAGATCCCGGGAATGGATATAGGCTATAAGAGAGTTGTAATACTCAACCCCTTCACCCCTAAAAATCAGCCTTTGTAGTGAAAAACGTGAAATAAAGTCCCTATTTTGACGCTTAATGGCTTACGCTGCCTAAGCCATAACAAATACACCAAATTAATGTATACAGAATTGAATATCTCAAAAAACTCTACAAAAAAGTCCGCGATGGCATATGTTTATCTTTTACGGATAACTCACAATAATAATTTTTGTCTTTTATTGTTGACAAGAAGATCAGGATAAGCAGATTTCCGGGCAAGTATAACAGCGCACGGCTGGTGGTAAAAACACTATTTAGGAGTAGCAGCGCACGCCGGGTATTAGCTAGTTTTTTAATATAACTGAACTATTACATGCTGATATATTATTTTTGGTACCTCAAGATACAAGAGCTAGAAGTGGGTAGCAATACTAGTGTATGGAAATAAAGTATTGAATTTTATATTTACGTGAATGTAACAAAATTGTAATTTTAAGATGAGAATAGAGAGAGGACGGTTCATGATTATACATTTTTACGCCTCCGAAGGAGGAAAGTAATTAGAATCAGAATTATTTAATGAACAGTTTCAGAAAACAATTAAGAGAGCCAATTAAAATTATCATATCACAATAACTGGCGATTTCAATGCCAGAGTGAAAAATATCCGGATACCAATGATTGTAGTAGAATATGGAGAATCATTTTTAAATAATACAGGTCAACAAATTAGAGAATTTTAAAATAATAATCACTTCAAAATTATTACCAATATTATTCTAGAAGACATGAGCAGCGAGAGGATAACGTTATGTTATAGATTATATCTTTATTAATGGTACAGTATGGTCACAATATTATTCTAGAAGACATGAGCAGCGAGAGGATAACGTTATGTTATAGATTATATCTTTATTAATGGTACAGTATGGTCACAATATTATTCTAGAAGACATGAGCAGCGAGAGGATAACGTTATGTTATAGATTATATCTTTATTAATGGTACAGTATGGTCACAATATTATTCTAGAAGACATGAGCAGCGAGAGGATAACGTTATGTTATAGATTATATCTTTATTAATGGTACAGTATGGTCACAATATTATTCTAGAAGACATGAGCAGCGAGAGGATAACGTTATGTTATAGATTATATCTTTATTAATGGTACAGTATGGTCACAATATTATTCTAGAAGACATGAGCAGCGAGAGGATAACGTTATGTTATAGATTATATCTTTATTAATGGTACAGTATGGTCACAATATTATTCTAGAAGACATGAGCAGCGAGAGGATAACGTTATGTTATAGATTATATCTTTATTAATGGTACAGTATGGTCACAATATTGCAAGATGCGTATTCTAATACAGGATAATAGCTAATACCCGGCGTGCATTGCTACGCCTATATAAATTAAATATTAAAGGTTAATTAAATCGTACGGTATACGCTGAGACGAACCAAACATGGCGGTTGTTAGTTGGATTTCGGATTTCAGGTAAACCTCCAATTCTAATTCTCGGATACCACTTATGTTTGGATGGTACCTACCTCGGATTATTTTAATAGGATTTGCTGAGTTTCGTTGTGAAACATTGTAAATTGTGACCGCTAGAGCAATATTACAATTTTCACTTCAGATGAACTCCTATGCGTAATGGTTTTAGAGGGTTCAGTTGTGAATCCAAACCTTCCATGGACCCACTCAATACACACAAAAAAATCATCAAAATAGGTCCAGTCGTTTAGGCAGTTTCGGTTTTCAGGTAAATCTCCACTTCTAATTGTCGGATTTCGTTCATTTTTGGATAATAAGCGTATAGCTACCTCGGTTTATTTTAATATGATATATTGAGATTCGTTGTGAAACATCGAAAAATGTGACAGCTAGAGCGATTTTTCAATTTTCACTTTGGGTGAACTCCTACACTTAATGGTTTTGGAGGATCCAATTGTGAATCTAGACCATCGAGGGAACCAATCAGACATACACAAAAAATTCATCAAAATCAGTCAGTGGAATAGAGTAACAAACACGCGTATATACGAATTATATACTTATATTATCTACATTAATTAATACGGAGACATTTATGTGTTTATGGATGTGTTTCAACTTAGCAATTTTAGATAAGGAACCTAGTTAAACGAAACTTGCTGAAATTAGTCTATCGGTGGTTGGAGTCGTTTAGATGTGATACCCATAATCCAGCATTCAATTAATTAAATGTACAGAATGAGGTAGCTTTAGACATTATTTAGAGATTGTAGCGAACCCAACTGATAAAATTAGCCAACCGTATTTTTAAATATAGATTTTGAAATATATCTCGATATTTGCTCAAATATTCTGTAAAGACTACATGTAGTAAATATAGTTGGTTATTTCTTGTTAATCATCGAGTTTAATCGAATCCCTAATTATAGTCTGAAGCATCTCATACTAGACAGTAGGCCTACGCCTATTTTAATCGGAGTTTTAAAAAAATGAACAGCTTATATCTTTGATTAAGTTTTGTCTGAAACATCTTGGATCTGCTTCTTCAAATTTTTCCTCATTTGTCATTAACTGTCCTTTCCCATTATATAATGTATATCTATATGTGAACATATATTTAGTTTTATTAATGTTTACTGCCAGTCCCAATTTCTTAGTGTTATTCACATTATATAACGCATTTTCCTTAATAGGTCCATATATCCTTCTGTGTATGTTTCTTTCAAAAAGCTAGTTGAGATTTGTCATGTTCAGTCAGAACCCAGGTTTCACTCCTGTAAGTTAACACTGGTGTAATTAGTGTTACATTTCAAATATTTTGAATTTAAATAATTCAATTATTGAACAATAACATTTCTTAGCAACTTGTACTCTTTTATTTATTTCTTCCTGGATATTATTATGTTTATTTAGTCCTATTAAACATGAGTCCATAAATTAATCTGTTATGAAATAATATCAATTTTATTGTTTGGCACTCGCTGATAGTAAGTGCCAGTTCTAACAAAACCATCACAGTCTTATTTAATTGGTGTTTGACGGAAACGAGCTGGAATGATCTTAACCTAAACTGGCAAAATAATAATTTCTCCTACCTGTTATTTACATGTTCCGGACCGCAAAGAAAATAAGATCATGTAAAACTCTATCATTACGGATTGTATACTAGCCAATAACCGGCGTGCACTGGTGAACCTAAATGAATTAAATGTGTATTTATGTTTAGTTAAATAAGTAAGAAGAAAAAATAATTATAAATTTATATCGTGATTTCAGTGTCGCGGTTACTTGGTCGGATTAGATGTAAATTGGCAGGTTGACGGGTAATTCGATTATTTTAGAGGTAAATTCATCGGTTTAAGAGTGATTTTATCGTTTTGAAGGTAGCTTGATCGGTTTACGGGTAGTTTCTGGTTTTAGAGGTAGTTTAATCGGTTTACTGGTAGTTTTGGTCTTTATGGTAGTTTGGTCTTTATAGAGGTAGTTTGATTAGCTACTGGTAATTTGGTCGTTATGGAGGTAATTTCATGGCTTTAGGAGTATTTTGGTCGGATCGGTTGGACTTTTTGGTTTAGTTAATATTGGTTCGGTACGGTTTGTTTCTGTTAGTTTAGGTTAGGTTTAGTTAATATTGGTTCGGTATGGTTTGTTTCGGTTAGTTTAGGTTAGGTTATGTCAGTGTTTGTTCTGGGGTAGTTTGATCGGATCGGTTGGACTTTTTAGATTATGTTTCTGGGTTAGGTTAGGTATCGGTTAGGTCAGGTATCGGCCAGATATCGGCCAGTTTAGGTCAGGTTCAGTTAGGTTAGGTCCAGTTATATTGGATTCGGTTAGGTTAGGTTCGGTTTGGTTAGGTTTAGTTAGGTTCGGTTCGATATGATTCGGTTCGTTTTAGGTCAAGGTTAGGTTAGGTTACGTCCCGGTTTGGATAGTGTTTTGTCCAGGTTATGCCAGGGTTAGATCAGGTTTAGTTCCAGGTTAGGTCCGGGTTTGGTTTCGGATTCAATTTGAGTTCGGGTTTGGGTTCAGTTTGAATTCAATTTGGGTTTTATTTTGGAGTTTAATTTTTCTTTCAGTTTTGGTTTCGGTTTTGATTATTTGTTTTGTATTCGCGATTTGGTTTCTAGTTTGGGTTCGGGTTTGGGTTCGGGTTTGGATTCAGGTTAGGTTAGGCTCGGTTAGGTTAGGCACGATTGAGTTAGGCTCGCTTGAATGAGGTTTAGATTCGGTTTAGGTACGGGTTTGGTTCGGGTTAGATTCTTGTTAGGTTCAGTTTATAGTCAGTGTAGGTTCAGCGTACGTTCATTGTAGTCTCAGTGTGGGTTTAGGTTAGGTTCAGGTAAGGTTAAATTTAGGTTTCGGTTATGTTCAGATTAGTTACATGTTAGGTTCAGGCTAGGTTGAAGTTAGGTTCAGGTTAGGTTCTGATTAGGTTGTTCAGGTTAGATTCAGGCCAAGTTCAGGCTTGGTTCAGGTTAGGTTCAGGCTAAGTTCAAGCTTATGATTAGGTTTAGGTTACTTTCAGGCTAGGTTCAAGGTTCTGATTATGTTAAGCCTACTCTGAGGCTGGGTTAAGGTTGGGTTCCCGCTAGATTCAAGTTAGGTTCAGGCTAGATTCAGACTCCGTCAAGGTAGGTTCAGGTTATGTTCACATTAGGTTCAGGATAGTTCAGGCTAGGTACAGCTGAAGTTCAGCTTAGTTCATGTTAGGTCCAGGTTAGGTTCAGATTTAGGTTCAATTTAGGTTCAGTTAGGTTAGGTTCGGTTAGGTTAGATTACATTAGGTTACGTTAGGTTCGGTGAGGTAAGGTCAGGTCCGGTCAGTATAGGTCATATTCGGTCAGATTGAGTCAGTATTGTACAGTGCAGTACAGGTCAGGTCATTTAAGCCTCCAAAAATATACTTTTTCACGTTTTTCACTACAAAGAGTGATTTTTAAAGGCGTAGGAGTTGTGTATCACAACTATTTTATAGCTTATGTTAATCCCGGGAATCTCCTGAAGTTTTGGCAAAAAGCACCATCAGAATCGTCTGAACGATGTGGCAACGCATAAAATACGAACGAACAAACAAATGAACATTAATTTGTATATACCATTACATCAATTTCGATCACAATGTAGTATTGTGTAAGTTTACATTTTGTACAATATTAAAAAACAAAGAAAGAAAGGAAAAGACTCCCCAATCAAAATGAAGTGTGTAAAATATTTATATATATATATATATATATATATATATATATATATATATATATATATATATTAAATAAAGAACGAAAGTATAAAAACTCTATACCAAAAAAAAACTTTAAAAATATCTGCTGAATTAATAAATTGAAAACAATGTAGACAAAGAATGAGAGAATATTAAAACGTGCACTGCAGAAGCAGCGCAGGAAACAATAGCAAAAAAAATAAGAAAATAACATTAGAAAGGATTAAGAATATTCCATTCCATTAACTCATTTTTAACCCCTCACCTTATAGGTACTTTTTTACATGCCACACGCCACCCGAGTTTTACTGTGGCACTACCTGTCGGGAGAGGGATTTTACACATAGATTACACACATACTTTTTTGACCATGCAAGAATATGAAAGGCTTCCTCGAATAAGTGGGACTAAGAATATGGAACAAAGAAATAGAAAATGCAGTTAAAGAGAAACAGACGAATTAAAAATGTGTTAAAACAGAAAACAGAATAATTTATATACTTAAGGAGAAACGAAATACTGAACATGAAATTCTTCTTCTTCATTTTCCTTCTAAGTATTAGGCCAAGGCCTGTTACGATCCTATAGAAAATTTTCATTCCAGCGTTTCATAGGACGGCCCAGAGATCTTCGTTTTCATGCTTTGGTCGTCATAAGTTTGATATTTCCGGGAAATTCTCGTATAAGACTTGAAAGCATAATAATAGTCCCTTCGATTGGTTGCTGGCCAAAGGGAGGCAAGACCAGTGATGGGGCTGCCATCTTATAGTCTCTGGTCAGGCTTTCTGGAGAAGAAAAGAAAAGAAATAAAATAAAGGAAAGAAGAAATGGAAGAAAGGAAAGACTCCCTAGCCCTCGGAAATTAATAGCGTCGGGGTCGAAAAAACAAGAATTAACCAAGAGGGGTTAGATAGTAAAGTTAAAAGAGTATAAGTATTAGTAAGTGGAAGAAAGGAAGAAATACCAGATCGGTTAAAGATAAAGGTAAGGAGCAAAACACAAGTAAGTGGAAGCAATGGGTTTTGCTCAGCTTGGGCACCTTGTGCTCGCCATCCACATATCCCCTAGATGGAGACTCATGAGGTATGAAAATTAATTTTTTCATATAATATTATGAACCATTTAAATAAAGATTAAAGATATTGCAATATTAAATGTTCTAACTAAAGCAAGATGGATAGAGATTTACAAAGGATTGTGATTTCAAGAAGGTGTAAACAATATTAATGACATAAAAGCAATCTTAAATAAATGAAGATATCAATTTAATAACTTATAAAGGCAAAAAAATAAATAAATAAACTAGATATCGAAAATCAGCTGAAATTAGTAATAAATGGAATTAATATGGAATTACTGAAATATGATGGAGATCTTTATAGTGGTGATTATTACATATAATTAAATAAGTAATGGCGCAAACTTACAAAAATCGAGAATGTTGGAAGGAAACAGTACAGAGTATTCCATAATTTAAAAAAACGAGGAAGAAATCAATGTAAAAAACTGTAGAGGGATTACTCTCCATAACACAATATATATATTGTAAGCATGGATTTTAAATAAGAGGCTTAAATAGTAACTGAAGCTATTAAAAAAAGGACGAGTATTTTTAGGAATGGACGTTCAAAACAACGTTTTCATATTACAAAAAAAAATTAGAAAAAAATACATATACAAGCTGCATTTATAGATTTTGGAAAAGCATTTGATCAAGTAGATGGAATAAATCTATATACAATAATGCAAGAACATGGCTATCCCCGAAGTACAAGTAATGTTTTCATAGACATATATTACAAACTAAACATTAAAATATACCTGTTGGCAAAGAAGACGCTACAAAAAATGCAAAGTCGCAGAGCTTATACCATTGTACCGAAATCGCTATCACGAAATTCGAAGTAAATACCAGACAATGATTAAACAAGCAAAACTGGAATCGTGGAAAGCCTTCTGTCAGAACGTAAATTCCACCAAACTCTGGAAACTGCACAGAATATGCAAAAACAACTTTATGAAACAAAACCGTACCGAGCACACTCACGCATGAAAACGGAACACAAACTACTTCCGCAGAGGACTCAGCAGAGGCCTTACTCGAAAAGTTCTTCCCTAAGGACCAGATTAACGAAGACACGCCAAACCAGAAAGCCACGAGAGACCTGCTGAAAAATAAATGGACATCCTCTACTGCAGTAGATATAGAATTCAGCGAGACAGAAGTAACGATGATAATTGAAAACCTGCCGCCCAAAAAGCGCCAGGTCCCGACGGTCTAGATGAAACCATCGTCCAGCACTTCCATCGCATTCTGCCACACTTCTGGCAGAGATTATTCAACAAATGCCTCCAACTAGGCTGTTTCCCCGAAAAATGGAAGAAAGCAACAGTTATAGCAATCCCAAAAAATGACAAGAGCAAACTCACAAGTGTAAACGGATACAGAGGAATCAGTCTTTTATCTGTACCTGGAAAATATTACGAGAAATTAGTAGCCGACAGACTCTCAACATATCTCGTTACATCTGGAAACACCAAAAGTCAGCAATATGACTTCAAGGCAGGAACATCCACAATCGATGCCATACGGAAGATTACAGATACCATTAATGAATACAAAGCCAAGAAGATAAGATGCTGTTTAGTAGCCCTCGACTTTAAGGGTGCTTTTGACAACGCCTGGCATCCAAAAATACTTACCATTCTAAGGAAGTACAATTGCCCCAGCAACATCTATGAAGTAATCACAGATTTCCTGAAAGACCGTAGCGCAAACCTAACACTATCTAATTGCAAGAAGGCTGCGTACATCTCCAAAGGATGCCCACAGGGATCGGTTTTCGGACCAATATTATGGAATCTCATAGCTGACGATCTGATTGAAAACTTATCACAGCTATAAGAACACCTAGAGGTAGTCCTATATGCAGATGATTTAATGATGCTGGTCAAGGGGTCACTCCATAACGATATACCAAATATTATTTCAAATGCTCTTTCCAGAATTGAAGGATGGTATAAAGAAAACAAACTGGAATTAGCAAAGCAGAAATCTAGTATAATGCTAATGTTTTGTCGCCAACTACAAAAATATCGAACACACCAAACAATACAAGAGAGCAATATACCTGTCGTCAAACAAATGAATAATTTGGGAGTGACTTTGGATAGCACCCTCACATGGAGTCAACATATTCAGAACCTACATCATAAACACAGTCCACTTTGCAGAAACTAATTCGCTGCTCAAGATCATCCTGGGGGCTATCATTCAACCACCTAATTACAATATACAAATACTGCCTACTACCAACCATAACTTATGCCTGTAGCGTTTGGTACCAACAAATTCTCTACAAATCACAAATGGTCAAACTAACTAGAATACAAAGACAAATCCTGATATTCATGACAAAATCATATCGTTCGGTCTCTACAGAGGCACTCACAGTCATAGCAAATGCTCTCCCAATAGAACTGGAACTCGGACTGGGCACTAAATCATAACAAGAAGACTACAGCAATCTTACCCGAGTTATCGAAAGCAGAAATTCCAAGAAATGAAGAGGGACTGAAAACCCTAGACATCAAAGTAGAACTCACAGGCTGTGGTGGAGATGGAGATTACACCCTCTACACTGATGGGTCAAAAACAGAAGGAAATGTCGGAGCAGGCCTAGCTAGTAGTATATACAGGAAGAAAATAAGTTTTCTCAAAATCAGCAAAACTGCACCCCGAATGCTCAGTATTTCAAGCCGAGCTGCTCGGAATTCAGATGGCACTAAAATGGATAAAAAATATACAAAAACCTAAAACTAAATACGCCATAAACGTTGACTCACAAGCAGCACTTAAAGCAATCAAAAAAAGCAAATCAGTCAATCCCATTGTAAGTCAAATCAGGGCAGATCTTCAATACATACAGAGTAACAATCAAGTAAACTTCTATTGGATCCGAGGCCACACTGGACACTACGGAAACGAAAGGGCAGATTTCCTAGCAAAAATAGACTCAACGTTTCAAAGAACTCTAGTATATGACAGACTACCTATTTCATTTTGTACACAAAAGCTCTTTCAATACTACACAGACATCTGGAACGCGCTGTACACATCATCACACAAAGGCCACCAAACAAAACTCTTCTTTCCAAACATCCATACCAGGCAAGAAACCGTCCTAAATCCAACTTTCGTACTTACACAATTCCTCACAAACCATGGAAAATTCCAACAATACCTACACAGAATTGGAAAAGCAGCCTCACCGAAGTGCCCATGCTCAGAAGACGATCAAACAGCTATGCATCTTTTACTTCACTGCAAGCTACAAGAAAAGAACAGACCAGCGCACATCAAGAACCCAAATATAGTGCTAAGAAAAGTTATTAAAATGCCACAAACAATCAAATACATAAATGAAATATTCCAGACACTGAAATAATCCATATTAATTGTAATCCATTAATTGTAAAACCATATAAAGTGTAAATTAAATATCCTGCGATATACCCACAGGGTAAAACATAGGTTGTAAAAACTTGTTCAAATTAAAAAAAATACCTGTTGGCAGGTGCCGTCATCTTCAATAGTTAGAATATTATATTAAAATGTTAACTGGATGCCTTTCGGAAGTTAACTTCCATCATCAGCAGGATGAGTCTGCTACTGTATGTTGTTGTTCACCATAGTCGTATAACCCTCTTTATGAGATCGTTAAAAACAAGTCAGTTGCTACAACGGTACTTCAAGTCCATATTGTCAGGAACAACAACAGATAGTGGCAGACTCATCCTGCTGATGATGGAAGTTAACTTCTGAAAGACCTCCAATTAACATTTTAATATAATGTTCTAACACAGTCGAGGACGACGGCACCTGCCAACAGGTATATTTTAATTTTTATTTTGTGACTATTCACCCCAACGTAATTTGATATGAATTTTACTAGTATAAACATATATTGTTATATCAAATAAGGATAAATAAAAAAAACTAATTGTATATTAATAAACACACATGTAAGACAGGAATGTAATATCTCATCGACAGTTTTAATATTTATGTCAAAGCAGGAATAAAAATAAACAAAGAAACAAATTTAAATATTTTTTTAGCCCTATATTCTGATTATTTATTTATGATACAATAGTATATTACTATTTCAGGTTGAGAAATGTTTTTTTACAGAAGCGAAGAAATGTTTAAAAACCGAGCGATAGCTAGGTTTTTAATTTCCGAGATTGTGCAAAACACTTCACAAACGTGAAATAATATTTTTGTTGAAAATACTTGTGTTCAGTATAAACACCTGACTGACGTTAACAGTGTGGGCAATATTTATTAGTTTAGACTACAGCAGATCGTGACACCAATCAGTCATAACATGGCAGCAAGTACGTATTCATTGTTTTATATTGTTTCAAATAAAGTTCAGTTCATTTAAGATACAGTGATTTGTTTCGTACAATGTATAGTAACACTACGTTTTGGGTTTATTTTTGTATATACATTGTACGTTGTATACATAAAGGATAGTGGTTTTACTTCCCGCATGGGGTTTGTAATATGTAATATTACGGTATAGTTACTTACGTTGGCAACCCTGAAATGTAGGTAGTTGAACTTTCAATCATGATCGTCATTGCTGTAAGTACGACAAAACGCAGTATCGCGCAAAAACAAATGAAAACGGGTTGCAATATTCTGTTCACCAGTTAAACACAATTTGTAAAACTACAATTTCTGCAAAAAAAATTCCTTTTAGGGTAAATCATCAGTCAGAACAAAAGTATTTGTAGATGATAAATAAGTAGAACAAGTCTCATCTTTAAATTATCCGGGCTGCGAAATGTATTATGTTAAAAATTATATATATATATATATATATATATATATATGTTAATACAATATTTGGTGGGTTTTAAAATGTACGAGTATGTGACACTCTTCACATAACTTAAAAAAATCATCTTCTTCCAAACAAGTTGAAGGTCTATAGCTTGTTACAGTTTCAGTGAAGCATTATCAGCCCATGTTTTTCTAGGGCGTTCCAAAGACCTCTTCCACTGAAGTCTGGCTTTCAGAAGTCTATTATGATTCTATTCTATTTTTCTGAGACTTCGTATGGAACTGAAGGCAATACGAACGTATAAATTGAACGCCTAATGGGTTGTTAGTCCTAAATGGTTTAATTAGAGGGGTTTCTATCTATGTAGAATTTGCTGTACATAAGATCATACAGTTATCCCGCTGATTCTCGGTCCCCAGAGCCTTGTTGGTTTAAAACAGGATTCACCACGTAAAGGTGAGGATGACATTTATGTAGGAGATACTAACTTTAATAAATAAAACCAAAAAATAAACAAGTTAATTTTATAAAACCAGGTTACACCTATTAAAAGTGGAAGTGCCGTGAGAGTCGGATACAAATTCCAGAGAAGAACATTTTAAGAACAAAACATTGCACTAAATTGTATCATATACAAAATAATGTGTTACGATCAGAATTGAATACATAGAGTGTTCGGAAATTCCCATTACGAAGTTCTAGGGCTTTTAGAGGGGAATGGGTTGATAAAGTTTTTAATAGTCGATAACTTTTGTCCACAAACGTACCATTTTCGTAGTGATTATATAACGAGTCCTCTTTAAGCGTTTAAATTTCCCGCGTGTCCTGAAGTTAATTCGATAATAATTTAATTAATTACGATTCAATTAATTGCCAAGATTCACTGATTTCGTTACAATATCCAAGTGAAAAATAAAGGAACTTCACTTTGTCACTATAGGAACGAGATAGAGCGAGTGTATCAGAACATGATTTGCAGATACAATGTGTGCAATAAGATGGGGGGGATTGATTGTCGCCACGTCAAAGCGCTGTTATAGTCGATAAGTAGGGCTATAGTTGATTTCTAGCCTCTGTAGCCCCATTTGATGGGTCAGTGTTGTATGGTGCGGTAAGAGGGTAGGGCGAGTTGCAGGAACTGCGAGCAACTACACTCAGTTTTGAAAACTTGATAGTTACTACATGTTGAATTTTTTTATCTACTAGTTCTGCGTTAGTGAATACTTATGTTTTTTCATGTTTGGAGAGTTCATTATAGAATAATTTTGTTTTTATAACAATTTATATTATTGTTATTATTATTATTATTTTATTATTATTATTATTATTATTATTTAATAAGAACAGTTTAGTCTCGTAGACTGCGATGGGCAGGACATGTTGCACGTATGGGGAATGAAAAACTTGCATGGAAGCTTCTAGTAGGAAAGTCAGAGGGAAAACGCCCAGTTGGTAGACCAAGAATGAGGTGGGAGGATAAAATTAACTATGATTTGAGGGAAGTAGATTATACAGGGAATGATTGGAAAGCAATAGCTCAGGATAGGGATGTATGGAGAGCTTATGTCCGCGCGGCCATGAACCTACGGGTTCGATAGTGCCAGTGAGTAAGTAAGTAAATTATTATTATTATTATTATTATTATTATCTTCTTCTTCTTCTTCCTTCCAAGTATTAGGCCAAGACCTGTTACGATCCTATAGAAAATTTTCCCTCCAGCGTTTCATAGGACGGCCCAGTGATCTTCGTCCTCTTGGTATATAATTATAAACAGCTTTGGGGATCCGATTTGAACTCATTCTTTCAAGATGGTGTTTCCAATTTAGTTGGTACTGTTTAATATATTCCAAAATTGGCGTAGTCTTCAATTCTTTTAAGATATCGGTGTTCCTTTTCCGATCCCATCTGGTGTAACCCGCTGTTCTGCGCATGAATCTCATTTCACAAGCCGTTATTCTGCTTTCATGTTGTTTTCTTAGTGTCCATGCTTCACTACCATAGGTCAACACTGGTTTAGCCAAAGTGTTATATAAACGTAATCTGGTGTTTTTTGTACATTATTATTATTATTATTATTATTATTATTATTATTATTATTATTAGTAATAGTATATTATATTTTTTTGCATGGCTACTACTTCCCTCCCCCACTCGGCAATGTTCCCATTTGCCATATACCTTAGGATTCTCCAAGACGGCTACAGTTTCTAGAACTGGACTATACTAATCACAGTATTAAGTATAGTGGAGAAGTTTTGTTAGTTTACGTATACACAATTATTCTTAGATTACAAAGTTTATTTAGTCTATTTTTAACTTGAGGTTGGCATTGTCAAGAATTCGGTGATTGTTTCTTTTATTTATTCAATGCCGCAGTTTGTCATTTCGACATTTCTGGTGTTCTCTCCTGGCATTGACGTAATTGTAACTCACTTCTGATGTTGGGGCGCCTGGAAGGCGGAGTTACGCTGCCCCGATGATGTGATGGGTGGTGATGATGATAGTGGTGCGCCTGGAGAGTCCTCAATCCTAAAGTAAACCTAAATTCCAAACCATGGGTAATCACAGGAATAATTAATTCCCTTTAATGAAAAATTCGTCCACCGCTGTGGTCTCGAGGTAGCGTGCTGCGTTGTCACGCAGCGAGCCCGGGTTCGATTCCCGGTCGGGACAGGCTCCTGAGCGAGGTTTTTTCGGGGTTTTCCTCACCTGTAAGACAAGCTTAGGGTCCGAAGGTCCCCGAAAATCATAATTATCATCCTTATCATCATCATCATCCTTCACCGGTATGGAAAGCAACGGGAAACTACCACACCTATAAATCCCTAGTAAAGCTGCAAAGCATAGCATGAAAATGCTACAATTGTAGTGAAAGACCTGCCCTCGGGCAGAATTACTATGGATGGATGAATAAAAAATTCCTATGCTTTGACCGGGAATCGAACCCGGAACCTCATGAACAGTGATCAGAAACGCTGACCACTAGCCCATGAAGCTGGTCAATTCGGTGATTAAGTTGTATAAATGTACTTATTTGAGTCAATTTTTTTTTTCACTAAGTTAACCCAATTTAACCTCACACCTTACACATAGGCTTCGTTTACGTGACACGCGCCATCCGGGACCTTACAGTAACACGACCTTTCGGCAAAGGAATTTTAACTGTGGATCACATACATACTTTATTGAACTCAAGGTCATGGAAGGTAGTCCACCGCTATGGTCCCGAGGTAGCGTGCTGCCTTGACACGCAGCGGGCCCGAGTTCAATCCGGGTCGGGACAGTTTCCTGGGTGAGGTTCTATCGTGATTTTTCCTCACCTGTAACAAAAATGTCAGCAAACTAAGGTTCAAACGGTCCCCGAACATCACAAGGCTATCGTAATTATTCATATTCGTCTCTCTCCTGGTGCACCACTATCATAATCATCACCCATCATATCATTGGGACAGCGTAACCCCGCTTTCCAGGCGCCCCAACCTCAGAAATGGATTACAATTACGCCAATGCCAGGATAGAACACCGGAAATGTCGAAATGATAACCTGGGGCATTGAATAAGAAAGAAGTCATGGAGGGTCACTCGAAATGATTGATTAGCTCAATGTCACGGCCTCCTCCGAGACAACACAGCATTAAGTGAAAACAGACCATTGACACACACATATTCATACTAAACACGGCGAATATCCATCCATAGTAATTCTGCCCGAAGGCAGGTGCTTCACTGCAATCATAGTATTTTCATGCTATGCTTGTAGCTTTACTAGGGAATTGTAGGTGTGGTTGTTTCCCGTTGCTTTCCACACCGGTGCAGGATGGTGATGATGATGACCAATATGATTTCGGGGACCGTTTGGGCCTTAAAGTTTTCCTGACATTTGTCTTACAGGTGAGGAAAAACTCCGATAAAAACCTCACCCAGAAAAACTGCTCCGACCGGGGATCGAACCCGGGCCCGCTGCGTGACAAGGCAGCACGCTACCTCGAGACCACAGCGAATGGCGAATGTAATGATAATAATTATGATGGCCAGGTGATATTCGGAGACGTTTGGGCCTTAACGTTTCCTGACATTTGTTTACAGATGAGAAAGAAACCTTAAAAAACCATCACCCAGGAAATTTGTCCTGATCGGGTATCGACCGGGCAAATTAGAAGGAAAATGGCCAGTAGAAGGAGTTAGAGATGATTTGAGGGAGGTGAATTGTACAGGGAACGATTAGAAAATATTAGGTCACTATGGAGATGTACGGTGAGCCTATGTCCGTGCTCACATGAACCTATGAGTTCGATAGAAAGTAGATATATTATTTTTTACCTAACTACGCTCTTTAACATCTTAAAGTATTAGCGCCACAATTACAATCTGGGCATGAAAGGGCAGACAAATTTTGTTTCGAGACTTTTATTCGGACTTAAGGTTCATTAGGTGACTATTTAACTCATGCCCCAAATGGGAGTCAAATGACCAGTCACATTTCAATGAATTTTGTTTTACAACCAATCACAGCCGTTTTTCACCTCCATATTATCAGTTTAATTTTATCATATTAAAATCAAGCTCTTCCTTTTTTAACAATCTAAATAGGTCAGAGTATTATTTTGCAGTGACTGACTCTATAAGAAATACGGCTACCAGATTGTATATATATATATATATATATATATATATATATAGTGCATGAATGTAAACAGATACTGCTTGCGGGATATAATAAAAACATTCGTAGTAATTGGTTATACCACAACACTGTTTGCACTTTCTTAAACGTATTATTTCTCAGAAATTTACGTTCCAGAAAAATATAATTTACATCATAGGACACCAGAAATTAATTAATAACCTATAATGTTGCTTATAAACAGTTTGACGTGTTTAATTTTTTCTCCACTAGGGCGCATTCTTTCAATGTTGCTATCCTTTGGCAATAAATAATATAATCTGGTTGCAGTGATGAACAAATAAAGCATAACAAACGTTTTTCATTTGTTTTCAAGCATCGCCGTTCACGTTAAACATATAAATATTTTAAAATAACTATATTTAAATAATGATTTGTGAGAAAACAGTTTAATTTTATTCGTTAAATAGTCCTAACAAATGCCATTCTTGATTTCCAAATTCCCTAGATAAATTCACTCCTCACTTCGTGACATCGTGAATTTATCGATCATTTGGAAATCGCTCGTGGCATTACTTATGACAAGGATCTCTAGACTGTACTTCCTATCCGAAGGGAGACATAGTAAGATAATTTACGCTCTGAAAATCCGCGTAGATTGAAATCAGATTTGATTAACGATATACTGGAATTACTGGGTCCGATAGTGATAGTATTTTGTATTTAGTTTGTAAGTTATGCTCTTGATCTGTATATCACCATGGCCGCCTTTGGTTCCGAGATTCGCGGGATCAAACCCGGCTTTGTCCAATGTATATTTAAAGGCGTAAAAGTCTGAGTATGAATTCCTTCGGATGGAATATAAGGACGTAGATCCTATGTCGTAGATTTAAGGAAACTAGAACAACATAAAGTATCAAATAAAATAAACCTAGGGGTAAAATTATATGTTGACTGTTTAATGTTCAGAGTCGGCTCCTTGTCTGTGGTGCCGAGGGTCGTGGGTCCAAACCCGGCCGGGATCGATGAATGTTTTTAGGATGGAAATATCCAAGGGGGGACTTTAAGCCATGGGTCCAGAGTCTGAAGATTTTCAGGCTCGTAAACGATGCTTAAGTCTGAATAAAAATGACTCTAAGCAAATATTATATAATATTAATAAGGAAATAAGGAACAGTTAACATATGTTATTATGCACTTAAGGACCAATTTAAATCACACATTCTAAGTTTGGATGCAAAATTAAAAATTTATAAAACCATACTGATACCAGTTGCTAATTATGGCAGTGAATGCTGGACACTTAGCAAAGAGAATAGAGAAAAACTGAGAATCTTTGAAAGAAAAATCCTGAGGAAGATCCTGGGACCTATAAATGATCGTGGAGTATGGCGGATAAGATATAACAATGAAATCTACAATTTGTATTCAGACCCAGATGTTGTAAATGTTATTAAAATTGTCAGACTGAGATGGGTGGGTCATATAATGAGAATGGAAGAGGAGAATACTACGAGGAAGCTTACACTTCTGAGACCAGATTGAAGAAGAAGAAGAAGAAGAAGAGGAAGACCGAAGCTGAGATGAATGGATGGAATAGAAGAGGACCTCCGAAAGCTTGGGGTCCGGGGATGGAGAAGGAGGGCGTTGGACAGGGATGCCTGAAGGAGTGTCCTAACAGCAGCCAGGGCTCATGAAGGGCTGTAGAGCTGAAAGAAGGAGAAGATGCAAAATTTACCGACCTCACATTCTAGTAATATCTTAGTTGCCTGCTAGATGTCTTACTGAATCGGTATGTTCATTCATGACATCTGTGGACAAATAACGAAACTAAATTAACTTGGTCTAGTAACTCCTAACAAAGAAAATGCTAAGGGTCAACATTGGGCTACGCTATTATTGATTAATGATCAGGATTGAATTACGAAGTGAATGAACTGAGATGTTAAAGAACGTCGTAATAACGTCAAATTTACAAAATCTTCTGCTTCATCCAGCCAAGTCTTAAGGCCTATAGGCCTGTTACGATCTCACTGATGAATTTTGTATCTAGCGTTTCCTTGGATGACCTCAACCTACCTGTGGTGCAACCTGCTTGTAACTAGAGGGCGGATTTCTGCATATAGGTATGTTTTATTCCTTCAAAGATAAACATATGCATGGAAGAGGAAAATCCGTGTCATGTCATTTGGAATCAATTGGCAAAATTGTATAGTGCATATAAATGCATATTCACGGGATTTAGCGCATATTTCACAAATATGTGCATATGGGTGCATATATTACACTTTTTTCTCTATTCAATATTAGAATATATTACTCTGTAACCCCATAAAATGGCAAGTTTCTGCTTTATTGACATGTTCTTGCAAATGAAGACAATCTTGTTCATTTTCGCACAACAGTGAAAATGTCAAGCAGGGGGTCTACAATCTCAACAGGTCAATAAAACAATCTGTCCTAAACCATTTCCTGAAAGGAAGACTTCGGATGAGATGAATGTCCTTGCCAACAATGGACAGTTTATTGGTGGTAATTTCCTTGCATTCGTTTTCTACCGGCGATATTCTTTGACGTTTGAACATCAGCTTTATTCAGACTGTCCGCATACACGACAAAGACTCAAACATAATTCCTGAAACATACTTTCATGTGTGCAAAATATACTTCATTTCACACAAAGGAAGCCTGTTGTACATTATTGACCACGGCGACAAAACAAATCGGGAATCGAAGTTTAAATTATTTTCTCAAATACCATTTTGTGAGTGTTAGTGGACCAAGACAAGTGTTTTGAATGCCAAAGGAAAAATCCAGTAAAATATCTTTGCTTAATCAATGGATTGGTGGGAATCCTACATTAACAACAAATGGAAAAATCATCCTGTGCCAAGTCTGCGACAAACATATGAGTATTTTAAATAACTTATTATCAGTTTATCACATTATTAAATCAATATAATTCTGCACTGAATGTAGTTTCATATACAATAAAGTAAGGCTATATTACAGACAAATTAATGAGAATGACACTATAAAATACAATTATTAATTTGAATTAGGAGCGAAAAAGTAAAAATATTACAATTGTTTTTTTTTCCAAATGCCCCAGGTTTTTGTCTTTCGACATTCCTGGTTTCTCTCCTGGCATGGCGTACTTGTAACCCACTTCTGAGATTGGGGCGCCTGGAAGGCGGGGTTACGTTGCCCCGATGACATGATGGGTGATGATGATGATAGTGGTGCGCCAGGAGAGTCCCTAATCCTAAACTTAATCTAAGATGAATATGAATGATGATGATTGCGATGGCCATATGATTTCGGGGACCGTTTGGGCCTTAAATTTTTCCTGACATTTGTCTTACAGGTGAGGAAAAACCCCGATAAAAACCTCACCCAGAAAAACTGTCCCGACCGGGGATCGAACCCTGGCTCGCTGCGTGACAAGGCAGCACGCTACCCCGAGACCACAGCGAATTGTTGCTTCATAAAAAATGAATAAAATGATGTGAGAAAGTAGTGTATTTTACTATAAGAACGAAATTAATTTTTATGCATATTTTTGTTATATTTTAAGAGCATATTTTGTAGCGATTAATATGATAGGAGACATATAAACTAAGATACAACTCTAATATGCATGGATCTGAAACTAAAATGTTCCGAAATATATTAAATTGTTATTAAAATTAAATAAATCTATAAATAATGAAAATAGAATATATTACTAATATCGCTATAAAATATGTATGTGGAAAAATAGAAATATATCCAGGTAAAAATTCCACGTACATTTGTCTAGAATAAAATACTGTAAAACGCTACCTGCTATACAAATGACAAATAAAAAGGTATTGTCAGAACTCTATCTACTACACAACTTACAAATAATATAGGAACACAAAAAGGGTATTGTCAAAAGAATATAACTAATTCCAATTACCAGTCTATACAACTAATAAGAAATATTCATTCTTTAAGAAAAGATAACATTAGTTATCTATTAAATATCAAAGAACCAATTTACCCAGTTCTTAGAAATGTTATACATACTAGTAAATAATATTATTGTAACATAAATATATATTCAATTGTAAGGAGTGGATTCGAGAAAAGTGGGAGAGCCACCGCCTTTATAAGCGAGAACTTATATCAAAATACTATCACTATCAGTGACTCTGTGATCAGTGTTGAAACATAGTAGATCTGCAGACCGCGATCTCCGATTCAGTCACTATCACTCTCAGTGACTCTGTGTTCAGTGTTGGAACATCCTAGACCTGCAGAACGCGATCTCCGATTCAGTTTAAATACTAGATTCGTCCGAGAAATAGTTAAATTTAAAGTTATAGTCCGTTAAGCATTTGGACTTTGAAACTAGTGATTCGAACACGTGGACCTGTAAGCATTTCATCGACTCCACTCATAGATAAAACTTTGTAACTGTATTATCAAAAGTGTATTTCTCCGTAAATAAACAGTTTCTTGGATTCGTTAAAATTGAGTGTACATTTATACGTTGTTCTTTTGCTTATAAAGAGTTCATAACCCTGAGATCTCTTGCCTACCATTGAGCTCCGGTACAATTTCCAACTATTTTGCTGCATAGTTGCTTGCATATATTTATGATTTTTAGTGCATATAAATCCGCCCTCTACTTATAACAGATGAGGCTCTAGGGACCGTGTATTGGTGGTATAACCATAACGTCACTTGCAGGGTAAATGCTGCATGGATGGAAACCCAATCACTTTACACCTTCAGGCTAGCAACCCGTCGGGTAGAAATTTATAGTTGCTTTGAATTCTCACAATAAGCCTCGAATGGACTGGAGGGATAATTCACATTAAGTATATAATTATCTAAGGATTTAATTTTGATATGATAATGTCTAAATGTAGTGATTATAGGTATAAAAATGCAAATTATGTCTTGTTTCTATATGGTATGGAATTCACAGTAGCTGATTACAGAAGCTAACACAAAATTATTTTGAATAATTTGGAAATAAACAGAATGGATTCGAACCTGAAAATCCAATGCTAAGTGTTAATGATAATGCTGGGTGTTTTAAAGAGGGATGTGGGAGATGGCTGTAAACAAACTGGCTGTCAAATCGTAAAGTTGGCAATTCGAGAAAAAAGGCTTTTTTTATTTCTTGTTTTTATCGGTTTTGTGTCATTCGCTGGTGTTTACTCGACATGGCCAACAATTCAAATTAAAAACAACAAATCCCCGTTTTTTATTGCCTTCTTCACACATACAGACTGTTCCAGTAATCAGTTTCCCTTGATATCCGTAATTATTTATTGTATAATGAATCTATAATAATATTAAAATATGTGGAATTATATGTTATGAGGTGAAATATGTAACATGTTGCTAAATTTGTAAAAATATAAAATATAATTATGTAAAATATTCCTACATGAGTATCTCGTATACATTTGACTTTTATTCGTGCATAAATTATGATTTTTTTGGCCTGGTTTTTTGGATTTCGCGAGATGCAAACAAGGCTCTTAAGGGAATGGTCTGCTGAATATGGATTAATATGGTGAAATTAAAAAAAAATATTATTACATTTTAAGAATCTCCTAACATTGTACTTTCATGAAATATGCCCATATAATATATATGAAGTTTAAAGAGCCTTGTCCGCCATTTTTAAATACCGTGCATTGTGAGCGAGACGTAGTAAAAGCAGCTAGAGCGTTTGATACAAGAAAATAATTTTATGCTTGTCTTGTATGACAATTATCCATGGAATATTTGTCCCAAATCATGTATTTGTCTAAAGAAAACAATATTATGACCATGTTCTATCTTATAATACTTTTTTTTACTGTTATATTTATCAGCAAAAAAAACATTGCATCAAATGTGATAGAAATGAGAAAAAATTGAAGAAAGTAAGTGCAGAATACGAAGAATGACATTTAAATATGCTAAAGAGCATAAAAAAGACTGGATCCTTCAATGCGATGAAGATGGCACGAGCTGAGACAATGTGGAAAAGATTTATAGATAGTTGTGAAATGAGGTACACAGTGATGTTGTCTGAAGGGGATGCTAAGACTTTTTTTTATATCTGAAGGCTGTCACAACATATTATGATGTTGAATTCATCTAGGAAGTAACACTAACTTGCCCATTTCCACACTCTTACTTTCCCACTAATGCCCCTTATATGTGAGTAAATAATTTAGCAATTGGCTCTAACGGGAACGTGTGTTATCACATTGGCCAATATGACGCTAGCTGTCACTTGTTCATCGGTCGAATATTTACAGGTGTTACGGTTATACAGAATAGATGAATTATCATATATGCTCATAAATTAATTATGTGAATAAGATAATAATAATAATTTTTATTATTTTATTATTATTATTTTATTATTATTATTATTATTATTATTATTATTATTATTATTATTATTATATCGGCCGCGGTGGACTAGTGTAGTGGTTATGTTCCTTGCCTCTGTTCCCGAGGGTCGCGGGTTCAAACCCGGCCGGGGTCGATGGATTTTTTAGGATGGAAAAATCCAAGGAGCAAGTCCTCCGGGAGGGACTTTAAGCCCTGGGTCCCGAGTCTGAAGATTTTCAGGATCGTAAAAAATCCTCAAGCCTGAATGAAAAGGCCTCTAAGCAAAATTTATTGAATCTTCCCGTCCTAGTACTACCTTGGTTTCCTAGATGTGAGTATGAGGCGGAACGCTGACCACGGACCACTCAAAATGACATCTATATGAAAACAAGCGTAACTAAATTAGTATGGTTCAAATTCTTCCCTGTAGGAGAATAGCGCCTAAATCTCTGTTAAGGGAAAACATGGGCTTAAAATACAATACAAATACATTATTATTATTATTATTATTATTATTATTATTTATTTATTTATTTATTTATTTATTTAAAATGATAGAATTAAGGCATAAGGGTCTTCTCTTCCGTTCAATCAGCAAAAATTATTAAATAAAGTAAAGTGATCCCACTACAGGCCATAGACCCTTAGGGTAGTTGGAAGTTAAGGCTGCCACTTTTTCTAGACAATCGACACTTGATGTCAGCCGGGTTTTCAGCCTTGCGTGAAGGCTGCCCAGAACAAGTGTCTGATACTCATTTCCTTTAGAGGCTGAGTCGACCCCAGGGCCATGATGTCACCAGAAGGTTTGGGTCAGAAAATATTAAATACAGAAAATATTTAGAAAAGATCATAACTTATTCAATTATTATAAGTAAATATGTATACAAATTAAACTAAAATTATGACAAATTTAGTCAATGGAGGAAAACACAACGAGGATATATACCCATCAATAGGAACCTCAAACCCGATGCTATTCTTTTTGCAGACGATTTAGCTCTTCTGGCACTTTCCAAAAATGATTTGCAACGATCAATTTATAATTTACAAAAAATAGCTGTCAAATTTAATATGGAAATATCAATTAACAAAAATAAAATTATGGCATTTCATGGGAAGGACCCCATACAAAGCAAAATCTGTCTCCAGAATAAAATTTTAGACAGATCTAATCAATTTAAATATATTAGATATTATCTATCTGGGATGAAAAGGATATCCCTGAAAAAGTTACTACTTATAATAAACGTTTGGGAATGATTACTCAAGTTTTGAAACCATCCCTTGTACAAAAAACACCAGATTACGTTTATATAACACTTTGGCTAAACCAGTGTTGACCTATGGTAGTGAAACATGGACATTAAAAAGCAACATGAAAGCAGAATAACGGCTTGTGAAATGAGATTCATGCGAAGAACAGTGGGTTACACCAGATGGGATCGGAAAAGGAACACCGATATCTTAAAATAATTGAAGACTACACCAATTTTGGAATATATTAAACAGTACCAACTAAATTGGAAACATCATCTAGAAAGAATGAGTTCAAATCGGATCCCCAAAGCTGTTTATAATTATATACCAAGAGGACGAAGATTACTGGGACGTCCTATGAAACACTGGAGGTAAAATTTTCTATAGGATCGTAACAGGCCTTGGTCTAATACTTGGAAGGAAGAAGAAGAAGAAGATCTAGTCAATGTTATTACAGAAGCAAGAACAAATCAATTATTCGTCTGAAGAAGGTACAGCGTGCTGAAACAGCTGTAACGAATTTGTATTAAAATAAATATGAAAATCGTATAAAACTTCAACAGTTTTATTTTATTTAATCACTAAACAAATCTATTGAAAAACCAATTACAAAAGAAAGATTTTAATGTATTTTAAAGGAAGCATATGTCCGCCAGTAATTGATTCCTTGTGGCAAAGAGTAGCTGCATTATAGCAGTAGATGCATTATATGAAGTAGATTAATGGAAGGTGTTGTAAGATATGAAGTAGGAGGTCCGATGCAATCGCGTATCCAAATTAAAATGAAAATTGAAAAGTTGAGAAGATTGAACATTTTTATGTAAAACGGTGTAAAGGTAATAAAAGAAATTCTACATCTTCCAACTAGGGATAATAAGTATATTAAAAAATGTATTTACATAAATGTAGGGAATGATCCTTTATCCTTTACCTATATCGTAAATAATAACCAATATCATTGAGCATCCCATCCTGGCCATTTCTATTTACAAATGTACAAATAATATTGAATTTAGTGTTTGTCGAGCTCTTCAAACGGCGCTAGTGAATATTGTGCTATAACATTTATCTGGGAGTTGGAATCTATCGTTCAAATAAAAATTATATTTCTCAACTAAGTCACTTTTCTCCTAATTATCATAATAATAATAATAATATTATTATTAATAATAATAATAATAATAATAATAATAATAATAATAATAATAATAATAATAATAGATAGATAGATAGATAGATAGATAGATAGATCATCAGTTGATTAATGTCTTTGATATCGTCCGATTCCTAATAGCCAATTTTGTCGGTCCATCCAATCTCCTGGTAGTAGATGTTTCTCCTTCATGTATAAACATATTCCCTGACTCCAGGAGGTTTTAGGTCTTCCTCTGCATCGTCTTCCCTCAGGTTTCCATTCCAAAACAGATTTTGGTAAAAGGGAAGATGCTATGATGGAGGAGAGCCTCTAATTGCTTTAAATTCTAAGACTTAGAGGAACCGACCTGCACATCTTCCTAGTGTCCAATCCCACCTGCACGTACTGCAGCTGTTAGTAACCATATAACTTATACGTATAACTTACGTGGTGAAGGGACGGGATGGGCTACTCACCAATTGCTTTGGTCAGCATGGTGAGATATTGACCGATATGGTATTACTTCAGGCAACTCTTGCTTAAACTAGGAAGTGAAGAAGAGAGGTATTACTTCCACTTCCATACCATATATATTTTTATCTTTCCTATCCAGTCTCTCTGGACTGAACACTATTTGTTTTCTGACCCCGATGGTATTAGAGTATTCGATGCCGAGGGGATCATTTCATCTTATATTTTCTGTCAAATTCTTCCTATAGGGCAGATCAGGTTCTTAGCTGTAGTGAAAGCAACTGATCTAAGAATGGACACCTGAAAAAAATACCTGGTTCTCCAGGTTGGGGGTTGATGCGATAGGCGAGCTTGCTCTCACCAGAAAAAAATTCAATGCTAAAAACCTAATAGAGATAAGCCGGTCAGATTAAAAGGAAGAAGAATCATGCTATGGGAGTTATGAAGAGGAAATGAGAAATAAAAATAATAAAGATAAATTTGCAATTGCTTGCCTCAATGGAATATTGTGGGATAAAAATATAAGTAATAAAAATAAAATGAATATCATACAATTGTTAAAAGCATCATTACTTATGGAGCAGAACTTTGGCCATTAACAACAAAAACAAATAAGTATATTTTGGCAACGGAAATGGATTTTATACGAAGGGCAGCATTGAATAAAAAAAAAGAAAAAAATACATATATGTATTTTTAGTTCAGAACTAATGTCTTCACTTATATTTTTATCAAATAATGTCTAGCCAGCCACAAACCTCAGGAACCTCATTTCAACAGCTTCAATTTTTCTCTCATTTCCCCCCTTAAAACCATGTTTTCACATCCGTATGGCAAAGCTGGCAAAACCATCACTTTAAAAATATATATGCATTATACAATTATAATAAATTCCTACCGTATCTGCTGGATGGTGGGCGATGACCACCACATGTTGACGAACAAGGCTCTGAGACCGAGTAGCTGGCGGTATGAGTGTCCCCTATCAATTCTTAGGAATGTCACAAAGTTTTCCTTTCATCTATTGTAATTAAAAAATCCCAAAAGGAAAGAAAGGGTAGAGGGAGCACTTGCATCTGAGGTGGAAGCAATCTCACTAAGGGAAGGTGACCGCAAAATCAAATTCCTGGTCCTACAATTGGGGGTTGTGTGGTGGACCAGCTCTCCATCAAATTAAAGATAATCACTTCTAAAATCCAGTAATAATAATTTTTTAAACATCATTACATACATTTTTACGATAAATATCATAGTAATAACAATAATATAATAAATTAAGCGGGAATCGCCAATTTATGCATAAATATTACACACGAAGGTAGTATTTAAAACAAAGTTAAAGTAAAATACAATTTAGATATCTTCTATTTTTCAAAGTTCTTTTTAGTGTACATGTTATATAATTAAACTTATTTTGTTATTTATATCCGTTTGAAAAATAAAGCCAGGAAAGATTATATAATGCAATTATACAAGACAATGGCAGTGCCTATTATTACTTATGGATCCGAAACATGGACAGTGACAACACAACAATCTGCCAGGATACAAGCTGCTGAAATGAGATTCCTCAGACCAATAGCAGGATATCAAAGAACAGACAAAGAACATAACACAAAAATAAGACAACAACTAAAAATTGAGGAATTAAACTCAACAATAGAGAAATACAGATCAAACTGGAAAGAACACTTGGCAAGGATGACTGAGAATAGAATACCAAAAGCAGCATACAACTATTCACCACGAGGAAGAAGAAGTTTGGGAAGACCAAGGAAAATATGGAAAGAGCAGCAATTTGGAGCCGGAACAGGCTAGTAAATAAGCCTAAACCGTGAAGAAAAAGAAGAAGAAGATATCTTCTAAATGACTCAATGTCAGGCAGTCTCTGCTTTTCTGTGAATTCAAGTTGCGGGAAGGGGAAGTAATATATGACGTGGAGTGATGAGATGTCCTATATTGCGGTATGTTAAATAAGAGATTATGGAGTGATCGAGTGTTTAAATTATGGTTGGAGGAGAGATACTGGAAACGAGAGGTTAAATAAATTGGAGTGAGAGAATGTACATCCTAAATAAGACAACTAACTACCTCACTGGCACTATCGAACCAGTAGGTTCATTGCTTGCGCGGACATACTGTAAGCTCTCCAAACATCCCTATCCTGAGCTAATATTTCCAATCATTCCCTGTATAATCTTTTCCCCCAAATCTTGGTTAATGTAATTCTCCCATCTCATTCTTAGTCTACCAACTGGCCACCTTCCCTCTGGCTGTCCTACAACAACCTTCCATGCATGTCTTTCATCCCCCCATTCGTTCCACATGTCCTCCCCATCGCAGTCTACGAGACTTACTGTTCTTATTATATGTGGCTTCCTATAAAGACCGGGGCACGCCGTAGCGTAGATGATTAAGGCAATGCGCTACAAACTGGTAAGTTCGAGGGTTCGAGTCCCGGTGGGATCAGGACTTTTAAACTGACCCAAACTTTCTGGTGACACCATGGTCTTGGGGTCGACTAGCCTCTAACGGAAATGAGTACCAGACGCTTGTTCTGGCATGAAGTGCAGATTGTCTAGAAAAAGTGGGAACCGTAACCTCCGACTAAACCAAGGGTCTCCTATGGGCTGTAGTGGGACTACTTTTCCTTTTACCTTTATCCTATAAAGACCATGTAGTTCACTGTCATGTGGTCTAAACAGTGTAATTTCCTGCCATTTTATAGACGAGTCCATGACAATTCCCTGGAAAATGGAGAAATTTTATCGTGTTTTCCGACATTAAATATTAATTCTATACACATATTATGATCACGCAGCAGTTTGTCTGACATGTGCGTCCCTAGTGTCTGTTGGTATAACATCATAAAAGTCAAAATGCGGCATCAATAAAGTTTGGACTAAAATTATTTTAAGACATAAGAAGAAAGTTCTTGAGACACTTAGGAAATGCATTATAGAGAAGATGTTTTGAAATGTTGTTTTATTTGGGTATTCCAATTTAGATTAGAATTGAGATAAAAATCCCATTTCTTTTTTTAAATTACATAAGAGCGGGGATTTTTCTTTATTCTATAAACACCTAAAGATTACCGGTTTTATAATAAAGTAAAATAACTCTTCATTCACCGTTGTAGGTCTAGTATTAGAGTGAGTCGTTCCCTCTTACGCATTTGGCATGGGTAGAATTCAATAAATGAAAATTAATGTGCTTTTATTTTTAGTTAAAAAAGTATTAATTAAATAAAAATAAAACCTTCAGACATGTTAACAATTATGAATTGTGTTATTATATTACATATCAACTTATCTAAGCAACAATACAACAATATCTATTTAAATTTTTTAATTTAACAAAGGGGATTCATTCAAATCAAGTTGAGACTTTGTCTCTTACTACTTTTCAATTTATTTATATCTACAGCCTCCAAAAGATCTAACTTCTTACCCTTATCACAAACATGTAAAATTTCAAAATTTGGATCGAAACAATGAAACATAGAGGTAAATAAATTGAAGAGTAGTAACAAACAAACATTCATTTTTATATATATATATATATATATATATTGTCCACCGCTCTGGTCTCGACTCGAGGCAGCGTGCTGCCTTGTCACGCAGCGGGCCCGGGTTCGATACCCGTTCGGGGCAGTTTTTTGGGTGAGGTTTTTATCGGGGTTTCTCCTCTCCTGTAAGACAAATGTCAGGAAAATTTTAAGGCCCAAACGGTCCCCGAAATCATCATAATCTTTATCATTATCATCATCATCCTTCATTGGTGTGGAAAGCAACGGGAAGCTACCACACCTACAATTATTCCCTAGTAAAGCTGCAAGCATAGCATGAAAATGCTATGATTGCAGTGAAGGACCTGCCTTCGGTACTATGGATGAATGGAAATCTCGGTTCAGCTGTTTATATATATATATATATATTACGATGACAATTTTCAGTGTCTAGTACGAGGGATCGTTGAAGATTAAAAAAATAATAATATAATTTCACGAAAACAACATTCATAGATCCAATCCTTCGTAATTCGTAAATATTTAAAATTTTATTTGTCATAAATTCGTTTCCATAATTGAAGGAGTTAAATTTACTGACTCAAACTTAGGTGGTATGAATCGTTTTGCTATCTATCATATCTGAGTTCGATACAGGACTGGACTTGTTATTTTAATAATATTTATATCTGATGATGGAGAGGGAGGGGGTGATGCACAGTTTATATCGATATCTTGTAACAATAGAGAAGTGAGATATATCTGACGTAACAATGAGACGTGTGTTGTTTTGTTAACAGATAAACAGTACCATCTGCCTGTAGATAGTTCATTGTGCTGATCACTCATCTGTGAATTGGATTATACTACTTGATTAGGTACATCTGCAAGACCAGAGCTTGTCTAATTCATATACAGGGTGAATAAAAATTATAGAACAAGTTCATGACCACAATATAGGCCTGTATCTATAAAAAACGTTTTATTTTATTTAAAATATGGGGAATTGTAGCTCAAATCTCTTCATTTTTATTTCTTTCCAGACATGGAATGTTAATATAAAATAAAATAATATATTTTAATATAATAATAATAAAAATGGTCCAGTGTGGCAAAGAAATGAGAAGAAAAAATAGTACTAAATGTAAAAACGCTAGAACAAGAAAATATTTCAATTATATAGGTGTATCTTTAGGTTTTAATAGAGAAAAATACGTAAATAATAAATTACAAAAAATTCAATATTCATGTGGCACCCTTAAAAGAAAACTGGGAAAGAAAGTAAGAAAAGAAACATATTTGAAATTTTATAAAGTATTAGCTGTACCTGCAATATAGCATGGCTCAGAAATATGGACTCTCAATAAACAGTCAGTTAAAAGAATAGAATCCACCAGAAATGAAATATTTACGATTTGTGGCAGGATATACTTTAATGGATAAAAAACGGAGTGAAGATATCCGTAAAGAACTACAAATATTCAGTTTGACAGATATAATTGAATAGTATAGGAGAAAATTGTATGAACTGCAGAATAGATACCAACAGATTGCCTGAAAAGTCTGAACTCTCAACCAAGAGGAGGAAAAAGAGATCGGAATATGCCAACGAAAGAGAGACACAGCAGCTATAATACTTGGAGCCGGAACGAACCAATAAGGTTTCATCCTTGCAAAAAGGAAGAAGGAGAAGAAGATGAAGAATTAAGAGTAAATATACATCATCTTATAACCAAAATTAAACATAATTTATCTCCCTTTTATATTCTCTTTTTTTTTCGAACCACGTTGTCACAATCGCTTTCTGATCATTATTGTTGTCTCTCCTGTATCCACGAGCGACCAATCAACGATTTCTACTTCTACCCGATGGTTATCACTCCAGTATCTGCTTTCGAATCTTGTAACCTCCATTATTTTCATACCACGCCAATATTTCTATTTTAGGCCTATATGGTTCAAAATGTTATTTTCCTACTTCTTTATTTGACTAATCTTCGTACTGCTTGGCTATCAATATTTTAATAACTTGAACGTGTAGGAAATTAAATTTTGTTTGCAAAAGAAATATATTTTAAATTATGGATTAATTTCTATATCTCAGCTCCGTATTATATTGCATTTCGTACATTGCAGATTAATTGATCATGCTATTAAACAACAGCAAACGGTGGACAGATTACTGTTGCTTTCTTCTTCTTTTTCTTCTTCTTCTTCCTCTACGCATGAAAGCTGCGTGTTCATTCACTACAGGTCCGGGGTATGGTGATGTTCTTCCATCGTAGTTGTGGTCTTCCTAATGGCCTTTTCTGCTGAGGTGTCCAGTCACGTACTTTCTTCACTAATCTACTGTTCTCCATTCTGTTTATGTGATCGTTCCAATTTAGTCTTCTATCATTTATCCAAAGGTTTATAGGTTCAATTTCACATTCTTCTCTAATAACAGAGCTGCGAATTTTCTCTCTCAGCGATTTTCCTACGATTTTCCTTAAAACTTTCATTTCGGTTGTTTCATTGATTTGTTTTGTTTTCTGAGTTTCTGTTCGGCATTCACAACCATATGTTAGAACTGGTCTTGTGACAGATTTGCATATTCTTACTTTTGTATCTATTCTTAATTTTTTTTATTTTTCCAAACAGTATTGTTTAAACATCCCGATATTTTGTTTGCATCATTTGCTTGATGGATGATTACTGTTACGAATGTGATTATAGCTTGGCAGCGAACAAAATGCAGTACTAAAGCATTCTTGCCGTAACTGTAAATTCTGGCTACTTACAAGGGAATTCTCAACCATTACATGCCGAAACCTCCTTGAAATTTCTTCCAGAGAAGCGTTGTCATGTACCTAGTGCGTGTGCAAAAAATTATCTGCCGTTTTAAAGTGCAAGGCACAGAATCGAAGCCAGAATCCAGCAATGGCAACCCACAGTAAGGAGCAGCCGTAGCAGATATACATCCCTGTATGACTTAAGCATAGAGTGGAGTGAGGCGGAGCGCGACGCGGAGGGCAGGTAATGAGGGTTTTCCAGTCTGTCAATTCAGCAGTTGTATTACTGCCCTATAATTTAAATGAGAGATTTGGTGCTTGATTTTAGTGTCTTGCAGTTCTTCTTCTTCACTTCATGGGCTAGGCAATATGCCTGTTCCGCCTCACAATTGTTCTGTCCATCTTTTCACTGGCCTTCCTACATTCCTTGAACCTCTTGGCTTGTAGTTAAATGCTGCTCTTGGTAATCTTGTTACGTTCATTCTTTCAACATGTCTAAACAATTTTTCTCTATATTCTTTGATTTTATCATTTAATGGATATATATTTAACTCTGTTCTTATATCTTCATTCTTTAACCGATCCATTCTTGTGCAGCCTTTTGATCTTTTAACGAAGTTCATTTCTACACTTTGTATTCTACTTTGTAATTTTTTGGTCATTACTCAAGTTTCATTCCCATAAAGTAATGCAGGAACTGCCAAAGTTTTATAAAACTTCAATCTAGTATCTCTTCTTGTTTTGTCTGTAATGTTTTATGTATAGTTCCACATATTATTTGAAATCTTGACAGTTTAACATTTACGTCTCTTTCAGTTTTGGTGTTTGTAGTAAAATTACAACCCAATTAAATCATTAAAATTTGTTACTTGTTCCAGAGGTTTGTTGTCTATTATGATTTTTGATCTTATATGTTCACTTCCCCAAAATGCCATTATTTTCTTCTTTTTTTCCTTTGATATTTTAAAATAATATTCTTGGCATAACGATATGTAAAGAGTACTGCAAATTATTTTTGTGTCTTGCAGTTAAAAACGGCACATTTTTTTTTTGGACACGGCCATGGTACATCACAAAGCTTCTCTGGAAGAAATTTTAAGGTAGGTTTCGGCATCCAATGGTTGACAGTTCCCTTGTTAGACCGGTATTCTCCTCTTACCGTCCTTCTCAAACAGTCAGTATCAATATCCGTATTGCTTGACCTGGAGTTGGTGCCACCAGCAAAACACGGCTATTTAATACCGAATAACTATTTTAATGACGAAATTGAACGCCTCCCAAACTTACAACTAAAGCATGTGTTCACAGAGAATTATCTGCAAAACTTGGCGGAAGGGGAGAATTACATAAGTGAAATCTAACGCATGCGCAACACGGCTGCATTTTGTTTGCTGCCAAGTTATAGCGACTGGCTGAATGATGATGATGATGATGATGATGATAATAATAATAATAATAATAATAATAATAATAATATCTTTAATTTACCTGCAGAGAAAGGTCTTGAGATCTTGTCAACCGTTCAATCAGGTTAAAGAAATAAAAAATAAAGATTATTAGATCTAATTACAATTAAATAAATATTACATAGTGTGTCTATAATATAATCATTATTTACAAAATATTTTCACTTAATTTAGATTTATTAAATAATATATAAAATGTACAGGATAGAAAAAAAAAATATTAATGACATAGAATAAATTTAGCTCTCGAGAAAAGAAAATTATTTGACAACAGGTAACTGTATAAGCGTGATTTAAAAGTACCAAATGTGCAGCAAACCCCTGATATCTTGAGGAAGGAAATTCCACGAGCGGACAGAGGCTACAGTGAAAGAAGTAGAATAAGAGGAAAGGCTATGAAGAGGGATTGTTAGGAGACTGTTATCTTGTGACCTAATGTCAATACTGTGGTAAGAAGATAACTTCTCAGATCTGGACGCCAGGTAACTAGGAATGTAGGAATTCAGAAGCTTAAAAAGAAGTGAAAGAGAGTGCAATTTACGTCTGTCAGTAAGACGGAGCCAAGAGAGGTAATTAAAGTGACCATACACTTCTATGATTAACACATGTGGATGCGAGGCCAGCAGCTGATTGGTAGGACAACAGCCTTCTAGGCCTGTAGCGCTATGGATTTTGGTTTTTGTTATATATATATATATATATATATATATATATGTTCGCGGATCCAGACCCGACCGGACCCCATACTGTACAAAGAACCATGACAAAAAATTCAGGAATCGGAGAGAATCGAAATGCTAGCACACCAAGAATATAATCCTGATATTGCGCCATAATATTATCAGTTTTGATCCATGACTCATTTATTGCGTGAAATTTCGAAAACACTGAAGCTGTGAAAGTGTGTCTTCGCATGAAACACCAGAAACTTGTACCGTCGCGGGATAATAAACTTAGCTAAAAGATGGCTCAATACCATACAATCTGTTGGTATGTACTTTTGAAGAATAGTTTAATTTCTTGCTAAAAACATTCCAGTAACATTTTATTTATAAATACATTACGTATCAGACAGTATATGCAGATATGGCGCTAGAAATACCCTTGTGCAACAATGGATTTTTTGGTGAATCGTCATAACTACCGAATATGGGGGACCGAGAATCCACGCAGGAATCATTGAATATTAATGAAATTTGTCCAAGCTGAATTTGTTCTGTACCTTATCGCATCTCAAGCTATACGGTCAGGTTTTGTTCATGATTGACATAATCGATTGTATATCTCTACCATGACTTGCTCGAACTTAGGGCAATTATCTATTCCACGAGGATGGAGCACCGCCTCACTATCACTGTCAGGTACTCAGCTACTTAATCTACTTTCAGGTCGTTTTTTAAGTTGATCAGGACCTCTTGATAATGCGATCCCCAAATTTAACAGCAATTTCTGTGGAGTTACATAAAGGGCAGTGCTTATGACCTTCCTCACCAGGTGACCTGTGGGTACTTCAAATGAAGATTGAAAGAAGCTGCATCTGCAGTCACACTTGACATGTTTTTCAGAGTCTGACAAGAATCAGATTACCTCATCGATGTAGTCGCAATACACATGGCGCCCATATCGATATACTGTAGTGCAATGTTTCACAAAGGAAAATCTAATGTGCAGTTCATCATACCAGCCATCAGTTATCAGCTTAGATATGATAATGTTTCAATTATACAGTTATCATAGACATATGGCGTATTATTGAACTGTTTTTATGTGGAATAGAGACAATAGACGGTCAGAATTCTAACTTTTCATTGCGTTATGTTGAAATTTTAACTTTTAGCCAATAAAAATACATGTCCTAATTGGACGATGTTATGAATCAACTGGCTAAGCGCCATTTTTTAATAAAAGTAAGATTTTGATGCCATCTGTTGCTCTGGCCCATGAAGTAAGCGTGCGCATACTTCTAGCCCCAAATCTTTAAACATAGCGTTATTATTAAAGAAACATGTAAACACCATCAGTCCTATCAGATATTCTGTGTTTTGCAACAAACGGTTATGAAACCTGATCTTCATATATTCTAATCTAAATTATGCATCATGCAATTAAACGCCAAATGTTCCCGCTCTTAGATTGTTGTTCAATGTTATATACAGTATTGACACCCGAATGAGCAAGTGCTCGTGTTCGGGTACAGTTAAGTTACATGAATAATACAAATAGAATATAGGCCTATACATTTAAAATTAGGGGCCAGTTTTATTTTTACATAAATTATGGCACATACAAATAAAAAATAATAATGTATTGGGAATAAGACTTATTCTAACAAGAGAATTAATGGAATGGAGAATGATATACATAAAATAATATAAATCATATAATGTAATGGATTACAACCAATAATACAGAAGAAAGTAATTAGTTATATATTGCTTTATAATACTATAAGCAAAAATAGATGCTTTATATGTATTATTTTAAAATATTCAAATGATTAATTTTATTCACTTAATTAATTGAACATTATTAATTTAATTGCTTTTTTAAAACTAGCTGTGTTTAGTTTACTTAGTTCTGGATTGGATCTAATTAATTCATTATATAATTTAGGTCAACTTGCAGTATTCAATGTTGTTAGTTTGGCGCTACAATAAATAGTATTTTTCTCGAAACTTACATAATGGCGCATAGCCGGTTGATGCAATTATAATATTCCTTTCATAATTGATAGGTTTCACGAGGCATGACCTCTCAAGGATTTTCTGATAATCCGCCACTGATGTCGAATCGTCTAATTACTTTATATGTTGTGTTTAATAACCGCTATAAATCATTAATTCCTGCTAACAGTTGAACTGCACATTGCTAGCAACTGTAGCGATGTTAATATAGTGTTAACAACCCTTTCATTGAATAGAGCGGGGTGGGGATGTTTTACACGTAGTTAAATATTTGCTCATTATAAAGCACACATAATGTCAGCTTGTGCTTTGTATTTGTCAACATTAATGCTTTCACGATTACCAATATGGCTTGATATCACAATTCATCATTCTAAATGGCTAATTTTTTTATCAATAATATTATTTTGGATTCAGTTTTCTTTGGATAACATTTCAACCATTTGTGCACCAAAATTACGTAAGTACTTGACTAGTTATTTATGTTAAAATTCATTCAAAATGTGATTTTAATGATGGGTTGAAATATTTACGGACGAATTATACCTAAGGACGGTATTCCAAAACACAATAACTAATGTCTAGAACAAATACAACATTTCAACTGTAGTATTTAGGTTGTGAAATATCTTATCTTTTTTTTTTCTTTCGTTTACACCGTTCTTCCTTTTTGTTTTACCTTTGTTAACCTTTTATCTTATTCACACATACAAACACAAGACAGTAACACACACCCAGACCCAAGGTGGAGATTCAAAATTCCCTACCTCGCCGGGAATCGAACCCGGGTCGCCGGAGTGGAAGGTAGGGACTCTCCCGAATATGCCACGCCGACGGACAAAAAAATATATATAAAAAATTCAACAAGAAAACCAGAAAATTTACAAATTTACACAAAATAACTAAACACAAGATTAATAAACTTATTAAGGTATTTCTATACTATATAGTTAGCTATCTCGGTGGGATGAGTATGGCGCGCGCGGCTTCCCCAACTGAGATCCCAGGTTCGAATTCTGGGCGGTCCGGAGGGGTATTAGTGGTGGGCCACACACCGTGATTTTTTTTTTGTTCTCCCGTTTCCCGAATTTCAACCCACCAACAACCCCCCCTCCCCCCGAGGCTAGTGAAGTGTTTGTGTAGTATTGTATGGTGCAGAGCCTTGGACATAATGACGGAATGAGGAAAAGCGACTGCAATCTTTTGAGATGTGGATATGGAGAAGGATGGAACGTATAAAATGGACAGACAAAATAAAAAAATGAAAATCTGCTAGACAGAGTGGGTGAAGGAAAAACAATGCTGGAACTCATAAGGAAGAGGAAAAGAAATTGGATTAGCCAGTGGCTAAGAAGAAACTGCCTGCTCAAGGATGCCGTGGAAGGAATGGTCAACGGAAATAAAGTGAGAGGCAGAAAAAATACATCAGATGATAGACAATATTAACATAAATGGTTTGTATGCGGATACAACAAGGAAAGCTCAGTTAAAGAAAAATAATGGAGAATGATGAGTTTGCAGTGAAAGACCTGCTCTTGGACAGAAACTATGTATGTAACACTCCACTTCATGTCGTTTCATTCTTCATTAATTATTTTCATGTCACCATTCATATCATCTCATCTCATGTTAGGTAAACAGTAGTTTGCTTTCACTTCCACATGCGTAGAGTTGGTAGTTCCTGTCACTCCTCTTGGAAGCAGAGGGCCTTTATGAAAGCACGCATTCGGACACGGGGTTTTCTGCTAAATCCCTCATTTCATTCCAACCTTTCTCTTGTTCAGTGTCTGTTGGTATAGTGATGCGCCTTGTAATTTTTGGTCTTCCTATTTTTCTAGGCAATCTCTATGGATTCCATTACAGTGCTCTCTTTGACACACTACGTAAAGTAGAAAATATGTGGAATGGAGATATAATTGGGGTGCACTCCAGGGTGCTATCACATGACTTGCATCCTGAGTAACAACCTAGGGAGCAGAAAGACCATAGGTCAAAAACCAACAAATGGCAGTATGAGTCATGGGTATAAAAAACGAATGTGACCTTCAACTTATTACGTAACAGCGTAAAGTAGATTTTCATTCCATTCATTTGCATAATACTGAAAACAAAATACATCTTTCAGATGACAATGCTGGGACAGTCTTTCCGTCCAATCTGGATGTAGAAATAAAAATATCATACACGTAAATTATTTTCTTATGGCACTGACCTTCGATGACTAATCCATCGCACGTGATTATGACTCTAAGATTTGTGTTAGGTGTCATACGTCTTCGTTTAATATATCCTTGTTTGTTTCTTCCAAAGTGCTTGGAACAGAAGATATGCCACTCTTACATAATAAGATCAAATATCAGAGGATATTAAGTTTAGTAACTATGCTTTCAATGTTTTTTCTTGTTTTTCGAATGTTAAACACGCACACACTATTGAGTAACGCTAAGAAATTGAGACTGATGTAAATATCAATAAAACTAAATATATGGTCACACATAGAAATACATCATATAATGGAAATGGACAGCTAATAACAAATGAGGGAAATTTTGAAGAAGCAGCTGATAATCAAATACCTAGGAACAATAATAACAAATAGGAATGAGATGCACAAAGAAATTAAACATAGACTCAATTCTGGAAATGCGTGCTATTATGCATTACAGAGACTCTTGACGTCCCAACTCCTTTCAAAAAACGTTAAACTGAAAATATATAAAACATTATTATTGTTGAGGGGGGCTAGGCTATATTTTTGGTTGTGATTATATCTCTTTCGGTCTAATTATTATATTAAGACTATGGATTTGTGTCTTAATATTCTTCTACCAGTTATATTATATGGATGCGAAACATGGACTCTTACTTTAAGGGAGGAAAGGAGATTGCAAGTATTTGAGAATAAAGTTCTTAGGAACATTTTTGGACCAAAGAGAGATGAACAGACAGGTGAATGAACAACATGGTCTTTATAGGAAGCCAGATATAATAAGAACAGTTAAGTCTCGTAGACTGCGATGAGCAGGACATGTGGCACGAATGGGGAATGAAAGACGTGCATGGAAGCTTCTTGTAGGAAAAACCAGAGGAAAACGCCCAGTTGGTAGATCAAGAATGGGGTGGGAGAATAACATTAACTATGGTTTGAGGAAGTAGATTATACAGGGAATGATTGGAAAATGTTAGCTCAGGATAGGGGTGTATGGAGGGCTTATATCCGCGCGGCCATCAGCCTACGGGTTCGATAGTACCAGTTAGTTAGTTACTTAGTTTTGTCGAATGTTATTAATTATTATAAATGTATTGACTTAGGCTTTCACGGCCGGAGACTCGACCCCTTGAGGATGCCAGACACAGTCTCTGACGAAACGTCGGGGAACTTCAAGCTTTGAGACCACGGCCTACAGCCCGGAAATCTTCTTCAATATCATAATAGTTATTATAAATATTGAAAACTTTTTTCAGAATACCCTGTACAGGTTTTTGGTCTCTTCCAGATTCCCTAGCAGTTTGGGTATTTGATTATCATCCTGTATAGGCCTACTGTATATATCTCTACTTTTAAAAACATTTGATGAACTACAGCTGATGTTACTGTAGTATAAAGTGTTAAAATCATAAATCATGTACCTGATCTCAGTTGTCCTCAATTAACAAGGGAACTGTTAACCATTACGTGCCAAAACCTACCTTGAAAGTTTTTCCAGAGAAGCGTTGTGATGTACCAAGACCGTGTCAAAAAATATATATCTACTTTTTCAGCTGCACAGCATCAAAATCCAGCTCCAAACCTCCCATTTAAAGTTTATGAAAGTAATACAACTCGTGCATTGGTAGATTGGATAATCCTCACTTCCTGCCGTCCGCGCCGCGTGCCGCCTCATTTCACTCCAATCTTACTCATGCAGGGATGTACATCTGCTCTAATGTGAGCTGCCGTTGCTGGATTTTAGCTTCGATTTCTTTACCTTGTAGTTAAAAAGTCAGATAATTTTTTGGACAATAGTGAAATACAGAACAAACTGGAAAGAACACTTGGCAAGCATGACTGAGAATAGAATACCAAAAGCAGCATACAGCTATTCGCCACGAGGAAGAAGAAGTTTGGGAATTCCAAAAAAAAAAGATAGAAACAGCAGCATTTGGAGCCGGAAGAGGCTAGTAAATAAGTCTAAACCGTGAAGAAGAAGAAGAAGAATATTTTTTGGACAAGGCTTGGTACATAAAAACGCTTCTCTGGGAGAAGTTTCAAGGTAGGTATCGGCATGGAATGGTTGGCAATTCCCTTAAAAGTAAAATATCAGTTAAAATTGACATCTAATATAGGCCTACATATAGTGTTGTACTAAGCATCTTCTTAATAATTACTGATGATGCAACGTTTTACGAAAGGGATGCGGAGTTTTTCTTTTAGTTGAAATATCACCTAGTTGAGAACGACTGAGATCTTACAGTCCCGCGCCGTAGCCAAGTGGTTAAGGTAAAATGCCTTGGCGCAGAGCTGCAGGACTTGTGCTGGTTCAACTCTCCATGGGGGGAAGACATTTTTTCATGGAATTTCGGTCAGTTTGCGACCGGTGCCCACCCAGTATCGTGAGGCAATTGAGTAGTTTGCAATAAATAGTGGTTCCAGATTGAGAAAAGCATCTATAACGGCTGGGGGATCCGACATGCTGACCACGTCGCCTTTATACTTACTAAATGATAGTCTACCTCTGTGATTAACACACGTGGATATGAGGCCAGAAGTCGTCTCTAAGGCTAAGGACCTTCTAGCCCTGTTGCGCCTTGGAGTAAAAATAGTAAATAGTTTAAATCAGATATTTGGCGCTCGATTTTAGTGCCTTGCAGTTAAAAACGGCAGATAACTTTTGGTCACGGCATTTGTACATCATAGCGTTATACTCTCTCTCTCTCTCTCTCTCTCTCTCTCTCTATATATATATATATATATATATATATAGCCCCTTATATGACATCAAGAAAACTAAGTAAGACATATATATATATATGTGTGTGTGTGTGTGTGTGTGTGTGTGTGTGGTGTGTGTGTGTGTGTGTGTGTGTGTGTGTATTTCGAAACAATTTTGAATTTTAAGAAGTTAATTATTTTTCTCAAATAATTTAAAACTAAAAATTATTAAACAATAAATCATATAAATTCTTTTGGATTTCAAAATATGCGTAACTGAGAAATGTGAGATTTTATAAAAAAATAAAAAAAAGTTTTAAATCGCGCATTTATAAAGTATAAACGATGAAAAATAGAGATAAATATAACGCTCGTTGGGATGTGACGTCCCATATTTCAATTTGAATCTGCTGTTGCAATCTATTTCATATTAACGTGGGAACGTCGCAGCCATCCCTTGTGACATCAAGAAAAAAACTTTGGCACATATAAATACAAAGCTTCCCCGAGGCAAAAATATTGACTGTATCTGTTGTGGAATCGTGCATATAATAGTAAATTATAGATGAGTTAATGTTAGGAAGTGAAATAAGGGAGCGAAAAATAAAAATAACACTGTTGGGATGAAGTACATGGTGAACGCGTTAATGCACTCTTGACCACACCCACTATAGAAATGGGTTAACAAACTCCGACGCTAATCAGTTAAAATTGTTATGTCTACACACAACAATTCCATCACGTAACCAGAGACATCTCTTAGCGTCCTCATGTACTACTAATCTGATTACATTTTCTATATTCCAAAAACTTCTTAACACTAGCATTCTGTGTTGCCAATTTAGGGAAAGGTTCACAAAATCCAGGATATTTGAGAAACGTTACAACTAACTAAACTCACTGGCACTATCGAATCCATAGGTTCATGGCCGCACGGACATAAGCTCACCGCACATCCCTATCCTGGGCTAATATTTTCCGATCATCTCCTGCTTAATCTCATATTGGTCTACCAACTGGGTTTTTTCACTCTTGTTTCACTACAAAAGTTCCCATGGCCCTATTTAATTCCCGATTCGTGCCACATGTCCCGCCCATCGCAGTCTACGAAACTTAACTGTTCTTATTATATCTGATTTTTTCTATAAAGATCATGTAGTTCACTGTTATGTAAGTCTTCTCCATTTGCCTATCTATTAATCTCTCTTTGGTCCAAAAATGTTCATAAGAATACAAAACTATAATAAAGCTTTAAGAATTATCAACCAAGTTTTTAAACCATCAAAAGTGCAGAGACACACAAGAATGAAATCTATAAAGTTCTCGCTAGACCCATAATCTGTTATGGCAGTGAAGCTTGGACCATCAGAACTCAGGATGACGGTCATATTACAGCCACGGAGATGAAATTTCTGCGACGAACTGCAGGTTATAGCCTTCTAGACCACCAAAGAAATTCAACAATAGCCAGAGAGTTAAACATCGTACCTATATCTGAATACCTCCAAGAATATAGAAACAATTGGCTAGCCCATATTCAGCGCATGGATCGTCACAGAATACCAAAACAAATTCTTCACTACATTCCTCGAGGCAGAAGATCTGTGGGTCGACCTTTTCGGAGATGGCGGGAGACCGTAACGGGCCACTGGGCCTAATACTTGAAAGGCAGATGATGATGATGATGATGATGTTCATAAGAACTTTATTATCAAACACTCGTAATCTTTTCTCCTCCCTTAAACTAAGACTCCATGTTTCACATCCATATTTTGAGAATTTTATATGAAGGGACCGGTGCCCACCCAGCATCGTGAAGTATTTGGGTAGCTACAATAAGTAGCGGCTCCAGGTTGAGAAGACCAGCTATAACGGTTGGCGGACTCGACATGCTGACCATATGTCACCCCTACACTGGCTGTTGATCATCTACCTCTGTGATTAGCACAAGTGGACGTGAGACCAGCAGCCGGAAGATAGGCCTAAGGCCTTCAAGGCCTGTCGCGGTTGGAGTAAAAAAATATTCAAAGATGGGATTAGATCCTGTTTTGCAGTCTGATAGTATATTTAAGGGATTTTTTAAACATAAACTCAAATGTACTAATTATTCATACATTAATGCTACATATCCAAATTCAGCTTTCTTGAAAAATAATGTTAACCTTGGACATCCCATAAACCCAAACAATCTCTGGTCAGAAAACTATCGCTGTGTTATCACATCTGACTTCTTATAAATACCATGTCGCTCACTGTTATATAATCTTCTCCATTCACCTGTTAGTTCATCACTCTTTGGTTCATCAAATAATATATGAATATAATGAACACAACTGTACTGGTGTCGTTGGGGAATGAATTCCTAATTAAATTCCGATAAAATAAATACCTTCAAATTTTTATGCGCCAGTTGGACGGTTTGATTAGGGGATGAATGTTATTAAAATATAACCCTTTTGTATATCTAACCCATTACTTGAATAAACCTCCCATTTAAATACTGCTTCATTAATTAACCTAGTTTTATAGTACATATAACACACCCACATATAGCTAACTGATTGAGCGCCCATTATCAACATAAAATAGGCTAATTACGTTATAAAAGCAACTTGGTGGGAGCATATGTTTAAATGAGTGTAGTTTAAAAAGGTAGAAAGTATGTGGATCGTGAGAAATTATATTTTAATTAAACTAGTTCAAACTCTTTTTATTCCCCATGCATGCCAAGTGTCCTGTCCACCGCAATCTACGAGGCGTAATTGAGTCGGTCAGAGGACAAGGAGTACAAATGACATTTTTTAAAAATGAATCAAGTGCAATGAATTAGCTAATATGACAAACTGTTTGGGGCCCAAGATGATGATGATGATACCTTTCATTATCCCCTTAAAATCTGTGGAACCCTACCGGATTAAACCCGTTAATATTTGAAACATAGGCATACATAGTAACCACTAGTTTACTGGGAAAAATGAATGAATTCAGTTAGCCTATATATTTATGTTAATATTATTCGTTTTTTAAACATCTTAATGATGGAGAAATTATATTTGAAAAGAAAAATATACGCCTAGACTGGGGTTTGAACCCAGGACCTTTGACTCTCAATGTCAATGTTCTTACATCTGAGCTACCTAGGCCTCAAATCTAAACGCGTATTTTTCTCTTATACATACTTAATTCCCTAACCCCAAATGCTACGTGCCGTTGTTACGAATTTTGCAAATGGCGGCTTCTTTATTAAGAAGACTTTCTATTGGGAATTTAAACATTACTTATAAAGCCAGTAGTGCTTCTTTCTATGTTAATATTATTCGTTTTTTAAACATCTTAATGATGGACAAATTATATTTCAAAAGAAAAATATAGTTATATATTTATGTATACGATGCATTTCAAAAGTAAACTTTGCGATTTCTGGGTCTAGTCCCCGAAGAAAAATTGTTTTACCAAGGCCAATGCCACAAGAGTTTTAATGTTTCTTCTTCAGTCAGAGATTAGGCTCTTAAGCCTGTTCCTGCTTCACATAATTCTCCAACCAAGTTTCCGTGGTCTTCCCAAATCGCTCCTACCTTCAGATTTATAATCAAGAATTCTTCTGGGAATACGACCGTAGCTCATTCTTTCTAGATGTTCATTCCATTGATCTCTATAATGTTGAATCCTTTCTTCTAATAATATTTACTTATTTTCTAACACCCTCATTTTTAAATTTATCTAACCTAAGAACTTTATTCTCAAATACTCATAATCGTTTCTCCTGTCTTAAATTAAGATGTTTCGGATCCATTAATATAACTGGGAGAGTGACAGTTTTACATATTTCCAGTTTAACAATTTTTAGGGACGTTAGGATGACGTAATTCCTATATTGCGTAATATATGTATTTCGAGAACTAATGTTTCATTTCTTTCTGCATCTCTTTTCTATTTTTAATTATTGTTCTTTGAAGTTTAATTCCACTACCTGTTCTAAATTTCCTTCATTTGTCATTATATAATGCATTTTTGTGCGTGACTTTATTTCTAGATTTATTGATGTTTACTAAAAGCCAACACGCACAAGTATTGAGTAATACTAAGAATTTGGGACTGGAAGTAAATACCAATAAAACTAAATATATGGTCACGCATAGAAATACACTACACAATGGAAATGGACAGCTAATGACAAATGAGAGAAATTTTGAAGAAGTGGTTGAATTCAAAAACCTAGGAACAATAATCACAAATAGGAATGAGATGTACAAAGAAATTAAACATAAGCTCAATTCTGGAAATGCGTGCTATTGTGCATTACAGAGACTCTTGACGTCCCAACTCCTTTCAAAAAACGTAAGAATGAAAATATAGGCCTATAAAACTATTATTCTACTAGTTATATTATGTGGATGCGAAACGTGGACTCTTACTTTAAGGGATGGAAGGAGATTACGAGTAGGCCTATTTGAGAATAAAGTTCTTACGAACTTTTTTGGACCAAAGAGGGATGAACAGACAGGTGAATGGAGAAGAGTTCATAACATTGAACTACCTGGTCTTTATGGGAAGCCAGATATAAGAACAGTTAAGTCTGGTCGACTGCGATGGGCAGGACATGTGGCACGAATGGGGAATGAAATACATACATGGAAACTTCTTGTGAGAAAACCAGGGGGAAAAAGCCCAGTTGCTGGACCAAGAATGAGGTGGGAGAATAACATTAACTATGATTTGAGGGAAGTATATTATACAGGGAATGATTGGAAAACATTAGCTCAGGATAGGGATATATGGAGAGCTTATGTCTGCGCGGCCATGAAGCTACGGGTTCGATAGTGCCAGTGAGTTAGTTAGTTTCTACCAGTCCCAATATTTTAGTGTTACTCAATAGAATATGCGTATTGGAATTTAGTATCTAATCTCTATCGCCTAATAAGGTTCAATATTTACATGGGCTGTAAATTAGATCAGTGAGTATTCGTTGCCTAGCGGATCAACGAATTAGTCTACATAATTATTGCAATGTTAGTGATGTTATTTGCTCCAAATAAACGAGCCCTTTTATAATAATTTTCTTACTGAACGGAGCTAGTAGTTTGAGTAGCCAGCGTTACTATGGAAACTGAGATAGGTAGATGGAACTTTACCGTTTTAATCACCGGCCAAGGAGCTAGTTTCATAGTGTTGCGGCGACCTTTTTTCACCGGGTGAGTTCTTCCGCGTTTTGTGTTAGTCTCGGTCAAATCCCACATCACAATATACGATTTATTTATTTATTATTTTAAATCTGAGTTCTCCGAAAAAGTAACTGCCCGTATTCAGAAAATTATTAAATTTAATTATTTTACAAATTAATATATTTAACTATTTTATACTATGCTCTTTGATGTCAGCTTAACATTTATTGAATGCTCCCTGTAAGGGGTAACCACTCGTGTTCATGAAATTATTCAATTGTGTGAAAGAGGGAAACAATTAATACATTTCAATACAATTTCTCTTTGATGTCAGCTTAACGGGCACTGGACTATGCTTTAATATACGCCTAAAGCTGCGATCCCGTAAGGGTAATCATATGCGTTCAGGCAATTATTATTAGTTGAGAGGGAATTAAATTAAAACTACATTATATATACATATATAATAATAATAATAATAATAATATCCATCCATAGTAATTCTGCCCGAGGGCAGGTCTTTCACTGCAATCATAGCATTTTCATGCTATGCTTTGCAGCTTTACTAGGGAATTGTAGGTGTGGTTGCTTCCCGTTGCTTTCCACACCGGTGAAGGATGATTACTTATGACTATTTAACTCATGCCCCAAATGGGAGTCAATGACCAATCACGTTTCAATGATTTCTGTTTTACAACCAATCATAGTCGTGTTTCACCAAATATTTATCAGTGTTATAATTACCATATTAAAGAAAGCCCCTCCTTACAATACTGCGTTCATTTGGCAATAAATAGTATGATCTGGTTGCAGTGATAAACAAAAAGAAGCAGTAGAAGCGTACCTATCGTTTCTCATTTGTTTTCAAACATCGCCGTTTACATTAAATATATATAAATATTTTAAAATAACTATAGTTAAATAATGATTTGTGAGTAATCAGCTTAATTTTATTCGTTAAATAGTCCTAACAAATGCCACTCTTGATTTCCAAATTCTCTAGATAAATTCACTCCTCACTTCGTGAGTCGTGAATTTATCGATAATTTGGAAATCACTCGTGGCATTACTTATGATAATAAAATGATAATGATAAGGATGATTATGATGATGATGATTTCGGGGACCGTTTGGGCCTTAAAGTTTTCTTGACATATGTCTTACAGGTGAGGAAAAACCCCGATAAAAACCTCACTCAGAAAAACTGCCCCGACCGGGGATCGAACCCGGGCCCGCTGCGTGACAAGGCAGCACGCTACCTCGAGATCACAGCGGTGGACAATAATAATATATATATATATTAGTCCACCGCTGTGGTCTCGAGAAAGCATGCTGCACTGTATTGCAATGGACCCGGGTTCGATTTCCGGTCGGGACAGACTCCTGGGTGAGGTTTTTCCGGGGGTTTTCCTCACCCGTAAAACAAATATCAAGAAGCGTACGGCCAAACGGTCTCCGATAATCATCCGGCCGTCATTATCTTCCTTATCATTATCATCACCGTCCTTCACCGGTATGGAAAGCAACGAGATGCTACCACACCGATAATTCCCTATTAAAGCTGTAAAGCATATCATGGAACTGTTATGATTGCAGTGAAAGACCTGCCCTGGGGTAGAATTACTATGAATGGATATATACAGGGTGTAACAGGACCTCCGACAAAACGATAGGGATGATAGGCATGCAGAGAAGGTCTTTTTTTTTGTGAAGGAACATATAGCCTATTCGCAAACACGTCGTTTATGAGTTATGCGCAGATGAAGGTCTTCACCCGTAAGGGTCGGAATTGAATACAAACAATAATTGTACACGTATAATTTTATTGAAAAAGACATGTTTTTATAACAAGTGTTCAAACAATAAGTTTTTTGACGTAAAAAAGAATCCTGCCATGATCGGCCGTGCTGGCCGATCGTTGCTGCGACGATATCAAACGTGCAATGAGGTACAGGGTCGACTGTTTGAACGCTTATTGTAAAAATATGTCTTTTTAAATAAAATGATATGTGTACAATTGTTTCGAAGATTAACATTATCCATGATTATGTAGGTAATGATTAGAAAACATTAGCTATGATAGGGATGTATGGAGAACTTATGTTCGTGCAGGTAAAAATCCCAGAGTTTGATAGTGCCAGTGAGTTATGCTTTTCAAAGTTGTCTCAACTCCCACTGGACTACGTTTTAATTGGATATTCAGAATATTAAAATAGAAAACAAACTTGTTTCTCAACACTAATTAGAGGGCGTATGAATTGTATGCATGAAGATTTCGCTTTTTTTTAATGTGAGCTGTTCGTATGATATGTATGGCGTGAAAATAATTAAAAAATGAACAAAACTGGTTGGATGAAGTGACGAGATTAAAGTGGTGGTCTTATCTGAAATTAATAATAATAATAATAATAATAATAATAATAATAATAATAATATTAATAATAATAATAATAGATGAAGATATACAAAGATACCAACAAGAATGGAAAAATCATCTGAGAAGAATGGCAAGAAATAGACTTCCAAAATTGGCATTCCAATATACCCCAACTGGACATAGGGACCAAGGAAGACCAAAACATCGGTGGAAAGATCAAGACCATCTTCGCTAGGTTTACCGTACAGGCCACATGGCCTAAAACGAATTTGTTCATGATGATGATGATGATAATAATAATAATAATAATAATAATAATAATTATTATTATTATTATTATTATTATTATTATTATTATTATTATTATTATTATTATTATTATTATTGACATAGGGACCAAGGAAGACCAAAACATCGGTGGAAAGATCAAGACTATCTTCGCTAGGTTTACCGTACAGGCCACATGGCCTAAAACGAATTTGTTCATGATGATGATGATGATGATAATAATAATAATAATAATAATTATTATTATTATTATTATTATTATTATTATTATTATTATTATTATTATTATTATTATTATAAGGGAGTCCACCGCTATGATCTCGAGGTAGCGTGCTGCCTTGTCACGCAGCGGGCCCGGGTTCGATCCCCGGTCGGGGCAGTTTTTCTGGGTGAGGTTTTTTATCGGGGTTTTTCCTCACCTGTAAGACAAATGTCAGGAAAACTTTAAGGCCCAAACGGTCCCCGAAATCATATGGCCATCATCCTTATCATTATCATCCTTACTATTATCATTATCATCATCATCCTTCACCGGTGTGGAAAGCAACGGGAAGCTACCACACCTACACAATTCCCTAGTAAAGCTGCAAGCATAGCATGAAAATGCTATGATTGCAGTGAAGGACCTGCCTTCGGGCAGAATTACTATGGATGGATTATAAGGGATTGGGCTCTTATGCCTGTTCCGGCTTCACATATTCTCCAACCAACTTTTCCGTGGTCTTCCCGATTCTCTTCTTCGTTCAGGTTTAAAATCAAGAATTATTCTTCTAGGAATATGACTGTAACTCATTCTTTCTAGGTTTTCAATCCATTAATATATTTAATCATGAATCATTTCTTCTAATAATATTAGATTTAATTCCTTTCTTATATCCTCATTTTTTAATTTATCTACCCTAGTATAACCCTTAACTGATCTCAAAAGTCTTATTTCTGTGGCCTTCAGTTTGTTAGTGGAATTTCGTGTCACGGCCCAAGTTTCTGATCTATTTAGTAGAACTGGTATTGCTGTCACCGTATAGAACTTCATTTGAGTTTCCTTCCTCTTTCAACGTTCTATTTTATGTACCGCATATCTGTGAGAAAAGACGGAGTTTTTTTCTTTTCTTTTCATTCACTTGTATATTTATAAGTTACCTCACTTCCTCGTATTTGAAATTTGTGATCTGTTCTAAAGGAGTGTTATTTTTATATGAAACTACACTCTCATAAGTTATGCCACGAGTGATTTCCAAATTATCTAGAGAATTTGGAAATAAAGAGTGGCATTTGTTAGGACTATTTAATGAATAAAATTAAGCTGTTTACTCGCAAATCGTTATTTAACTATAGTTATTTTTAAATATTTATATATCTAATGTAAACGGCGATGTTTGAAAACAAATGAGAAACGATTGGTACGCTTCATTTGCTTCTTTTGTTCATCACTGCAACCAGATCATAATATTATTTATTGCCAAAGGATCGCAATGTTGTACGAATGCACCCTAGTGGAGAAATTTATAACCAACAGTATAGGTATTAATTAATTTCTGATGTCCTATGATGTAAATATGTCAATTATATTTTTCTTCAACGTCATTTCCTGGAAAATGATTCGTTTAAGAAAGTGAAAACAGTGTTTTTTTGTAGTATAATCAATTGTTACAAATGTTTTTATATTATCTCTCGCATGCGCCTTCTGTTGACATTCATACCCTATATATGCAATCTGGTAGCCGTATTTCTTAGAGAGTCGGTCACTGCAAAATGATGCTATGACCTATTGAGAATGTTAAAAGGGAGGTGTTTTCTTTATTATGATAAACTTTAGTTGGTAAATTCTAGGCGAAACACGACTGTGATTGGTTGTAAATAAAAAATCATTGAAATGTGATTGGTCATTGACTCACATTTGGGGCATGTGTTAAATAGTTCTCGAAAAGCCATTCTCTCGATAATAACAAACCAAAACTGTTTTGAAGATTAAAGTAAAATCACTTTTGAACCCAGTATCGTGAAAACACGGATCCTTATGAAGTGAGATGTAATAAATATTTTTCTCCAACTCATTCATAAATTGAAAATACTTCATAATGTTACTTCCCACTTTAATTTTGATTAAATTAAATTTTAATTAATTTATTTGTTAATATTTTGGAAATTAATTTGGTGATATGACCTGGAATAAACGAGGGTTAGGACAGAGACATCTGGTGGAATTTTTAGAAGGTTGTTTGCATATTTCTGCTTATAAATTCAAAAAGTTTGAACTCGAGCACTGATTGGGTTTTTAAATTAAATTTTATAGTTCATTATATTATATTCGATTAGAACAACGTGTGGGCTCGGGTTATGTCCGTAACACGACTACTTTATATAGGATCTTATGGTTCATAAAATAACTTGAATAATACCACATTTTGTTAAGTTTCAGCGGTGTACTGATAAAGGTTTCTGTCAGGAAACTCAGGGGTCTGTGTTCAATTCCTTGCTACATCATTAATCGTTTTCGTTGCGTGTAAATTTATATAAACATAGTACCTTCATGTCCCATATGAAACATGAGAGATTCATTTTTCTCACTTTGTAAACAATATATAACTGTAATTGAGTTTATGTTTTTACGGTTGTTCATGGTCTGGAATTGAGATTAAATATAGGATAAGGACTCTATTGGCGCTTCATTTTTATTTATCATCCATCAAATCATCGGGGTAACGTAACTTCGACATCCAGGTGTCACAACCTAAGAAATGAATTACGATTCCATCAGTACCAGGAGAGGAAACCAGAAATGTCATAAATGACAACCTGGTGGTATTGGACAAAAACACACACACACACACACACACACACACACACATATATATATATATATATATATATATATATATATATATATAAACAGTGCTTAATGCTCATTATTTACTTTATTTATAACTGAGATAGTTAAGTGGCAGTACTATATAAATTGTAAAAACTTAAGAGAAATCTGGTGTATAATAAATGATAAACATTCAAATTTATTTTTAATTCAAAATTATAACTTTTAAAGTCAGTTCAATTTTGGGATCACATAACCTCTGCAAGGGACCCAAGAAGAAATACTTTTGCTTACATAATTATTTTTTTATTAGGAATATTTCACGATACAGTGTTTCTCCTTCAACACAAAGTGATCAGATTGTCAAATCAGATCAAAGTGACAAATTGTGTCCAGAGGTTTCTGTCCAAAGATCTTCTTCCTCCAAATCTCTAGCTTCCATACTTCTCCCCACTCCATCTATCTAAGGTTATCTAGGTCTGCCTTTTCCACTTCTTCCATTACCTATCCAAACAAGGATCTTCTTCGGCATTTTATCTTCTTCTATTCTCATGAGATGTCCATACCATTTCAAACGTTTTTCTTATATTTTTTCTAATATGCTTTTTCAACTTGTATACTTAATTTAATATAATAATAATAATAATAATAATAATAATATTATTATTATTATTATTATTATTTAGGCTAAAAGTACACAAAAACAATTTTTGGTTTAAAATGTTTTTTATTCAATGCTACAGGTTGTCATATCGACATTTTTGGTTTCTCTCCTGGCATTGACATAATTGTAACCCACTTCTGAAGTCGGGGAGAAGGCCGAGTTACATTATCCCGATGATATGATGGGCGATGAATGGTAATGAAGCGCCAGGAGAGTTCTTAACCTAAACTTAACCTAAATTCCAGACCATGGGCAACCACAGGAAAAGTTCCTATGGTTTGACCGGGAATCGAACCCGGGAGCTCATGGACAGTAATCAGAAACACTGACCACTAGCACATGAGGCAGATATTATTATTATTATTATTATTATTATTATTATTATTATTATTATTATTATTATTATTATGTTGAGGATAGAAATCTGTGGCGGAGCAAAATACATTTGGGCTGAACGATAACTACAGAGTGATTCAGAAATATGGCTATACGTTTGATCGCAATTTGTGACGAAAATATTATTATTAAAGGAAATATTATGTTATCATTGGAAAAAGAATCCTTCAAATTACAACAATAGAACAAAACAAAACAAATCACTGCTCACGTGCAGCTTGGCGGGTTGATTTTTATGGGCTAGCGTCGAACGCCTCCACAATTCTCTTCGTTGTTTCTGCATCCGTGCTAATGCGAGGCCTTCCAGGAGGTTTGATTTTCTGCATCCTTCCTCTTTCAAGCAGTCATTTTCTCCACTTCCCCACAGTCGACGGCTGCAATGCTACGTTAAACTCACGTCTTGCCCGTCTTGCGGCCTCACGATCATTAGCATACGTTATTGCCCATGCAGCAATTGTAATTTGCTGTTGCATATTCAACGCCATTTTGACTAATGACGTAAGTTCTACAGTGTTTTGTTTTATTCCATTCTTGTAATTTGAATAATTGCCTTTCCAACGGTAATTTAATATTTCCAGTAATGGTAATATTTTCATCACACAACGCGATCAAACGTATAGCCATATTTATGATTAATCAATTGAGTTGGTGTTTACTTGATGAAAATCCATATTTATTAATTAAATAAAAATAAAATGAAATGTTCGAAATGTTAATCGTTATGATAATGACAAACTGTATCGTTTCTATAGAGGATTGCGATTTTTACAATAGGCCTACTTACTTAACAATAATAATAACAACAATAACAATAACAGATTTTCTGAAGAAGGAATTATAAATCGTGGTGTGAGACAAGGCTGCCCCCTATCCCCAACACTTTTTGCAATTATATCAATGAAGTAATATGTTGCTGGAACAAAACATATAAATTTGGAATAAGAATATCAGAAAATAGAAAATTAAACACCATATTGTTTGCAGATGACCAAATAATAATAGCAAATTCCGAAGATAATCTACAGAAAGGTCTGTATGAACTTAACAAATTACAGAAGAATATGGATTAAAGATATCTACAGAAAAAACAAAAATTATGGCATTTCAAGGTGTAGATCCTGTCAGAAGTAAAATTGTACTGGACAATAAAATTTTGGAGCAGGTGAATAATTTTACATATCTAGGATGCAATATCTCATATGAAGAAGAAAAGGATGTAAAATGCAAAAATATCTAAATTTTTAAGAATTTTAGGGTTAATAAATTCTATCTTCAAGCCACAGTTAGTCCAAAAGCATTCAAGACTGAAAGTGTATATAAAACACTGGCTCTTCCAACTCTTTTGTATGGTAGCGAAGTATGGACGTTGAAACAGAAGGATATACAGAGACTTAGATCTGCTGAAATGAGATATCTTCGGAGGACTGCAGGATACACACTACTAGATCACAAAAAAAATGAAGACATATTAGAAGAATTACACATGGAATCTTTAGAAAACAAAATTTCTGATTATAAGTCAAGATGGATGCAACATGTTCATCGAATGGAAGATCACAGAATACCCAAACAAATGTTAAGATATCAACCTGCAGGAAGAAGAAGACCAGGACGTCCACTCAAAAGACTTCTGGATGGTGTTTCTCTTGAGGCCGAAACAGGTCAACAAATGGCCTAAATTCGTGAATGTACTATGATGATGAATAACAACAATAAAATTTATATATTCTGGCAGAGTTAAGGCCATAAGGCCTTTTCTTCCACTCAACCAGCACAAATTACAAGTACATATTTCACAATATACATTATATATACATTATATTAATTATAAAAAAAATTAAAATATTCTAAATGCTGCAATGGAAATTTCATGTACAACATCATTTTATACATTAATAATAATAACAGTAATAATAATAATAATAATAATAATAATAATAGTTATTATTATTATTACTATTATTATTATTATTATTATTATTATTATTATTATTATTATTATTATTATTATTATTATTATAGTATAGATATGGTAACTTATACGAGAAACACCAATTAATATATGTACCTTACACTGGGTAATGATGAAGTCGAGGTAAGAGCAAGTATAAAGTTAGATTTATTTTAAAAGATGCCAATGTCCGGCAGCCCCTTAATTCTTGTGGTAGGGAATTCCAGTTGCGAGAAGTGAAGATAGTATAAGGTATGGAGTGATATGTCCTATGTTGCGGTGTATTAAGCAAGAGACTATGTTGTGACCTTGTGTTTAAATTATGGTTGGAGGATAGATACTGGAAACGAGATGATAAATAATTGGGAGTTGAGGTATGTAGGGTCTTAAATAGGAGAACTAGACAGTGTAATTTTCTTCTCTCTTTTAGATGTAGCCATGACAATTCGTGGAAAAATGGAGAAATGTGATCGTATTTTCGGACATTAAATATGAATCTGATGCACATATTATGGACACGCTGCAGTTTGTCCGACAATCCGCCACTTATGTCAGTTAGTAGAACATCACAATAGTCAAAATGCGGCATCACCAAGGTTTGAATTACAATTCTTTTAAGAGCTGTAGGAAAGTTCTTGAGACGCTTTAGGAATGTATTATGGAGAATATCTTTTTAGATGTTTGTTTTATTTGGGTGTTCCGATTTATATTTTCAGGTGACAATTTTTTTCTTTGTAAACTATCAGAATCCATCCTACCATAGCCCAAACGACATCTTACATGTTTAACACATCAACAAATTACTCTATGGATACCATGGGTCCCTTATATTAAAAGACTCAGTGAACAAATAATTACTGTCTTATTTTGATGAAATTGAATTTAATTATTGAATAAGAAAGCTTAAATAATCCTTGAGGAACCTGTGATGTTTGTCGAAGAGTTCTGTTCCATCCTGTATATAGGCTAATAATAATAATAATAATAATAATAATAATAATAATAATAATAATAATAATCATCATCATCTTCATTCATGGACTAGGTCTGTTGACCCGTTGCGACTTCAGCCCATCTCTTTCTAGGTCTGCCCACATCTCGGGTGCCTTTAGGTTTGTATTTTGTTATTTGTTTTGGATATCTATCTTCATTCATTCTGTCTATGTGTTGCTTCCATTTTTGTCTATATGTATCCATTTTATCAGTTATTGCAAATATTTCAAGTTCCTGTCTTATTTCTGTGTTCTTGATTCTGTCTTCCTTAGTGCACCCTTTAACAGATCTCAAAAATTTCATTTCTGCTGCCGTTATCCTACTTAGGTCTTGTTTTTTATGTATCCAGGCTTCTGAACCATAGAGCAGTACCGGTACTGCCAACATTTTATAAAATTTCAGTTGGGTCTCTCTTGTTGTTTTTTTATTTAGTGTTCGTTTTATCGTACCACATATTCCCTGGAATTTTGCTATTTTATTATTTATATCATTATCATAATTAAATGAAATGTCACATCCTAGATAATTGAGATGGTTCACCTGTTCTATGATTTTGTTTCCTATTACTATTTTCGATCTGATTTGATTTTTCCCTTGGAATGCCATTACCTTAGTTTTTTCTATGGATATTTTGAGATTATATTGTTCACATATATTATGTAGTTTAAAAATATTCCTCTGAAGTTCGTCTTCTGTATTTGCTATTATTACCTGGTCATCAGCGTATAATTATGTTTTCAAGTAGTGTGTTTTATCTAATTTTATTCCTTTATTTGTTTCTTCGTTCCATTTTTTTATTATACCATTGATGTATAGGTTAAATAAAACTGGAGAGATACATAATAATAATAATAATAATAATAATAATAATAATAATAATAATAATAGTAATAATATTAATAATCATAATAATATGAATTATTATTATTGTTGTTATTTGTTCACTAATCAAATTTATTAGTAACTCTATGGTTAATTAGATACGTAATTGGTTGCCGCGTTCACTAATGACTTGCACTTGTCTCTATTCTTAATAATCTGAATCCAGTTCATATCTTCGGCATTTATTTCCCTAAGATTTAATGAAACATTTCGTTCCCACCTACGACTAAGCTTTCTTAATGGTGTTTTCCTCGTGGGTTTTCCGATAAAATTCTTGAAAGTGTTTCTACTATCAGCCATTCGAGCAAAACGAACTGCACATCTCAAAGATATACAGTCAATAATCCTGACAATTTTAGGACAACGATATAAATAACGGTGTTTCTCGTTGTGAATCGACCTTCATTGTCATCAGTTATGGACCTAATATTTGGCTCAGTATCCTATTTCAAATATTTTATATTATCTTCTTCCCTGAATATAAGAGACCGTGTTTCACACCCATAGAGGGATAAAAACAAGTTTATTATTTTATAAATTATTGAGATGTTGGATAAGTATTATTATTGAATCTCCAAATATTTTGAAACCCTATTTCGCTACAAAGGCATGTTAGGGTTGAAGCTTACTATTAACAATATTATACTATACATTGTAAAACATAACTCCGCCATGGCCGGCCCCAAGCCAGGATGAGAAAGGAGGAGAGGGAGGACTAACAACCTCGTAAAAAAACCAGGGTTCAGTTGGCTCCGACTGATAGTACTCTGTAAGGGCCCCTAGCCAGGGTTACGGTGAAGACCTCAACGGCAGATTCGGAGCAGGAGTCCTTCATCACGGCGGATCTGGCGGAAGTGGCAACCCTCTAGATGGGGTTAGTACATCCAGAAGCTGGACCTAAAGCTTTGAGGTGGCAGCCCCAGCAATGGTCTACTCTGCATAGCGTTGGTACCGCGATCAGAGGAAAACATATTACTCGTATTCTTCACAATGGAAACTCGGACGGACTTAACCAAAGACGACCTCAGCGTAGAATTAAGGACAAACGATTTGGTATAAAGGATCGGATTAAAGTGGGAACTTGGAATGTCAGAGGACTAAACACAAAAGAAGAATAACTAATCAGAGAACTAAATAATCAAAATATTGATATAGCAATACTTACTGAAACAAAAAAGAAGTTGAAAGGAACAAAAGATATTGGTAATTATATACTAATATACAGTGGAGTACCTCAAGATAGAAGAGCTTGCAGTGGTGTAGCTATACTAATTAATAGCAAATGGAGATAAAAAATAATAAGCTACAAATATGTGGATGAGAGAATAATAACAGTAAGGTTGAAAATAGATCGGAATTACTTAAATATTGTAGGAGTGTATGCACCAGAAGAAGGGAAAATTGAAGACACTGTTATTTTCTATGATAAATTACAACAAGAAATAAATGGTATTAAAAACACAGGAAGTATCATCTTAGGAGGTGACTTAAACGCCAGAGTTGGTAGTCTCCCAATCCCAGGAATAGTAGGTATGTTTGGAGAAGATGTAATAAATAGAAACGGGGAAGAACTTCGACAATTTGCTACCTATAATAAACTAAAAATCACGAATACTTTCTATAGGAAAAAGGACATACACAAGTATACATGGTGCGCTAGAAACCAAAGATCTTTAATAGATTACATAATGATTAATGATAGACTCAGGAATCAAATACAAGATGTAAGAGTATACAGAGGATGTGACATATATACAGACCACTATCTATTGGTAGCCACGATACTTATAATAGCCAAATGGAAAAAACCGAAAACTCAAGAAAGAATAAAAGAAGAGGTTTTTAAAGTATATCTTCTAGAAGAAGAAAGTATAAGACAATTATACCAAAAAAGGCTACAAGAACACTTAGAAAGAAAAGCAATTAATGATAATTTAAATGAAGAGTGGGAAAATATGAAAACATGTATTATAAATGCTGCAAATGAAGCTATAGGAAAGAAGAAAAAGATTCGCAACAAAAGAGGATTAAAGATATGGAATGACGAAATAGAGGAAGCTGTGCGAGACAAAAAAATAGCTTATTTAGAGTACTTACAAAAGAAAACTGAAGAATCTAGAACTATATATAAACAAAAAAGAAATCGAGCAAAACAAATAACTCGAACAGCTCATAAAGATTCCTGGGAAAGATTTATTTCCAAAATAGAGCACGATGTACATGGCAGACAATCGTTAGCATTTAAAGTAATGAAACAATTAAATACAACAGAAAAAGATACTGCAAAACTAAATACCATTGATCTGAAGACATGGGAGAATCACTACAGAGAATTATGGTGTAACGAAGAAGAATTAGTTATAGAACGCCCTTCTGAAAGTGAAAATAAATCAGAAATAGACAGAATTACTCTAAGCGAAATGAGAGAGGCATTGAAAGAAATGAAAAATAGAAAAGCACCAGGTATAGATGGTATAAACAATGAACTGATAAAGTATGCAGGTTTATTTGCAGAAATAAGATTATTAAACTTAATAAACGAATGTTGGAAGACATGTAAAATACCTGAAAATTGGAAGATAGGTGAAGTCATATCCCTCTTCAAAAAAGGAAATAGATTAGATAGTAAAAATTATAGAGGTATCAGCTTATTGAACTCCACTTATAAATTATATGCAAAAATAATAAATAATAGATTGAAGAAGATATCTGACACACTCTTAGAAGAAGAACAAGCAGGGTTCAGAAAAGGAAGATCCTGTAGTGATAATGTGTTTATTATAAAGAGACTAATTGAAAAGAGAAGAGAATTTAACCTGCCAACATACTTGTTGTTCATTGATTTTGAAAAGGCGTTTGACAGAGTAAATAGATCTATACTATGGGAAATAATGAAGGAACGAGGATATCCACACCATCTAATAAAATCAGTCCAAGGCTTATATGAAGAAACTAAAGTTGTGATAAAAACTGATGGAAAAAGGTCAGAAGAAATTTTAATAAATCAAGGAGTTAGACAAGGGTGTAGTCTATCACCCACTCTTTTTAATATATATATCGACGACATTATGAAACAATGGAAAATTATAATGGACAGTGGCCTTAGATTGAACAATAACTCAAGTATTAATAACTTACTTTTCGCCGATGATTTGGTCTTACTACACCATGATGAAGATCTGTTACAATTGGCTGCTTACAAACTAAATGCAATATGTAGCGATTATAATTTTAAAATTTCAATAAGTAAAACAAAAGTAATGGCATTTTGTGGAAGAAATACTCTGCGTGCAAAAATAGTAATTAGAGACGAAATTATTGAACAAGTATCCCACTTTAAATATTTAGGATGTGACATCAGCTATGGGTATGATAAAGATATTGAACACAAAACACATCAGTTTCAAGCTATTTGTGGTACAATAAATAGAACATTGAATAATAAAGCCCATAAACAAACAAAATTAAAATTTTATAAAACAATGGCTGTCCCTGTCCTTTTGTATGGGAGTGAATCTTGGATTACCACTACCAAACAAGAAAGTAAAATCCAAGCAGCCGAGATGAAATTTTTAAGAAGAGTAAAAGGCTGCACTAGAATGGACCAGATAAGAAACGAGGATATCCGTGAAGAACTGCAGATCTACTCCATAAAAGAAAAGATATTTAACAACAAGATACAGTGGAAAGAACATGTAGAAAGAATGGAAGAAAGAAGATTACCAAATAAAATCTTCCATTATTTTCCAAGAGGAAGAAGAGATGTCGGACGTCCTCGGAAGAGATGGTCTTAGATCTATTAGTGAAGACGGAACAGGCAACTCTTGCCTAAACCAGGAAATGAAGAAGAAGAAGAAGATTGTAAAACATAGTTATCTTATGGTTTTGAATGAGTGTTATGAATTACATAAATTGTCTATAAGTGTCTTAGAAAATGCTACATATTGTTATGAATATTTGTTATGAAGTTCATAAAATGTTTATAATAATTTTGGTTCTTAAAAATCACTTCACACATTGAGGCAGAAGCCTCATCATCATTTAAAAGTAAATTCAACCAGAATCGTTGTCTTTCGAATATAGAACAATAAAATAAAACATGTTTTACAGATTGTATTGATTCTTGACATTTTCAACTATGATCACTGTCTGGGTTAATATTAAATCTCCAAAAATAACTTCCAAATTTTCCATGGCCAGTCAAATGAAATTTGGAATAAAATGTTTTGCCTTTAGCCTATGGTGTACTGTAGGAAAGAAGAGCCCTTTAGTCAAAGCGCCATTTGTACTCCTTATTCAATGTTCATTCCAATCAGTGATGATATAGTCCAACAGTTTATTTTTAACATAGGATATTGGACACTTTGAAAATGAATAATGAAGCTCAGAAGATGGATAAGTAATAGCAGCACTATTGTAAATCAGCGATCCTAGTGGTAACCATTAAAATCTGTAGTATGTTGTTGAACAGTGTTTGTATAAATCTATAATATTGAAAGTCTCGAAATAGCAATACTTTGTGAATACATTCACAGTTTCTCACATTTAGAAAGTAATTCTGCCCTAAAAAGATGTTCAGTAGAATTTGTTTAGAAGGTGGAATTGGTAAGTACTCGAACATCCATCAAATTCTCCAGATGTGAGCTTTTGTGACTATAAATTATTCTCAACGATCAATGAACTTCCACGAGACGTTGAATTTGAATCAATAGTTGATATCTAGGAAGCTCTCGATCGATCAATGGAGAGAAATATCAAGAAATGGTGCTGCAGATGGAATGAACCGTATTCCAAGAATTTGACAACGTACAGTTGACTTGATAAAAAACTATAAATTAAGTTCATAATGCAAAAAGTAACCTAAATATTTTTTTGTGATATTATAGCAGTGTTGAGGTCACTTATGGGATGCCCTAGTAATTAGACAGAAGTCGAAAAGACAGGAGACATTGAACAGAAGAGTAACGTGTATTTATTGTAATTAATCATGCGTACAATAAATAACAATTTTTAAATGTAGGTCATGCATTTTGTATATGAATGAATAGCTAGCTGTACATGGAGTAGCGTCTAAGCAATTTGCCAGTGGCTGAGTTCTGCTCATTTCTATTTGTCATGTTGCCCTCTGTCCATTACAAATTGTCAACTGTCAAGATAATTACTGACACTTACTGCAACAACGTCACAAATCACACCTATACAATTTACTTAATAATAATAATAATAATAATAATAATAATAATAATAATAATAATAATAATAATAATAATAATAATAGTAATAATAATAATAATAATTCGTTCTATCCATACTAATTCTGCCCGAGGGCAGGTCTTTCACTGCAATCATAACATTTTCATGCTACGCTTGCAGCTTTACTAGGGAATTGTAGGTGTGGTAGCTTCCCGTTGCTTTCCACACCGGTGAAGGATGATGATGATGATGATAATGGTAAGGATGATGATGATGATGGCCATATGATTTCGGGGACCATTTGAGCCTTAAAGTTTTCCTGACATTTGTCTTACAGGTAAGGAAAACCCCCGATAAAAACCTCGCCCAGAAAAACTGCCCCGACCGGAGATCGAACCCGGGCCCGCTGACTCGAGACCACAGCGGTGGACAATAATACGTTAATAGTAATTGTAGTGCAGAAACATGGGGGAAAAATCTAGAACAATATTTAAATTAAATTCTGCAGAAATGATTTTTTCTAGAAAAGATAAAATAGGAAATAGTATAATTAAACAAAAGATGAATGTTCAAATTTCAATTGTGGATTTCATAAATAAAACATAAAATTAAAAATTATAATGTAAAATTATATAATAGTTACCCAAGAGGTCCGTCTCCTCAACTTAAAAATTATTGATTGTCTGTAGCGCTTTCGGGACTAATCGCATGATCAGCATAAGTAACAGGACGTGGGTTCTTATCTGTTGACCCCTGATTCAATACTGGTGTTGCACAGAAAATCTGGTACAGAGGATTATACGTACTGGGGGTGTTCTCATTCAACAGATGGTCGTTTCTAATCTGCTTCAAAATTTCCATTTCCTCGAGTACGTTTATCTAAGCTGAATTGTTTTCCCTATGCAGTATTATTAGGGTGTTGTCAATATTTAACATAACATACGGTCAAAATGGTACGGTTATGTAGAAATAATGTCAGAAGACAGATTCCCAAGAAGAGTACTAGAATGGTGCCACTTGGTATAAGAAGAAGAGGACGGTCGAAAATAACGTGGATTAATGGTGTTTTGAGAAGCATGAGAGGAAAAGGATTGGACGATGGAGATTGGAATGACAGAAAGATGTGGAGGAAAATGACAGTAGATTAATTAGGTGCAGGAAGATGTGAAACCTGCTAAATAAATAACAGTAATAGTAATAGTAATAATAATAATACGACGAATGCAAGTAGAAAGATTACCCAGGAAAACATTAGAATGGTTTCCACCTGGAAGAAGGAGGAGAGGAAGACCTCAAAACTCGTGGATGCAGGAAATAAGAACTGTAATGAGAGCAAGAGCACTGGAAAACATGGATTGGATGGAGAGAGACGAGTGGAGAAGAAAAATAAAACTTCAGGCACAGAAAGATGTGTAAACATTAAAATTCTGTATGTAAATAAAAATAATAATATTAATAATAATAGTAATAATGATCCATCCAGTAATTCTGCCAGAGGGCTGGTCTTTCACTGCAATCATAGCATTTACATGCTATGATTTGCAGCTTTACTAGGAAATTACAGTGTAGTAGCTTCCCGTTGCTTTCCATACCGGTGAAGGATGATGATGATGATGATGATGGCCAGATGATTTTCGGGGATCGTTGGGCCCTAAACTTCCTGACATTTGTCTTACAGGTGAGGAGAAACTCCGGAAAAAATACCCTCACCCAGGAGTCTGTCCCGACCGGTAATCGAACCCAGGCCCGCTGCGTGACAAGGCAGCACGCTACCTCGAGACCACAGCGGTGGACAGTAATAATAATAATAATAATAATAATAATAATAATAATAATAATTATTATTATTATTATTATTATTATTATTATAACTAAAAATAAATTACTAATACTGTAGTGATAATAATACAGTAAAACTTTACTAAACTCCTTGATGTGACAAGCCTAGAAGACCCTTGTATTTACCCTCCGGTTGCTAGCCTTTCATCCGCATGTGTTAATCATAGAGGTGGACTATAGATAATTCAGCTAGTGTAAAGGTGACATATGGCCTACATTTTGTTTCCCAGTCATTATAGTTGCTTTACTCAACCTTATGGAGCCGCTAGTTATTGTAACGACCCTAACAATGCTGGGTGAGGACCGGTCCCATACTGACGGAGTTTCAATGATGAATTTTCTTCCCCCATGGGGACTCGAACCAGAGCAACGCTTGTAGCGCTACACCAAGGCATAATGTCTTAAACCGCTAGGCTACGGGTGGGAAACAGTAAAATAGTGATGATAATGATGTTAATAATAATAATAATAATAATGTAATAATAATGTTAATAGCAAAATTAATAATAAAAATACTAGCAATAATAATAATAATAATTGTATTGATACAATAATAATAATAATAATAACTATTTTGATTACATCCTAGACATTGGATATTGACTAACCAAATTTACAACCCGTGTCAGTTCGAATCCACCACGATACAATATCATTGAAATATTGACAAAACGAAATTATCAAATCTGGTGAGAAATTAATTGTTCGGAAACTATCGAACCAATTCGATTATGTTTCCAATCTATAAACTAAAAAAAAAAAAGACAGGTGATATTATCAAAACATTGGTACACAATAAACTGGATACCGGAAAAATTATAACAAATTTGTAACGCAATTCTTTTTTATTAATATATTATGGAGAATGGAAGAGAGACATAGAAAAACGTTTTGTAGGAAAGCCAGAGGAGAGGTATCCAGTTATTATAACAAGAATGAGGTGGGAGAATAATATTATAATAATGTAATATGATTTTTGAGAGGTAAATAATTTACCTCTCTTATACAGGAAATGTTTGGAAAATGTTAGCTTATTATTATTATTATTATTATTATTATTATTATTATTATTATTATTATTATTATTATTATTACTTTATTTATATACAGATTTTCAATGTTTACATATCTTTCTGTGCCTAAAGTTTTATTTTCCTTCTCTACTCGTCCCATTCCACCCACTACATGTCATCCAATCCTCTTGTTTTCATTCCAGTTCATATTTCTAGCATCCATAAATTTCGAGGTAATAATAATAATAATAATAATAATAATAATAATAATAATAATAATAATAATAATAATAATAATAATAATAATAATAATAATACTTTATTTTACATGATAGAGTTAAACCGTAAGACCTTTTCTTCAGCTTCACCATGGTTAAATTAAGCATAATCAATTAACAATTATGAATTATGTAGAATTAAATTAATAATACATAATAGGCACACAGGATATGCAGATAATACCGGTAAGTAAAGTAGAAATATGTTAAAATACTCTATTTATCTTCTGAAAAAAAGTCAGGATATTTACGCTCCAAAAAAAATCATTTACTCGAAAGAGTTTGAACCTGCGAACGAGGTGGAGAGGCGAGAATGGCAATCATTATTCCACATTCCAAATAGTAAAATATATAAATAGGTCATCTTATGAATCTTTGGACTGAAAATTCAACGGTGATAGCGTAACAGATTGATACATTTAACACTTCTAAGGAAGAAGAAGAAGAAGAAAGAAAAAGGGTAGAACTAATTTGGGAGTAAAGTTGGCTTGATCGTAGAACTCATTCCATTATCAATTCGTTAAATAACAGTCATTCATCATTTTGCCAACGCCCTTATGGTCCCTAAAGGTTCCTTAATGGGACATACTTTACAGCTAATTCACTGGCACTACTAAACCCGGAAATTGATGTCCATGTGGACAGAACCTCGCCATATATTCCTATCTTGAGCTAACATATTACACAGTAATTACCTGTATAACTCAGTTCTCTCAAATCGTTGTTATTGTAATTTTCCGATTTTACTTTACTGGGCTTTTTCCCTCTTTTTCTACAAGATGTTTCCATGCCCCTCTCAAATTCCCAATTCGTACTACATATTCTGCTCTTCGCGTTCTCCGAGACTTAACTGTTCTTAATACATCTGGTTTCCCATAGGCCTAAAGATAATATACTATTATTTTATTATTATTATTATTGTTATTATTATTATTATTATTATTTATATTAGCACATGAAGGAGAAACATCTACAACCAGGAGATTGGATGGATCGAAAAAATTGGCTATTAGGAATCGGACGATGTCAATGACATTAATCAACTGATGATCTATCTATTTATATTAGCAGTAGAAATGGATTTTTGGAGGCAATCGACAAGAATTTCAAGAAGGGATAAAGTCAGATACAGCATAATAAGGGATATAATGCAAGTTGAAAAAGACATATTTAGAAAAACATTGAAGAAAAACGTTTGAAATGGTATGGACACCTCATAAGAATGGAAAAAGATAGATCCTGAAATTAGAGGTTTAATTCCTCTTTTAACTTTCTATTATTTTGTGACTAATTAAATATGTTCACTAATGAAGCTAATGGAAGAGGCAGACCTAGAGAACGTTGGATAGATGGAGCGAGGAGAAATATGGAAGCTAGAGATTTGAGGGATGATGCTTTAGACAGAAATTTCTGACGACAAATCACTTTGCGTTGATGGAAAAACATTGTATTGTGTAATATTCTTAATAAAAAATATTATCCGAAATTTATAAACCCTGTTTTACATAAGGTATGTTAGGGTTATAGTTTATGTCAAAGTTATGATATATATTATATAATTGTATCTAAAATTAAAGTTTTTTTAACTCATTTATTGAGGGAGTTGGAGGTTTCAGGATTCGGCAAGGGCTTTGCTCGAAAATATAACCACTAAAAATCTGTAGCTCACTGTTAAAAAGTTTTCTCCATTCACCTGTCTGTACGTCTGTTTTTGGTTTAAAAAAAGTTCGTAAGCACTTTATACTTAAATACTCAAATTTTTTTCTCGTCTCTTAAAGTAAGAGATCATGTTTCGCATCCATATAATAAATCAAAGGAAGATATTTTTATATATTTATGTTATAGCATTTTTTAGAGAAATTGAGATGACAAGAGGGCTTTTAATGCATAATAGAATATGTATTGAATATGTCCATTTATATTAATAATCGTAACAAATTTTGTAATTTTTTTTTGTAAAAAATATAGTTAGACGAGCTCCTTATATATTTTTCTTCATTCTGTATATAGTTCGGTTGATAATACTATAATTTGAGACTTACCTCAGCGACCAGTTGAAGATTATTTGCGAATTTGGTGACAAGGATCGGTTTCATTTCTCCACTCTTTCACAAAGTTTTTTTTTTCGTTATTTCTCTGAAGATAATTTTTTTTCTTATGCCTGTAAATTGATTTGTAACACGTTATAATGTACCTTCTTTCAAAATTTGCACCACTTTCTAAATTGAGAAATGTCACATGTTACGTACATTAATTTACTAAAATTATTATGTCCATTTTTAACAGTAGTTTATATTTCGAAAACTCAATTGTGTCTCTGTTCACTTAGTTTAAAAAATAGATAAGACAATTGAACAAAGTTAATAAATAGTCAGTAAACTGAACAGTAATAATAATATTTTAAAAGAGCTGTCTTTTTTTTATTTTTATGTGTTAGAAATGAACAAAATCGAAACGAATACTAAGATTTGAAACGCACGTAGAAATTCATTTTCCTTTGAGTTCTATTTCATTTGTTAATAAAATATAATCTACATCTAACTTTTAACCACGTAAGAATTAATTTATTAATTCACTGCCTTTGGGAGCAAAATACGCCTGTTCAGATGCACAGCGCACGACGTTCTCGTGAAAATCTCACTCGTTCCTCCCGCCGCACATAACATCTATCTTCCGGAAAAGCACGAGTATGTACGAAGTCTGTTCATCAATGATAGAAGCTGCCCGATCTCTATAGTAATACACAAATGATTCTGATTTATCTTTTGACGTCACATTTTATAAAGCTTTTAAGGGAGGTGATGGATAAAAAATTGACCATTTGAAATCAGAATTGTAATTTTTTTGTTTTTTGCACTAAACAATAGCCTGTACTCTAATGTATAGGTTGGCAAAGTTTCAGAGGCCTATGGCGCTTCTAAGTGCCCTAAATTACATCAGAGCTTCAAAAGTGAAGGGTCTAACTGCAAAACTCATATCCTCAATTTTTTTTTAAATTTCAAGTAAACAGAAAAAAACTCATAAAAATGAAAACAAACATTAATTTGAACTTATGATGTAATTTTCATGAATTTATCTATATAATTTGACTTGATTCACATGCAGATCAACATTTAGAGCAGGGATATAGCAAAAAATGTATTTCACCCAAAAGTGGAGAATGTGAGTTTTGCAGCTAGACCCTTCAAGTATTTTCATATAATTAAAACAGACAAGATGTAGACCTAATTTTTACATAAATATAGGGAAATAAATATAAATTTTGATTAAATATGTAAAAAATTTGCAGGCTTAATTATCAATTTTTATTTATGATAAGTTAGTTTCTAATTCGTGATCATTTATAATTTTGACTACGTGTAAACAAAGGGAAAGAATATGTAATCACTTATAGTGATCAGCTGTAGTGATTAGCTCAATGCCAGAGCCACGTCCGAGCCAACATGAACATTTTTGACAAGACAAACCATTCTCTAATTCGTACTAAACAACGTGAATATGATATTAATTTATAATGACCCGATGATGTTAACGGCGACGATAAATCTTCACCCCGGTAATTTGTGCAAGCCGAGATCGAACCCTGCCCCTCTGTGAAAGAAGCAAGGACTTTACCCCGAGTCCACAGCGTTGGGTATTTGGATTATTGTTAATGATTAATATTATCAATTTTTATAAGTATGATAATCGTGGATTCATGGATTTTGAGCAGCATGGGAGAAAAATATTTGTACGATGGAGATTAGATTGACAGAGAGATGTGGAGGATATTGACAGTAGATTAATTGGGCGCAGGAAGATGTTGTGAAACCTTCTAAAATATGTTAAATAAATAAATATTATTCCTTTTATATAATTATTAAGCATGTTGTTAACCACTTCTTTCGTGTAACAGTTTGCATGCTGACTATGATCCCAGATTCCCTGCTATAAATATTAATAATTTTATTTCGTTATGGAGTCTGAAAAAGCAGAATCCAATCATTTTCGTGAGGATAACTGAGTAGGCGTAACTATTTGATGCGAGGAGTAGCTAAATATCTAATATATAAAAACGAATGTTTGTTTGTTCGTACTTTATGCGCGGCCATACCGTTCATCCGATTGTGATGAGGCTTTTTGCAAAATGTTCAGGAGATTCTCGGGATGAACATAGGCTATAAAAGAGTTGCGACACTCAACTCCTACACCCTTAAAAATCGCCCTTTGTAGTGAAAAACGTGAAAAAGGTAGCTCTTTGGACGCTTAAATGGATTACGCTGCCTAAACCATAACAAATACACAAACTTAATGTACACAAAATTGAATATCTCAAAAAGCTCTACAAAAAAGTCCGTGACAGCATATGTTTATCTCTTACGAATAACTCACAATAACCATTTTTGTCTTTCATTGATGCCAAGAAGATCGAGACAAGTACGTAGATCCCTGTGTAAGCATATCAGCATATGGCGTGTATTCTTTTAGGGATAACTCACAATAACGAAATTTGTCTTTTAGCTAATTAATGCCAAGAAAATCGAGAGAAGTAGATTTCCGGGCAACGCCGGGTAATCAGCACGGAGAATCTTAAAATAATTACGATATATATTTTTTCATTTTATTTATTCACCTAATCATAAGAAGTAGGCCTACATTGACTTTCGTTTTTCAGCTCATTTATGCCAAGAATATCGGGATGAGTAGATTCCGGGACAACGCCGGGTAAACAGCACGGGATATCTAAAAATAATTACGAAATAAATATATCCTTCCACTTATTTAGCTAAACATAAAACACATTAATTTTCGTATTTCAGCTCAATTGTGTCAGAAGATCAGTATAAGTAGATTCCCGGGCAACGCCGGTTAATCAACACTGGGTATCTAAATTATAATTATATTTCTTTCCACTTTTTCAACTAAACATAAAAGCACATTAATTTTCATTTATTTAGGCGTAGCAGCGCACGCCGTGTATTAGCTAGTAGTTAATAAAACTAATATTGAGGAACTTCGTGATGCTAACTTATAACTCCATATTATTTAGGCCTATTATAATAGCCAGTGACATCAATCATTGCAGTTGACCATTGATTTATTATATATTATTGTGTTAATCGTAATTAAATACTCTTTATGCTATCTTTTGAAGTCATGCCACACGCTGTATATTTCACAGAAAATAAATATTTACTCACCAATACAAATTCAACACAGCTAACGAGGTTGTTACAGCCATCTAGGTTGAAATAACCGATCGAACTTTCGTATAATACAATTAGGCTATAGTATTTTTTCCCATAGTGAAATATTCCACTTGAATTTTAAAACTGACAATAAGAACAAATATCAAGAAAGTGTATTGGAGACACCTGATTACTCATCCGGAAAGTTCTCAATGTCTTTAGGAGGTCAAAAAGTATAAATATGAACCAGAATTGGTAATCCTCTTCTGACAGGTCGTGTAGCTGTAGGCGAAATAGGTATGGGAGCACGCAAAAGTGGCCATAAAGCTATACGTCAAACCAAGGCAAAGAGAGAACAACAATGGGAAAGAAAGAGATAAAGAAAGAGAAAAATAGAGGGAAAGAGTGATAAAAAAGACGGAAGAATAGAAAAGGAGTGAAAGTGAGATTCTATGAGAACGAAACAGACAGGAAAAGAGAGAGAAATAAATAGAAAGATCGGGAGATGGAAATCAAGTCGTAAGAAGAATAGTGAATTTGGGGAAAGAGAGAGTTGGAGAGCGAGAAAGCAAGATAGGAAGTAAGAGAGAGATCAATAATTTTTGATTATATGAAATTATTTTTGGGTTTCTCGATTATAGTGAATCAAAACAAATGCAGAATTACAACTGTTGTACAAAGATTATGACATTGTTACTAATCATCATCATCAACATCCATGCAAGTATTAGGCCGTGTGGCCTGTTACGGTCTCAAAGAGGAATTTTCCATCCAGCACTTTTTTGGACGTCCCAGCGATCTTTTGCCTTGGGAGTAGTAGCGAAGCACGGCTTTTGGAATTCTATGAGACGGCATTCGTTGAAGCAGGGCTTTCCAGTTGTTCTGGTAGTTTTGTATATGGTTGAAGAATGGGTTCTACATCCAACTCTTCCATAATTTCCTCATTTCGTTATGGTCCTACTTTGTATAGCCTGCTGTACGGCGCATAAATCGCATCTCATTTACTGTTATTCAGCTTACTTCTCTTCTTCGTATTGTCCATGCTTCACTACCATATCTTAATACTGGTCTTGCGAGAACCTTATAAAGCCGTAATCTTGTGTTCTGTACTAAAGATGGTTTCATTATACTGTTAATTATCCCCGTTGTTTTTTGTCAAATTTGTGATTTTCTTTGATATATCAGCTTCATCTTGAAATGTTAAATTATAACCCAAATAATTAAATTCGTTTACTCGTTCTAAAATTTCATCATCCAAAACAATTTTACTAGGTATAGGGTATTTCCCACAAAAGGCTATCACTTTAGTTACATTGTTACTAATAGCCTATCAAACTTAGAATATTAGAATGGCTGGGCCATGTTCAACGAATGTATAAAATCAGAAATCCCATGGCGGTAGAAGGAATCAATAATTGAAAAATTCATTGTAAATCACCGTTGAGGTATATTGTAAAATGTTAGAGTTAAAAAGTACTTCATACATCACTCGTCCTCAACTAAAATAGATTTCTGTTACAAAATGACATGCCGAAGGTGGAACATGTTTCTGAATGGTCAATATGGTTTTAATTATTTGAGGTAGTTTTTTAAACATCAATCTGTTTTAATTGAGGACAACTGATTATATTAGGTGGGTTTACTTTTTAAGGGAGGCGATAGGTGAAATTTCTATTTTCTACATTTTTTTTTTAGCCAGAGAATTGATTTTTTGTACAAACATTCAGTGCATGATACATAATGATGTGTTTTAAGTTTCATTCTTGTGAGACATTTATTTTATTTTATTTTTTTTTTTGAAATGCCCCAGGTTTGTCTTTCGACATTCCTGATTTCTCTCCTGGCATGTCGTACTTGTAACCCATTTCTGTGGCTGGGGCGCCTGGAAGGCGGGGTTACGTTGCCCCGATGATATGATGGGTGATGATGATGATAGTGGTGCGCAAGGAGAGTCCCTAATCCTGAGCTTAACTTAAGATGAATATGAATGCGATGACCATGTGATTTCGGGGACCGTTTGGGCCTTAAAGCTTTCCTGACATTTGTCTTACAGGTGAGGAAAAACCCCGATAAAAACCTCAGTTATTAAATATTATATTAAGACATTTGCATCTATTGTAATTAAATGGGTTCCACAATGTTTTAGTAAAATGTTTGATTTTTTACAAGACCCCTCAAATATTTAGAAAAACATCATGCATTAGAATTCTTATAATGTTAATACAAAGGGAGAAAAAATATTGTTGTACCTCATGCGTGAAATTACAAAAAAATGAATAATTGCATGCATTTTATTTTTTATTTAATAAATTACTACTTCAATCATGAAACCCGTGCACTACTTTGTTACGTATTATTTTTAGGACATGCAGTAAACATTTGAACCTCCTAGGACAAAAATTGTGAATTCCATTCAATTTTGAATGTACAAAAATGCAGTGAAAATAAAAGTGTGGAAAAACAAGTTTCAAGATTTGCATGCAGTTTAAATACAATATGTAACATACAGGTCTAATCAGCACTTTATGGCACTTAGAAGCGTCAAAGGCCTCTGAAACTTTGCCAACATATACATTAGAGTATAGGATATTTTTCAGTACAAAAAAACAAAAAATGCCAATGTTGATCTCAAATGGTCAATTTTTCACCCATCACCTCCCTTTAATATATTGACATGGTAGAAGGAAGATCGACAGACCCAGACCAAGATGGTTTTATGATGTCGAGGCTGATCTTACAAAGGCAGGTATAAAATGATGGAGACTGAAGGCTTCGGATCGGAATGATTGGGTAACTGTCATGAGGGTGGTTAGGCCTAGACTTAAAGGACCCATATGCCAATGATGATGACGACGATGACATGATTATTATGATTGAATAAGCCCTGGTAATGAAATAATCCAGCATTTACCTTGACCAAGTATAAAAAACACGAAATAGTTTGGTCGCCACTGAGATATGAACTGCGGATATCCTTGACTACGTTTGCAAGTTAGTCAACACTTTCGTTTATTTGGTTTCCCTCCTGAAAGTGCATTGTTAATTCCGCAACACGCGGTCGTCAAATTACTCAGAATGTCAAGTCACGTGACATACTTGCTAATGCGAAATACATTGTCTGCAATTCCTTTATCTTGTCAGTTGGGAGGAGGATAAACAAGCGATGTATGCGGCATTTCTGTCGCAAAATATATAACTCGCCACATCAGGGAATACACTTTTTTCTGTGTCGTCTCTTCTACTTCATTTAGGTCAAAACTTATTATGTAAATCATAAAACCAATCGTCATTATCTTCCTCTGAAACTTTATTTTTTGTCCAATGCCATCAGGTTATCTTGTGACATTTCTGGCATTGGCTGAATTGTAACCCACTTCTGAGGTTAGGGGCTTGGAAGACGGAGTTTCATTATGATGGGTGATATATGATAATGAAGAACCAAGAGAGTCATTAAACCTAAAGTTAACGTAAATTCCAGGCCATGGGTGATCACAGAATTAAATTATCTTTAAGAAAAAATCCTGTGTACTGATCGGGAATCGAATCCACGGCCACATAAACTGTAGTTAGAAGCTCTACCACAAGGCCATGAGATTGGTATCTTCAGAAACTTGATTGATGTAACGATAAGAGTGGAGGTAGATTATACGTTTTTTTTTGTTTTTGTAATTAACCATTTATACCACTGATACAAGTATTAGTGCCAGTTAGATTCGCGACATGGAGTGGAAGCAAGTCATCGACCTGTGAAATATAATGTACATATTCTCTAAATTCTAGCGCATGGATTTCTCTAATTTACAGTTAGAATCATAATTTACCTTTGTCATAGACGTTGAAAATTATATTCTTATATCTTCACATATTTAAGACATCTTTAAGAAATTTGATTTTTTCTTGTGAAAATTGTGAATTCAAACTTTATTTTAACAGAACTATGTTGCCGTAAAATGACATTTTTTTCAACATTTGAGAGATTATGTACATGACCCTCTACCAGCCGACAATTTGCTTCCAGTCCGCCACGCGTTCTCGGTAAATCGGTTAAATAGTGACATATATTCTGTAGATATATTTGAATAGTTTTATTGCATGTTCCTAAGAACGAATTTCTTCTCCTCCACGATAAATAACAGTTAATTTAGAAAACTAGTTATGCCTAAATAAACAGAACTGCAATAACTGGACGATCTTTATGATGCCTGAGTTACTAAAGCTAATTTTGTAACGTGTTGTATACTTTTCGTATATGTAATGAAATTGATTTATTTTTAAATTGTGCACGAAATGAATTTAGCCTATTATAAGTATCAGGTCCTTTAGAAAACAAAATTTCTGATCATAAATCAAGATGGATGCAACATTTTTATCGAATGGATACCCAAGTACCATATGTCAAGATATCAACCTGCAGGAAGAAGAAGGCCAGGACGTCTACTCAAAAGACTTTTGGATGGTATTTTTATTAAGGCCGAAACAGGTCAACAAATGAACTAAATTCCTGAATGGACTCTGATTATGAAGATGATGATAAATAGCAGATTATTCGATTCGGCCAAAACCTATTGAATAATATATAATAATATTCTGTGAATTAGAATAATTTAAAAGCATTTTATAAATTTGTTTTGGAAGTCTTCACTCAAGTACGATTTGGTCTTAAACATTTCAGTACATCTGTGAAACCTTCATTCTAATATTTTTAACTTCAACTATTTTGGCTGATCATATCTTTTTTTTAACTTTGTATTTTTGTTTACAGGCTTGGTAAGTTCATCAAAACGGACGTTCTCCAGTTTCCACAGAAACGAAAAAATTGGCGTGTAGCTATGATTACTTTCCGCACTAGTGTGGTAAGTAGAAACAAATGTATAAAACTAAAAGAGTTTTCTTGTATTGTAAAACTACCTGTCTTTGTTTAGAGTACTAAGATTTTAGCATAATTTCTATAATTGCAAGAGACCAGTTTTCTTTCTTACCGCATGTCACTTCCCGCTTTTTTTTATCGCGTTTTTGATTTCTTTTAAGCACCAGATAAACATTTGCTCCTGTTTTTAAAATAATATAACATTTAGAATGTACTGTTTTGAAGTAAAGTCTTAGCAATTAATTGTATTTGATGTAAATTAAAGTTTTTGTAGTCCGGGTGTCGCATTTAAAGATCGCGGAAGCCTACCAATTATGAATTATCAATATTATGTTAATTTGCATTGGAAAATATGGCGTATATTTTATGAATAGGTTCGGTAATTTTATTATATAAACTGTAGGAATGATCGTTTAAATGACGTATCTACAGATGTTTGTACAATTGAGTATTTGAAGTCCGATTATGTACTCCTTTGTAATCCGATTAGGGATCGGATATGTCTTGGATGGGCTGCAGCACAGATTTCTGCAGATATTACGTGCAGCAACGGTTCATTGAACTGTATATCATAATTTCCATTTGGGCATTGACAGGACTTGGAGTAACATCATTCAAGATCTGTGTCTCTCTTGTATTTATATGTGTTTTTAAATACGAGTATTAACTCTTTGTCAAGAAATAAAATCAAAATGTAAACCGTCTTGTTGTGCCCGGCGCAATGCAAGGTTAAGAGATGAGAATAGAGGAAATCTCTATTAAGTTACTGAAAATATTTGATACAGGACGATGGTGGCTGGAAAATATTGTCCATACATCACAGGGGCAGGTGAAATGAAATTCAACGAAGTGTATGGAATGACTATTAAGCAATGATGGAATTAAGTTTTAGGCAGGAGAAGATGGGAGAAACCCGAAAAAAACTGCTTGACCCCGATTTGTTCACCACAAGCCCCATATGGACCGAGCGAGACGCAATCTCCGGTCCTAGAGGTGGGAGGGCGTGCTTCTAACCTCTTGCGTCACGGAGCTGCCTTGTCAAGAAGTACGCATATGTATTTAGCTGAAGTTGAAAATGATATATCTTGGTGTTGGTTTCGGAGTTGACTTGTTAAATGTGGAAATCGTTTTGCATCTATGCAATAAACACTAGCGTTTCCAACAGAAAGGAATTCAACTTCCTATAGCCTTAATATAGCTAGGTCCCGGATTTCTATGCATTAAAACACTTAATAGGCCTAATATCCATTTTGCATATGTTAAAAATTTAAAAAAATAGATTCTGACTTCGATATATATATATGCGTAGCATTTAAAAACGGCAGATTTTTTAACACGGCCTTAGTACATCTTAACGCTTCTCTGGACGAAATTTCAAGATAAGTTTAGGAATGTAATGGTTAACAATTCCCTTTTTAGCAAATTAAAGGATCTTGGGATAGTGGGACGTTAAGATTCAAAATGTCAGCCGACTGTTGCCTTTATCCCCCATGACATGCGTCTGGTACATATTTCAGTGCGAGGCTGAGTAGACTCCAGGCAGAGCGTTTAAGTCAGTTTAAAATTCTAGCCCCACCAGGATTATATCCCTCGACCTTCCAGCTTGTAGAGTACCGGTACTGCTTTAACCAACTATGCTGCTCCGTACCCCTGACCTTACTTTGTAGATTCAAAAAAAAATAGTATGTATATTATAGTATTAGATAGGCAATGGCAACATTGTTATATCATCACAACAATTATTTAGGTTACTGTTGACATTACGAACTTTATATATAGCCTCTTGTCAAGTCAACTATACTTTGCCAAATCCTTGGAAGCACACTCCATCTGCAGCACCATTTCTGGATATCTCTTTCACTGATCGATCTAGAGGTTTCTCGGTATCAATTCTTGATTGAAATCGAATGATTCGTAGAGGTTATTTGTTCTTTGAGAGTAAGTTGTAGTCACAAGGGCTCCTGTCTGTTGAATTTGGTGGATGTTCGAATACTTCTCAATGTCACCTTCTAAAGGAATTCTACTGAATATATTTTTAGGGCGGTATTACTTACTAAATGTGAGAAACAGTGAATGTATTCACATAATATTGCTATTTCAAGACTTTCAATATTGCAGATTCATACAACAAAGACTGCTCAACAACATACCACAAGATTACAATGGTCACCATTAGGGTCACTGATTTACCACAGTGTTGTTATTATTTATAGAGTACCCTAGTATATCAGTTAACTCTCTAGCTGGCGAATTTTTTTTTCCGGAACCAAACCTTAATATTCTAGTAATCAGCTAAGTAAACCAATAAAATCGGACCATTAGGAATGGGGGTTGAACTGAAATCCGATTTTAAAGACCGAAGTAGCATCCGCCATTGACACTGTATAACTAATTAACTCACTCACTGGCTCTATCGAACCCCGTAGGTTCATGGCCGCGCGGACATAAGCTCTTCATACATCCCTATCCTGAGCTAATGTTTTCCAATCATCCACTCTATAATCTACTTCCCTCAAATCATGGATAATCTTATTCTTCCACCTCATTCTTGGTCTATCATCTGGGCGTTTTCCCTCTAGTTTCCCTACAAAAAGCTTCCATCCTCCATTCGTGCCACATATCTTGCCCAATGCAGTCTACGAGACTTAACTGTTCTTATTATATCTGGCATCCTGTACATATCATGTAGCTCAATATTATGTAGTTTTCTCTATTCATCTGTCTGTTCATCTCTTTTTGCCCCAAAAAGTTTCTAAGAACTTTATTCTCAAATACTCGTAATCTACTTTCCTCCCTTAAAATAAGAGTCCATGTTTAGCATCCATATAACTGGGAGAATAACTGTTTATATATTTTCAGTTTAACGCTTAACGTTTCAGTTTAACGCCATTGAAACTGTATATCGTCGTGGTGACTGCAATAAGTCGTATGTCACCAAAAATCAGAATTGTGTTTTATTGCATCATCGTAACCAGCATTCACCTTTACACAAGCTGCAAATGGTCCTGTCATCCAGGAATAATATATTTAATATTATAATATAATTTTAATAAGCACCTTAAATATATTATTAATATTTGTAGAGATAATCGGTTTTTTTAGCATACTGAAAAGTGACATACAACCTTTTGCAGTCACACAACGATATGCAATTTAATTAATAATAAATATTCAGCAAACCAGGCTTACTGAGAATTCGCTTAGTTTATGCATTTGAGGCCAGGTCAGTGTTAGCCAATCTGTGTGTAAGTGTCGGTATTATTGAACAAGCTCAATGCTCTGTTTCTACAACTTGAATTTTCTCGTTAAACCACATGAATAAAGCTGTCTGTATTAACGGTTGCGGACGCCCACATGAGAGATGAACGCTGACATTTCATCCCCACTAGACATCAATATTCAAACAACAATCTGCTTGCTTCATGATTGAATGATTCTAATGTTACCACTTCACAATATTATTATACAGCACCTCTCTATCCCACAATCCACGTGCATTAAACAAATATTTCTCATTCCTTTGAGCGCATTCTGAAGGTATTTAGCTATAGTATATTACGATGTGAGGTTGGGAAGTGGTTTTTACATAAGCTAGGAAATATGTAAAAACCAAGCGATAGCGAGATTTTTAATTTCCTTCTTCTTCGTCACGGTTTAGGCTTATTTACTAGCCTGTTCCGGCTCCAAATTGCTGCTGTTTCCATCTTTTCTTTGGTCTTCCCAAACTTCTATTCTATTCTTAGTCATTCTTGTTAATTGTTCTTTTCAGCTTGTTCTGTATTTCACTATTGTTGTGTTTAATTCCTCTACTTTTAGTTGTTGACTTATTTCTGTGTTATGTTTTTGTCTGTTCTTTGATATCGTGCTATTGGTCTGAGGAATTTCATTTCAGCAGCTTGTATTCTGGCAGATTGTTGTGTTGTCACTGTCCATATTTGGGATCCGTAAGTAATAATAGGCACTGCCATTGTCTTGTATAATTTCATTATACAGACTTTCCTGCCTTTAATTTTCAAAGTTCTTTTTAGTTTTCCTGTTATATAATTAAACTTATTTAGTTCGTTATTTATATCTGTTCCCTCCATGGTATCTTTACCTTGTCGTGGTGGAGTGGCTTGCGTGCTTAAATGATCCTGAGAGCTATGCCCGGGGGGCCCGGCGGTAGCCATGCTGCCGATAGGGTTACCCCTGCAGGACGGGTCGAAGGTGATAATCCAGACGAGAAAGAAAATCCTTGGGCGAAAGAGTGACGATCTTTCAACCGTAAAAATACAACCGTCAAGAAGCGCGGACATGGGTTCATCTTGGGGTACAATTTTCCGGAGGTCAACTATCCCCCCATTCTGTTCTCCCGGCGGGGACTACTTTCAGGGAACCCATGCCAAAGGCTCAAACACAGGGACATGTTCCTATGAACATGGAATGTTAGGACTTTATACAATAGCGGGGCACTAGAGATATTAACGCAGGAATTAGATAAATCGCCCTTGGATATAGTCGCTTTACAGGAAGTTAGGTGGCCAGGAAAAGGTAGTCAGGAATCAGGAAGCTTTGCATTATACTATGGGGGTGCAGAAAGACCTGCATTTGGAACGGGTTTTTTAGTCAGAATGAGGATCCTATCCTCTATCCGAGATATTATAGTACTTAGGGTAATATGTTATACACGTTAATTGTCCCAGAAAAACTCTAAATGATGGAGAAACCCCCATTCAAATCGGTGAAGTCATTTTTGAGTACATGAAGGACAGACAGACAGACAAACATACTCATGTTCATTTTTATATATAAAGCAGAAGATTAATTATATAAGTTTTATATTTTCTTTATTAGCATACTATCTATAAAGGGTAATGAGAAGTCCTTAATCCTGTAAATAAATAAAATAATCTAATCTAATCATTATTCAACAATATTGGATTAAAATATGCATGCGACAAAGCAACTAATCAATTGAAATTGATTGAAAAATACTTTTATTCTGACGTAAGCCTTATTATCATTAAGATTTTGAATCGGTATTTGTATCGTTCTTAATAACTTTAGCTAAATGTAGATCTAAACAAAGGCATCGAAGTTATAATATGGTGGAGTGGATATTGGTCGCATAGGAATCAAATGGAATTTCATTAAATTAACTTCACAGATGTTTACACAAAATTTCAGGTTTCACAATAATTCACTGATCCTTCATAGATAATTTGCTGCTAATAAAATCTCTTCCTTCGCAGTTTATTTAACCGCACTGTTCTTTGTACTCGCTGACGAAGACTTCTTGTCTTCGCTCTTGAGATCATTTCATGGCTTCATAACCTACACACTAATATATCTAGCTGGCCCAATCCTCGCACCTCCTTATGTACGCGAAGATACGAATAATTGGAATATCAGTCGAGACATTGCTAGACTCGAAGACTGAAGGTATAGACACTTGCGTAAATTTCGTCGCGGGCTACTGGATCGTGAGTCGACAGCTCATGAATATTCCCCTACAATATCACAGCACGCGGAATTCAAAAGCTAGCCTAACAATGGGTGACAATCATATATTGTAAGAAGTAGCAGAATTCTACTTAAAACCGTTCACAGGTTATTTAGTGATACTGGCTAATGTTATGACAAAAAATTCAATATCCCCAATGACTTATTGGAGAGTAATGTGATATATACTCGAGTAGCGTGCCCTTTAAACCGTAGTACGATTGGTTATAATAGTTTAGGAAGACTATTTAACTAATGCCCCAAATGGGAGTCAATGACCAATCACATTTCAATGATTTTTTATTTACAACCAATCACAGTCGTGTTTCGCCTAGAATTTACCAACTAAAGTTTATCATAATAAAGAAAGCATCTCCTTTTTAACATTCTGAATAGGTCATAGCATTATTTTGCAGTGACTGACTCTCTAAGAAATACGGCTACCAGATTATATATATATATATATATATATATATATATATATATATATAGAGCATGAATGTCAACATGTAGCGCATGCGGGAGTTAATATAAAACATATTTGTAGCAATTGATTATTTTTTTATTTTTATTTTATTTTATTATACGACCAAACAAAAAGAAACCACTGTTTGCACCTTCTTAAATATATTCTTTCCCAGGTAATAACATTCCAGAAAAATATAATTGTCATATTTACATCATAGGACATCAGAAATTAATTAATATACAGTTTCATGTGTTTCATTTTTTCTCCACTAGAGTGCATTCTTACAATATTGCGTTCCTTTGGCAATAGGTAATATGATCTGGTTGCAGTGATGAACAAAAGAAGCAAATTAAGCGTATCAATTGTTTCTAATTTGTTTTCAAACATCGCCGTTTACATTAAATATATACATATTTTAAAATAACTATATTAATTAATGATTTGTAAGTAAACAGTTTAATTTTATTCGTTAAATAGTCCTAACAAATGCCATTCTTGATTTCCAAATTCTCTAGATAAATTCACTCCTCATTTCGTGAGTCGTTAATTTATCGATAATTTGGAAATCACTCGTGGCATTACTTATGAAAAATAAATCATTAAATAAATGATCATCTTCTGAAATAGGCTACAGATAAAATCAATACAAACAATACAAAAATTCTTCTTCACTTCACGGGATAGGTAAATTGCCTATTCCGCCTCACAGTTGTTCTGTTCATCTTTTCACTGGTCTTCCTACAATACTTGATCCTCTTGGCTTGTAATTAAATGCTGCTTTTGGTAATCTTGTTACGATCAAATACAAAAAATTATATGAATAATAAAACACTCCAAGTATAAAACACATGTATGTGTACTTGTTTGTTAAACATTGTTCAGCACATTGTACATTTTTTCGATTATGTAGGTACAGCATTCTTAGTTTAAAGCAGCTGTTTGAAATGTCGATCGCCATAATCACAACAATATGTATTACCATGATGGTGGAAACGTCAGAAGCAAAGAACTAGAACCAGTTAAACTGAAACCAGGGGAATCGTGTTTTTGGTAGTTACCTGTCAAGTAGGCTACATTACTTCAGCACAATTTATCAGATTTTTATCAACCTCGGTGTATTTGCTCTACTTATCAGGTAAAAGAAACCATATATTTGTTAGCTTTTAACATTTTAAGTTGATAATTTATAATGTTCTGTCCCCGTGATGATTCCATGTCGTTGCCCGGGAATCTACTCATCCCGATCTCCTTGGCATAAATGAGCTGAAGGACAAAAATGGTTATTGTGAGTTATCCGTAAAATATAGACATATTATGCTGTCGCAGACTTTTTTGTACATCTTTTTTTTAGATATTCAATTATGTGTACATTAATTTGGTGCATTTTTTATTATTTAAGCAGCTTAAGCCATTTAAGTCTCCAAAAAGCGACTTTTTTAGTGCACCAATGCACTAATTTTTTAGCTCCGGCTCTCTAGTACGTACGGTAATACGTTATATGCGTTAATTGTCCAGAAAAGATCTTTAAACGATGGTGAAAAACCATTCAAATTCGGTTAAGTAGTTTTTGAGTCCATACAGATAAATAGACAGACTCTCACTCAGTTTTATACAAAGATTATTTTTTTTTTTTTAATTTTTCCAATTTTCCAATTTACCTTATTCTACCTAAGGTATATTGGTCCCGAGGGTAGCGGGTTCAAACCCAGCCGGGGTCGTTGGATACATTTAGGATGGAAAAATCTAAAGAGCAAATCTTCCAGGAGGGATTTTAAGCAGTAGGTCCTGAGTTTGAAGATTTTCAGGCTCGTAGAATATCCTTAAGCCTGAACAAAAAAGGCCCTAAGCAAAATTTACTGATATCCACATTCTAGTAATATCTTAGTTGCCTGCTAGATGTCTCATTGAGCCGGTATGTTGACCGCATGCCATTCATGACATCTATGGGCAAATAAAGTGACTAAATTAACTCGGTCTTGTAACTCCTAACAAAGGAGAGGCTATGGCTGAACATTGGGTTATGCCATTATAGCTAGACCTAAGGTATGTTAGGATAATAGTTTATAAATAAACATAGCCTGTTAATGAACAATGGTACGAACAAAATTAAAAGTGTTCGAAAAATATGGCAAATGAACATGTGGGAACTATTTACACAACAATGTCTAAGAAATAATTTAAAGAGGGAAGCTCTATAGTCCAGGTTGCATTTTTCCAAGTGTGATTAAAGAATCTACTTTTATCTCCAAAATATAGGACAATAAAAAAGTAGGTGACTGACAGTTTTAAAGTTTCACCACGTTTCCGTATTGTACTGTTTTCATCATTTAGATAAAACTTTCAAGTATAAAAATTAGTACCTTATTCTCAATCGCCATCAACTATTAGTACTTTCTTTTTATAAAATACCTATCCAAAAGATGTTTTATCTTCTGTTTCTAATTTGGTACTGACTGTTGTTAACAATGATTTTGTAAGGAGGGCTTTGGTCAGTACCAAACTACAAACAGAAGATGAAACACGTTTTCGAAAGGCCTCTTATAAAAATTAAACTGCTAATAGTTGAGGACGACTGAAAATGAGGTAATAATTGTTATATTTAAAAGTTTTATGTAGTGAACTCAACGGATATTCATTATGTATTTTAAAAATCTTGAACTATTTAGCTATACGAAATATTTTAAAGTATTAACCAAATTTACCCTGTCCAGATAAAATGTGTATAAAAATATAATTAGAGGGAGACGAACTAAACGTACAACCACTTCTTCAACAAATAGAAGAACACAGGAAAAATTGGATAGAACATCTGTAAAGAGTGACAGAGGATAGGATACCTAAGATGGCACTGATGTAAAATCCTGTAGGACGAAGATTGGTGGGAAGACCAAGAAAGCGCTGGGCTGAACACATGTGAGATCGGAACAGGCAAAGACCTAATCCGTGAAGAACAATGATGATGATGATGTAATTAGATGTCGAAAATTTGCTGGTGTACGGTCCGAAACTCTTGGAAAAATATTTGTTTTGTTAATGTCCCTTTAGTGCTATTTCTCCAAGTTATGATTTATATATATATATATATATATATATATATATATAGTAGGACTTTATTAGACAAAAGTAAGATATTTACAATATTATTTACAAATATGGGTCGCACGGGCAGTAAGCCGTACGTGCTGTTGGCAGTCCGTTACAATAAAGTAATAATTGCTACTAGTGTGAAGAAAAATAAACAACAAAAAACAAGCAATAACATTACAATTACATAAAGAAAACGCAATAATATTACAATTAAATAATAACACAATAGCATTATACACTAAAAAAAGCAATAACATTACTATATATATATATATATATATATATATATATATATGACATGATAAAAATAAATGTTTGCACGGGATTTGAACCCGGACCTCTGGATTGATTTTTCTTATGTCACATTTATTTTTCTTATCCAGAGGTCCGGGTTCAAATCCCTTCCGATCATTTATTTTTCTTATCATGTCATATTAAGCTTGCATTGCTCAATGTCAAAAATGTAATTATAACATATATATATATATATATGTGTGTGTGTGGGTGGGTGTGTGTGTGTGTTTGTGTGTGAGTTGAAAGAGGCTATTGTGCAATATAATTAAATTAATGAGAATTATGGTAGAACTTATGTGATTAGGGTATTCTTAGAACAGTGAATCTCAAGTGGTATTTATGGCTGGACAATAGAACATTTACACAGTTGGTAATTCTGTTATATTGTGAAGGTAATTGAATTGCTGTTCTTATTAGAGTCAGTTAAGCGCTTTATCCAATTATATATTTCATTACTCTCCATGCTAATGAGATTAAATACCACCCACAACACAAAAAAATATTATTCCTATAATACATTACATCAGTCAAAATAAATATATAATATTAATAATTAACTATATGACTTATGAAATGCTTTTTGCAGATGATTTGGTATTGATATTTCCAACAGGAACAGATTTACAGTATTCTATACACAATTTTAATATAATTACAAAAAGGTACAATATGGAAATCATACAAAGAAAACTAAAATGATGGATGGCCTTTTGTGGGAAATACCCTATACCTGGCAAAAATTGTCTTGGGCGATGAAATTTTAGAACGAGTAAATGCATTTAATTATTTGAGTTACAATTTAACATTTCAAGATGAAGCTAATCTATCAAAGAAAATCACAAATTTCACAAAAACAACGGGGATAATTAACAGTATAATGAAATCATCTTTAGTACAAAAGAACACTAGATTACGGGTTTATAAGGTTCTTGCAAGACCAGTATTAAGATAATTATGGTAGTGAAGCATGGACAACACGAAGAAGAGTTGAAAGCCGAAAAACAGCAAATGAGATGCGATTTATGCTCCGTACAGCAGGCTATACAAAGTGGGACCATAAAAGAAATGAGGAAATTATGGAAGGGTTGGATGTACAACTCATTCTCCACCATATACAGAACAACCAGAACAACTGAAAAGCCCATCTTCTTTGCCTTCTCATGGAATTCCGTAAGTCATGCTTCGTTACTTCCCCCAAGGTAAAAGATCGCTGGGACGTCCAAAAAGGCGCTGGATGGAAAATTCCTCCTTGAGACCGTAACAGGCCACATGGCCTAATACTTGCATGCATGATCATGAAAGTTATATAATCAATTGCACATTCACTTACATCACTTACTGGAATCAATTAATTACGATATCCAGTTCCCTAAGCATACTATTCAGTTAAGAGAGAGAAGTTGTGCAGTATATTTCTGCACTTCGAAATTCCTAGAAAGTTAGTACTCTTGTTCTGGGAGTAAAGGCCGCCGTCTTGTCAGGTTAATAAATCAGCTGACATCAGATGTCGATATCCTGCAAGGAGGGAGTCTTAACCTCCTACTGTTCCAAGGGTCTCCTAAAGTCTATAGTGAGATAAGTTTACATTTTTATCAATTCATTTCATTGGCACTTCTTCATGTTTGTAGAGGTCTTCACTTACAACACTTTTTTTCTGTCTCGTTTTTAAGATCTACTTCACTGGTCGTCTTCTCTCACACGAATATCCATCAAACGACTTGCATATCTCGTATATACCTCTCTCGAATGGAAACCTCGAGAGGCCGATTCTTTCTGGAAAGATTTGCACACATGCATCTGGAAAATTATCCTTGAATCAACAATGTATATACATGTATATATGAAGCTAAGTGTTTTTAAAAATAATCGTTGTTAAACAGAATCAGATATATATATATATATATATATATATATATATATATATACATAGTGAATAAAAAACTCTACCGATAAACTTTTATAAGTTGTTCAGGGATGTTTTCTGAGTATTTTTTATAAGGAATCTATGATCTCCGGTGCCTCATTACTGGAATAATATCATTGTTTTCGTTTTGTATAATTCAACCTGCAGGAAGAAGAAGACCGGGACGTTCACTCAAAATACTTTTGGGTGGAGTTTCTATTGAGGCCGAAACAGGTGAACAATTGGCCTAAACTCGTGAATGGACTATGCCGATGATGATGATAATGATAATTCAACCATCTTTGTATCTATGATGATCTTGTAGAAGATTTCCGGGCTGTAGGCCGTGATCTCGGGCTTGAAGTTCCCCGACGTTTGGCCAGAGACTGCATCTGGCATTCTCTGGCGTAACGTCGGGGAATTTCAAGCCTCAAGACCACGGCCTGCAGCCCGGAAATCTTCTCCAAGATCATCATAGCAACTCCGGCCATGAAAGCCTAAGTCAATACATCTTTGTATCTGTTTACTCGGAATATGATCGTTTCCAAATTACACTGTTACCCAGTTTAAATTAAAGTGATCCCACAACAGACCCGGAGGCCCTTGGGGTAGTAGGAGGTTAAGGCTTCCACTTTTACTAGACAATCGGCACTTTATGTCAGCCGGGTTGTCAGCTCTGCGTGACGGCCGCCTTTACCCCCAGAACAAGCGTCTGGTACTCATTTCCGTTAGAGGCTGAGTCGACCCCAGGGCCATAGTGCCGCCAGTGGGTTTGGGTCAGTTTAAAAATCCTGACCACAACGGGACTTGAACCTTCGACCCTCCGGCTTGTAGCTCAGTGCCTTAACCACTACGCTACGGCGTGCCCCCACAGTTTAAAGTAATTGTTAAAAATGTCCACTGCCATGATCACGATACATTTTACAGCGTCGCTTCATGGATTGTCGCACACGGTCTAGCATCCTAGGATATTTGAGTACTTCATCAACGGCTCCTACAAACCTATGAATCGGGTCTATACACCTTTCAGCAGGAGTCACTTACATCAGGCTCTTTAAGTGACCCCAGAAGAAAAAAAAAAGTCTATGAGCTCAGATCTGGTGTTCGAGGTGGACATGGAATACGACCACCAGAATCAATAAATTTTTGTTCATCAATGTATTCTCTAACATTCACTGCAAAGTGTTATGTTGCTCTATCTTGTTGCAGTCAAAATAGTTCCAAGTAAACAGATACAAATTTGGGTGTATTAATGCAAAAACAATGAAATTATATATTAACGAGCAGTGGAGACAATGGGTTCCTTATATCTAAATACTTACAAGGTAAACGTCAACCACTGCATACCGAAACCTACCTGAAATATCTCACTGAAAGGCACAAAAAAAATCAGAATCCAGCAATGTTAACCTACTGTACGGAGCAGATGGACTCCCTGTATGAATAAGAGCGGCATGAAGTGAGATGGGACGCGGCGCAAATGGCAGGTAACTAACTAACTAGCTAACTAACTAACTCATTATCACTATCGAACCCGTAGGTCCATGGCCTCGCGGATATAAGCTCTTCACACATCCCCATCCTGAACAAATGTTTTCCAATCATCCCCTGTATAATCTACTTTCTCAAATCATTATTACTGTTATTCTCCCATCTCATTCTCATTTTTGGTCTACCATCTGGACATTTTCCCTCTGTTTTTCTACAAGAAGCTTCCATTCACCTCTTTTATTTCCCATTCGTGTCACATGTCCTGCCCATAGCAGTGTACGAGACTTAACTATTTTTATTATATCTGGCTTCTTATAAAATCATGTATCTATTATGTAGGCAATTAGTAAGGTTTATCCAATCCACCAATTCAGGTGTTTGATTACTTCCCTATAGTTTAAATGAGAGATTTGGCGCTGGATTTTAATACCTTTCAGTTTAAAAAAAACTGACATTTTTGACACGGCCATTGTACATCACAACGCATCTCTGGAAAATAATTTCATGCAATGATTGCCACCTCCCTTGGTAGAAACATCCCTGAACAACTTACGAAAGTTTGTCAGTAGAGTTCGGATTCAATCTGTGTATTAAATATGTGTTACTTTCCCTCTCTTTACGACCGACTACCTTTAACGTTTCGTTAGTAACGTTACGTTAAATTGTAAAATACACATGCGTTTAAGGAGAACGGTCAATATATGCTGATAGATTTCGTGCCACGAGCTATAAAACATAGGTAGGTATGTTTTCTTAATGTGTTTGAGTGGGTTTCTATAGAAATAGCCGTGATAGCACTTGTTGTTCAGTATACTGGTGTTGCTATAAAGGTTCTAGCAGTGAAAATAACCAGAATAAACAACATAAATTCTCAGTACACTCGTCGGCAACTTGTCTTCTACAGATTGTCCAAGAAGCTATGTTAACAAATTTAACATTTTTTCGAAAGTTTCCAGACAATTATTTTGAGATTTAGAAAGGTACGAAGCTCGCAATATGCTACTTATTACCATATTTGGAAGGCGTTATGCGTCAACCGGCTATGCAACATTATGTAAGTTTCGAGAAAAATAAGTTTAAATTTTAAGTCAATCTTCACTATTTATTGTATCCCCAAACTATCAATACTGAATATTGCAAGTTATTTTCCTTGTTTGACAGTTATGCATCAACAATCGAAGAGCAGGAATATTTGGAGCTTAGCTGCATGATGCAAATTTAGATTAACACTTATGAAGACCTGGTTTCATAACTATTTTTTGCAAAACATAGAATCTCTAATAGGACTGATGGCGTTTACCATTTTTCTTTAATAATAAGGCTACACTTAAAGATGTAACGCTAAAAGCGTGCGTACATTTACTTCATGAGCCAATCAATGTACCGGATGACATCAAAATATAAATTTTAAAAACTGGCGCTTAGCTGGTTGATGCAAAACATCGCCCATTAATTCTTGTTTTGAGATTAAAGGGTTTAAACATAATCGTAGCCGATAGACATTTTCATGGGATAAAAACCCTTTATATGTAATAATAATAATAATAATAATAATAATAATAATAATAATAATACTAATAATAATAATAATAATAATTTTTTATTACGAATTTCTGCACAATAGAGTTGTTTTCCTATAACTCATTGTAAATTTTACTTCTCCATACATCCATATTTCTGCATCACTCTCTATTAATCCTCTCGATATCATAGTCTTATGCACTAATTTTACCCACTATTCTTTTGGTCTCCCTTTATTCTGTTGCCCTCCGTGGGACAATCTGCCACCCCAATACTGACTGGAGGATCATCCTCTGTAAATGTAACATGTAGATGTGAGCCTGAATGTAGGCTAAGGTTCTTCTTAATTTGTATTTTAATAGTTCGCCTGTTTCCCGAATTTCATCACACAAACTCCTCTTCTCTCCCTATCTTGTCATTTAATATTCATTTACTCACTAATTCATTTCATATCACCCTTCACATCATCTCATTTAGGATAAATAGTCTGATTTGGCAAATATCAGGTGTTGTGATGATCCAGGGGGACAATACTTCCTTACGACTCTAAACATGTTTTTTTATAATGCCTCCAGTATTGACCTCTTGGACATTTCTGGTGTTCTCTCCTGGCAATGGCGTAATTGTAACCCACTTCTGAGATTGGGGCGCCTGGAAGACGGGGTTACGTTTCCCCGATGATGGGTGATGATGATGATGATGATGATAGTGGTGCGCCAGGAGAGTCCCTAATCCTATGCTTAATCTAAGATGAATATGAATGATGATGATTGCGATGGCCATATGATTTCGGGGACCGTTTGGGCCTTAAAGTTTTCCTGACATTTGTCCTATAGGTGAGGGAAAACCTCGATAAAAACCTCACCCAGAAAAACTGTCCCGACCGGGGATCGAACCCGGGTCCGCTGCGTGACAAGGCAGCACGTTACCTCGAGACGACAGCGGTCGACACTCTAAAAATATGTAAAAACTTGGATATAATATGGCCAAAGGGAGGATTGTAGCCCCTCTTTGACGCCCTGGGCCCAGCCAGAAAGTGACGATATGAGTCTTATCTGAATGACTGATGTCGAAATCAGAACACAATAAGAGACTACACAAACCGTAGGATATATTTAATTTGCATATATTCATAAATAAATTATGAGTTTATACATTATCCGCTCTTTGAGTGATCCTAACATAAACGAACGTCAATTGTATCCTTCCGCCATTCGCTACACGATTACTGTCAAATTGACAGAGAACACGTGTAAAGTACGTGTATATAAGACATATGGTATATAAGACATATGGTCGTTGAATGGGGTAGAATACAAGGTGGCTGGTGTGATTTTTCACAGAACTTGTGAAATAAATTTAAAATAACTGTTTTTTTTTACCACTAGTTAAAGATTTAAAAGACTTGTGTTTTAAAAATTTAGATGACGACACACCAACAGAAGACTCCACTTCTTCAGCCATTTTGTTGCATCAGAATTGACTGAAGCTTGGCTCAAATGTATTATCCATATGTAATAAACTGTTTTAAGTTGTAATTATTGATTAGGTATATTTTAGAATATTATCTATATTTTCAATAGTATTTGTTTCATTCACGAAGAATAAGAAATATATTCATAGGTCACTTTTATTTTAATGAAGGAAACTACTTTTTCGAGTACGTATTGCTTCTACATCGTACATCGGTGTCCATAACCAATGAAAAGTAAGCAGGTCACGTGGTTTTGTTTTGATGAGGATAACTTTAAGAGCGGGTAGCCTATACGTAAGATTGCAGTGTTGTGGGCATAATAACAGTAGCCCATACGTTGTTGTAATGCAATAAAAATGTATAAAGTCCTTTAAGAAGTTGGAAGTTAAGGCTTTCTCTCCTTTCTAGAAAATTATAAGTGTCAGCTGGATTGCCAATCCTCGCGACTGTAACCTTTGTTCGCAGAGGCCAGAATATACACATGGTACTAATTTCCGTTAGAGATTGAAGCTGGATACTTAGATCCATTTTATGTATTAAAATAAATGATAAACTAACTAACTAACTCATGGCACTACCGAATCCATAGATTCATGACCACGCGGACATAAGCTCTTCATACATTCCTATCCTGCGCTAATGTTCTCCAATCATTCCCTGTATAATCTACTTCCCTCAAATCATAGTTAATGTTATTCTCCAACCTTATTATTTGTCAACCAACTGGGCGTTTTCCTTCTGGTTTTCCTACAAGAAGCTTCCATGCAAGTCTTTCATTCCCCATACGTGCAACATGTCCTGCCCATCGCAGTCTACGAGACTTAACTGTTCTTATTATATCTGGCTTCCTATAAAGACCATGTAGTTCGTTGTTATGTAGTCTTCTCCATTCACCTGTCTGTTCATCTCTCTTTGGTCCAAAATTTTTCCTAAGTACTTTATTCTCAAATACTTGTAATCTCCTTTCCTCCCTTAAAGTAAGAGTTCATGTTTCGCACCCATATATTATAATTGGTAGAATAATAGTTTTATATATTTTCAGTTTAACGTCTTTTGAAAGGAGTTGGGACATCAAGTGTCTCTGCAATGCATAATAACACGCATTTCCAGAATTGAGCCTATGTTTAATTTCTTTGTGCATCTCATTCCTATTTGTGATTATTGTTCCTAGGTATTTGAATTCAGCCACCTTCTCAAAATTTCCCTCATTTGTCATTAGCTGTCCATTTCCATTATATAATGAATTTCTAGGTGTGACCATATATTTAGTTTTATTGATATTTACTTCCAGTCCTAATTTCTTAGTGTTACTCAATAGTGTGTGCGTGTTGTCCTTTAGTAGTTAGTATAATAAATGTTTTTTAAATACCCAATCTGCTGCTGAAGATGGAATACGATATGCTGAAAGGCCTGCAGTATTATAATGTTTTTTCATTTGTTGAGGACGACTGACATCTCGGTCTCAGTATCTGAGGTAACGTGGTTATCTTTAGAGTACTTCAATACTTTTGTAATAGTAAAGGGAAAAAAGACATGCCAAATGTAGAAATATAGGGTATATTTCATATAGAGCCTAAAAAACTATTTTTAGGCTGAACTGTGGGGAAGGTAACGTAAAATGTTCCTATAATATAGGAGTAATTATTGTTTTATTATTGTTAGTATTGTAGTTTGTTTGCATGTTCTAATTGTTCTGCGTTTTATTAACCGTGTAGAAGGAAAGAGATGGCCTTAGTCCTGTTCGTAAATTAATTAATCTAAAAACGAGATGTAGAAAGAATGTAATGTTTTTGTGCATCTTGTACACGTATGTGAAATTAATCTTTGTCGCCAAAACTTTGGTTTCTGGGAACGTGAAGCAATTTGTAAGACAATACCAAACAAGGTTAAAACAAGTTTTGTTCACTAGACGGCGGTGTGAAATTGTTTTTCTTGGAATTCATATATCTGTAACATAGTATACGAATATATCATATATCAGGAAGTCTGGTCCGGTCAAATTTCAACTTTTGTGTTTATCCTTCATGTGAAACTTTCAACACAAACATAATTTCTTGGGATATTTATGGTAATTTTTGAAGTTATTATTAACAAAGAGCAAGTTGATGGTCAATTTTTTATAACTTACTCTCTATCTATCGTCTTAGTTCTTTACGATCTTCTAAGAGGAACATTGCGATATCGTGTACTAAAAAGGTAAAGTGATCCCAACACATGCGATAGGAAATCTATTACAAAAACATTGAATGTTTTTTCTAGACAATCGGCACTCGATGTCAGCTGGGTTGTCAGCTCTGCGTGACGGCAGATTTTACCCCAGAAAAAGCGTCTGGTACTCATTTTCACTCCAGGCTCAGTCGAACCCAGAGCAATGATTCCACCACAAAATGTGGATCAATTAAATTAATCCTGACCCACCGGGGCCCGAATCCTCGACCTTCCGGTTTGTAGCGGATTGCTTAACCACGGCGAGCCCCCGATATCGTGTATTATCATAAGTAATGCAACGGGTGATTTCCAATTTATCTAGAGGATTTGGAAATCAAGAGTGGCATTTGTTAGGACTATTTAGCGAATAAAATTAAGCTGTTTACTCACAAATTATTATTTAAATATCCATCCATCCATAGTAATTTCGCCGAGAGCAGGTCTGTCACTGCAATCATAGCATTTTCATGTTCTGCTTTGCAGCTTTACTAGGGAATTGTAGGTGTTGTAGCTTCCCGTTGCTTTCCACACCGGTGAAGGATGAAGGATAATGATGATGATGATGATAATGATAATGATAAGGGTGATGATGATGGCCATATGATTTTGGGGACCGTTTGGGCCTTCAAGGTTTCCTGATATTTGTCTTACAGGTGATGAAAAACCCCGATAAAAACCTCTCCCAGGAAAACTGCCCCGACCGGGGATCGAACCCTATTTAAATATAGTTATCATAAAATATTTATATATTTAATATAAACTGTTATGTTCGAAGACAAATTAGAATTGTTTGGTTATGTTTAATTTGTTCATCACTGCATCGTGATCATATTATTTATTGTCAATTAGGTTCGCAATATTGTAAGAACGCAGCCTAGTGGAGAAAAAAAAATGAAACGCATCAAACTGTATGTTATAACCAACATTATAATTAATAATTATTAATTACTTTTTAGGAAACAACTCAGTAAAATCATTATTTAGAAACACAATTATTGAACACACAGTTATCATATGTGTACGTCGAAGGAATCTGTTCATTTGCTATAATCAACGTATTATTTGTTACAGAGTCAATCACTGCAAAATAATGCTGTGACATGTTCAGAATGTTAAAAATAAATAATAGTTTATAAAAACTAAAACAACACGCTTTATTAGAAAATCGAACTAAAAATGAAAAATAATTTTAATTTCCAACGCGCTTGGAATAAAATGAAAGTGGTAAAAAAAGCATCTCCAACACATCTAGAATAAAACTAGAGTTGGTCAACAAAAAAGTCATCTCCAGCACATCTAGAATAAAACCAGAGTTATCTACAAAATAAATAATTTTACCATCAAAAGCGTGGGGTGCTTTTTATGGTTTTTATGTTTTCTTCTAAGAGACTTTACTTTTACCAATATCTGTTTATTATCAAATATATTAATTGATATAGAGCACCTCACGCTTTTGATGGTAAAATAATTATTTTTTTGTAGATAATTCTAGTTTTATTCTAGATGTGTTGGAGATGATTCCCGCTTGTAGCCGCTCAGGCTGATACCCCCACCCTAAAATTAAAAATAAAGTAGGAATTAAACTTCTCTCAAAAAATAAATAAAAAGTAAAAAATCTTTTTTTTTTGATCACTTTAATTTTATGCCAAGCGAGTTGGAAATTAAAATTATTTTTCATTTTTTAGTTCGGTTTTCTAATAAAGCGTGTTGTTTTAGTTTTTTAAACCGGAATCCCATGAACATTTAATTGCTTACGATATTTTTAGTGTCTACGCAAGAATATAATTATATATATATTTTTTTTAAAATTATTATTAGCTAACATTATTATAATATTTTTGAATATTTTAATATAGATAAATAGTTACAGTTAATCGTATCCTTCTCATATTTTTTTGATAAATTACAATGTGGTAAGTTTACAAAATTGTCATTAATATTTTACAGAATAAGATAAAAATGTAAATATCTTTAAATTCGATACTATTGTAGTATGCGCTAAAAATAATACTCTTCTAAAAAACCCTCCGGGCCGGATTTGAACCAGCGCCCTGACATTATATACCACTACATTCCACCTCTATACCAACTGAGCTACCAGAGGATATAATATTAATTTCTTACAACGATGTCGATACGTCCGCAACCTATTATACCGGTCTTCATTTTTTTTTATGTCCTGATGACCCTGGTCAGGATCTTAGAAAAAATAATGAAATTATTGTATTGTCATTGGTCCTATACAAGTATACAAAGTTTCAAGTCGATCCAATGTTTTTAAGTGGGTGAAAATCGTGTTGAAAGATTCCGTTACATAAATAGGCAGATACAGGTCAAGCTAACATAAAGCATGTACAAAGGAGGAGCTTTTTATTATGGTAAACAGATTTCAAAAAATATCGAGGTGAAACACGACTATCATTGGTTGTAAAACAAAATTCATTGAAACGTGATTGGTTACTGACTCCCATTTGGGGCTTGAGTTAAGTAGTCAGTAGAAATAAACTTACAAACACTAGTATAGAAGGGGGCTTTTTTTTACAGGTAAAGTGTATACTCATGAGCTAATCTGTTATTATTTCTATACCTATATAAACTGGGAGGGCAGATTGCCCTGGCACTGTGACCTGGAAGTTCTATTGTGCTTCTCCAGTATTACTGAATGAATGGAATGAATGTCTACAATGTTGTACAGTTTGTTATGGGTCTTTTTTCATGATCCGACACATCAAGTAATGCACTCATGACTCATGCTGCCAATTTTTTAGTTGGACCCATGGCAGCGAGAAGAGACTACTAATCCTCCCGTTGGCTTATATTCTGTCCTCCCCCTATATAGTTACTCAGGCTTGGAGTCGTGAGGAAGCATATTGATGTGACCCTAATCGGATCCCCATAATCAAGTATTTACAACACCTGCGATTCGCCAAAAAAAAAAAACTTTTATCTAATATGAAGTGAGATGAAGGGTAATATGTAATGAATGAATGAAAAATTAAATGACATGAAGTGGGAGGAAAAGGGAGTGGGAATTACTAGTGAGATGAAATTCGGAAAACGGGAGAACCTCGAGTAAATCTCGTGTGGCCCCCCACCATTAATCCTCCGGAATCGCCAGGATTCAAACCTGCATCCCAGTCGATGCAGCCGCGCATTCTAACCATGCGACATCAGGACGGCCAAATATGTGATTAAGTTCATGAGAAGCTAGGAATGATGTAATCTAAGCCCAATACGAATGGCGTTATCATACAGGGAATAATAAATGTATTTATCCATTTACGTTTTTACAAAATTGGTTGCGGCGGTTGTTCCGATCGGGGAGTAGTTAGTCATACATTTAAACAGTGATGTTGCCGAAGTAAAAAAAAAAAAACTTTATATTCTCAAATTTTATGCCATAAAATACAACCTGGTGGCTTTTGAAAAATTAAAGTGTTTCATTAAGTTATTATTTTCTTGCAGCATACGTTTACTCAACCACAATTTTTGTATGGTATTGCTCAAAGAAATCTCCTTTAAATGCAATGCATTTGTTTCAAGGGTTTGTCAGCCTGCGAGGATCCTTAGAGATTATTTCTTTGTTAGGTTTTCAAATCCATCATAGCAGACTACACTACTAATTTTGAAGATGGGAAAAGTCTCCCGCGAAGGTGTATCTTCAGGTTAGGGGATGGAAAAAATCACACAGGCTAAATCCATACTCTAGGGAGGGTGAAAAAGCACTTCATTTTGGTTTTTGCAAGATATTCAACTACATTTGCGTAACGTGACCTCGCATTATTGTGGTGCAGCACGCAGTTTGTTTTCTGTCCACCAACGTTTGGGTGGCACCTAGTGAAATGTTCAAGATTTCAGATCTTAAAAGTAATTCGCTGATCCTCTCTCCCTATGGCAATGTTAATGTTTTCTTCCGCAAGAGCAGTAACTGGAGGGCCAGATACACCTTCTTTTGAAATTGATTCTATCTCTTCTTTAAAAATGTATACCACCTTCGAGTTGTGTGTAGAAAATAGCAAAACTCTCCATAGTCTCCTATAACATAGATAGACCTGACCTGAAAATCTGTTGAGACGAAAACAGACTCTGAAAGCAATACATTGTTCACCTACATTGTAGCCGTGGACGATACTGAACATGTCTCGACTTACCACTCACACTCACAGAAAGAAACCGGGTGGGATGTACTTGAAACTTGTATGTCTTACACATGACACATTAAGCTATCAAATATCCAACTAACTCTAAACTCGCTGGCACTATCGAACCCATAGGCTCATGGCCGCGCGGACTTAAGCTCTTCAATCCCTATCCTGAGCTAATGTTTTCCAATCATTTCCTGTATAATCTACTTCCCTCAACTCGTAGTTAATGTTATTCTCCCACCTCATTCTTGGTCTACCAACTGGGTGTTTTCCTTGGTTTTCCTACAACAAGCTTCCATGCACGTCTTTCATTCCCCATTCGTGCCACATGTCCTGCCCATCGCAGTAGCTATCCAATATCATAAACCAAATTTTCCATGTTAAATTATGGCTGTAAAAATTATGATTACATTTTATTGATGGGTTAATAATGTCCGAAGTACACTTCTTTATATAATTTTTTAACCTTTTTTTCGCAGAAGACTCCCACCAACGCTATTAAAATATTGGATCCATTTGGCCCCAACAGTAATTTTACAATTTAAACAATTACAGATTCCTTCGCTAAACACTACAATCCTTCTATCTTCAGCTCTCATGTTTTTTAGATTTTGTGTTTATGATTTTGTGTTTATAATTAGATACTAGAACAACTGGATGAATAATTTGCGACGAATGAGTTCAGATAGAGTTCCCAAGGCCATGCTTCGTTATTGTCCAACAAGGAAGAGATCTCTGGGCCGTCCAAGGAAACGCTGGATACAAAATTCATCAGTGAGATCGTAACAGGTTGATGAAGAAGAATTATAGGTATGTAGATATACTTTTGACGGCCGCGGTGTTCCTTGACTTTAGTCCCGAGGGTCACGGGTTCAAACCCTGCCGGGGGTCGATGTATTTTTAGGATGGAAAATTTCAAGGAACAAGTCTTCCGAGAGGGACTTTAACCCATGGTACCGAGTCTGAATATTTTCAGGCTCGTAAAAGAACTGCAAGCCTGAATAAAAATATATCTGTACTAAATTTAACCAACCTTCATCCAGTCAAGCAATAGCTTGGGCCTACTAGATGTTTAATTGAGGCGATATGCTAACAACATGTCACTCGTTGACATATGTAGGTAACTAAGCGTAACTAAATTAGGTTATTAAGAAACTCCCCTATAGAGCACCCGTGTCCCCACTTGGGACGTATGGGGAATATGCATAAATATATAGACATATTTTTATTGTACTATTGTTGAATGTCCTCTGTACACGTCAGGGGAAGATCGTTTGGTCTACTTCTGCCCAAGTAAATATTCTTTGGTAAACCTGACAATAGGATAGGTAATATCCACAAGTGGTTGAACGCGATCTATTTTTATTTTTCCTGAACAAAAAGAAAATAAATTTGTCTACAAATGTAGTCTAGTAGTAACATCGATAGTTCAGATGCAGCGGGCCCAGGTTCCAACCTCGGTCGGGACAGTTTCCTGGGTGAGGTTTTTACAGGATTTTTCCTCACCTGTAAGACATATCATGTTCACCTCGTTCAGTATAAATGTTTGAGTGAATCTTTGTCATACCTTAAATAATTGTGTTGTCTCGAAGATGGCCCTGGCATTGAACTAATCATTTATCCAAAGAGACCCTTCATATTCTTGTGTGGAAAGAAAAGTATGTGATATATAGAATTTAAAATTCTCTTCCGATATGTCGTGCCCCTATAAAGACTCGGATGACGTGGGCATGTAAATGTATCTTCAAAGGGAAAGGCTAAACAAAGGCAAATAAAGAAGAAAGAAAGGAAAGAAAAGAAAAGACAATCGCTTTCAAAACATAATTAAAATTGAAAAAGAACAAAATGAAACAAATGAAAATAATAAGTTAGTTTTAAATAAAATTAGAGCATCGCTTCAAGAAATATCTGGTAATTATTAACAGTTTTGTAGCCGCTAATTGCATTATTCGTAGCAGTTGTCAATAGCCTTAATTTCCTGGCTTTGCGGGAGAAAAAGATTAAGAGCCCCCGTTTCTTGAGCTCTTGTAATTAAAGCAATCTGTTGAAATTGTTCTTTCTAATGAGCTAATTTGTAAATGTCTGATTAACTTGCGGTAAATTACTTTAACGGCGTTCTAGATAGGTAGCGTTTAATTTAATGATGCTAATATCTCAGATCATTAGCGTCCACTTTAAACCTGGGGATGACACTTCAAATCTGGCCATGATAGGATCGACAATCTTTTCTCAAAAGCCTCTCATTTTTAAGACTGAGGTTCTTTTACATGCCGTAAATTTTAAACACATGTTCGCTTGCACTTACTTCTCTTCCAAAGGAAGCCATACTTAGGATGTTTATATTCTTAAAAATCCGTCGATCCCTTTGGTGTTTCAGCCCGCAAACCTCAGAGTCAGAATCTATTACGAGGTTCCTCCTCCTCCAACTATCAAACTATTACTGTTAATAATAATAATAATAATAATAATAATAATAATAATAATAATAATAATAATAATAATAATAATAATAATCCATCCATAGTAATTCTGCCCAAAGGCAGGTCCTTCACTGCAATCATAGCATTTTCATGCTATGCTTGCAGCTTTACTAGGGAATTGTAGGTGTGGTAGCTTCCCGTTGCTTTCCACAATAGTAGTAATAATAATAATAATAATAATAATAATAATAATAATAATAATAATAATAATAATAATAATAATAATTAATACTAATAATAATGATAATAATAATAATAATTAATAATGATAATAATAGATAATATTAATAATGATAATAATAATTAATAATAATAATAAAATAATAATAATAATAATAATAATAATAATAATAATAATAATATGAAAAAATTGAGATTGTTCTCATGCAAATATTTTTGTTGTATATCTGTTAAACCTCTAGCAAGCACAATTTTTTCCAGAATGATGCTCGGCATACGGCCACAATTAAGAAAATTAAGGCCTGACAGTTCGTTAAATATTAAATCAGACCATTATTAGTAAGGGTTTTTCTGACGCGAAAATTGAAATATCATTCTAGCGGCCGCTGTATTCATATTTTGCTATGAAATTTCATATTTACGATTGAAATAAAGCAAGAAATGTGTGTATACGCTTGCGACATGGTGCTCTCTTTCGGGAGTTTCTTAACGAAACTAATTTAGTTAAGCTTATTGATCTACATGTGTCAAGAGTGAGATGTGATTAGCACATCGTTTCAATGAGATATATAGTAGGCAACTAAGGTATTTCTTGGATGGATTAAGGTAGGTTATATTTTTCACATAGCATAAATTACATACAGTTGTTGAAGGGTCAAAAACTGAGAATATGTTTTGTTATCGTTTTCAGTTTATTATTTTAGAACTCAACTTTTTTTGGGATATAACAATATTTTTAAATCCTATAAGAAACAGTAAATTTCAGAATTCCTTAGATTTGGACAGGATATATCTTTCTAGAATTGCCATCGCTGCCATTAGAGGATCAATTTCAATTTTAAGAAACCATATTTACAAAATTACTTTATAGTATGTATACTTCAATTAGGCCTACAAGTTGATTTTTTAAATGTATTTACAAAATGTATTTCATCAATTACAAAAATTAATTGTTTGTATCACTTTGTCCTTGAGGCAATCCTCTAATGAGGAAAGTTTTATATAATAAAAAAAATTAAAGATAAAGGCAAAAAAATCAAGCCAAATATATTAACTTTTTATTCGGCTAAAACAAGAAGGCAATTCTCAAAAAAATCCAGCGAAATTCTATCTTTAGAAATGGAATTTACATGATAACAATAATTTAAAAAATGCTATTAGCGACCAACTTGTTTGTTAACTCATATTGTAATCGGATACAAACGGTTTAACAATTAACAAAAAAAGCTGCATTCAGCAAACTAACATTAATTCGACTTGATAGCAATTAGCTTAGTTTACGCTATTTCTGCATAGTTGACAAGTAAACATATTTTTCTTGGAATTGCCATTGACGTCATTTCCAATACAACCCGCGTAATAATTATTAAATTTAGTTAGCAGGTAGAAATAAAATAATGACATATGACTGACGTATATGGCGATGTATTATAAAATAGTACATTATTTGATATGATTATATTATTGACAGAAATGTTAGTAAAGCCACATTTATTATTGTTAGAGTGTTTAATAATATATTAATGTTCATAAAATAATTTCATTATCACCAACCTCATGTATGTCATGTTTCCGCATTCAACTGTTAGATTGTTATAATTTACTAGCTGATACCCGGCGTGCTATGCTCCGCCTAAATAAATTACATGTGGTTTTATGTTTAGTTCAATAAGTGAAAAGAAAAGTGATTATACATTTAAATAGTAATTATTTATAGATACCCCGAGCTGATTACACGGCGTTGACCGGGAATGTACGGTATTTATCCCGATGTTCTTGGTACCTATGACCTGAAAGACAAAAATGGTTATTGTGAGTTATCCGTAAAAGGCATATATATGCTATCGCGGACTCTTTTGTATAATTTTCTTGAGATATTCAATTCTGTGTATATTAATTTGGTGTATTTTATGGTTTAGGCAGTGAAAGCCATTTAAGCGTCCAAAAAGCGCCTTTTTTAGTTCACAGATGCACTTTGTTTTTAATTTCCGACCATACAGTATTTGACAATACATTTTTGGAACATTTTTGGACCAAAGAGAGATGAACAGACAGGTGAATGGAGAAGACTTCATAACAGTGAACTACATGATATTTATAGGAAGTCAGATATAATAAGAATAGTTAATTCTCGTAGACTGCGGTGGGCAGGACATGTGGCACAAATGGGGAATGAAAGATGCGCATGGAAGCTTCTTGTAGGAAAACCAGAGAGAAAACGCCCAGTTGGTAGACCAAGAACGATGTGGTAGAATAACATTAACTATGATTTGAGGGAAGTAGATTATACAAGGGAATGATTGGAAAACATTAGCTCAGGATAGGGATGTATAGAGAGATTATGTCCGCGCGGCCATGAACCTAAGGGTTCGATAGTGACAGTGACTTAATTAGTTAGTTTGTTATATTACGTATGGTCTTATAGTAATATGTTATATTGGTTGATTCTCCTAGAAGAACTGTCTAAATGATGGTGAAATCACCATTAAAACGACGAAGGAGCTTTTGAGCCCATAAAGGTCACACAAATAGACTCACACTCACTTTTAAATAAATAAATATATATATATATATATATATATATATATATATATATATATATATATATATATGTCCACCGCTGTGGTCTCGAGATAGCGTGCTGCCTTGTCACGCACGGGCCCGGGTTCGATTCCCGGTCGGGACAGGCACCTGGGTGAGGTTTTTTCGTGGTTTTTCCTCACCTGTAAGACAAATGTCAGGAAGCTTTGGTCCCAGTGGTCCCCGAAAATCAACCGGCTATCATCATCCTTATCATTATCATCATCCTTTATCGGTGTGGAAAGCAACGGGAAGCTACCACACCTAAATTCCCTAGTAAAGCTGCAAAGCATATCATGAAATGCTATGATTGCAGTGAAAGACATGCAATCGGGCAGAATTACAATGGATGGATATATATGTGTGTGTATATATATACGAATGTATATATGTCTGTCGGTCTGTTTATCTGTCTGTCGTTTGTCCTTTATGCATTGTTACATCATTCGTCCGATTATAGTGTGAAAACGTGTTTTTGAGAACTTTCATGGATAACTCATAATAACCATTTTTATCTTTCACCTCATTGATGACAAGAAGATCAGGATAAGTAGATTCCCGGGATACGCCGGGTAATCAGCACGGGTATCTTAAAATAATTACGATATAAATTTATAATTATTTTTCTTTTTACTTATTCAACTAAACATAAAAAACACATTTAATTTATTTAGGCGTAGCAACGCACGCCGGGTAATAGCTAGTAGCTTACCCGGCATTACTCGGTCGTTTATTTATCCCAATCGTATTTACATCAGTGAGCTTAATGACTGATAACTATGAATTCAATCAATTTGGACATTCAGCTTTTCACCCCGTCTCATTACATGCAGATGGGGATTAAAGTTGGACTTAAACGGTATCTTGGAGTGTCATTATTCATCTCAATATCTCCGAAAAATATGTATTCGACTGTAGTATCATCCTGCTGAGAATGCTAGGAGTCAAATTTTGGCTTATATGTCATAGGGACTGTGACCAATGTGCTTAAATACCCCAAACATGTTCGGTTGGACACTAATAACGTTAAATTGTTAACATGTCTGTAACTAAAACAGCTGTAACTAAATTATATCTTAATAAATATGAAAAACAAATAAAACTGATAGTTTTATTTTTATTTAATTAAATAACTAATAACGTTAGTTATTGGCATATATTTTTCACTCCTTCTCACCCCTAACGTCTTATTGCGGTTTTAGGTGTCACAAACTGGGCTTATGTGACATCTGCACTGTCATGAATCTGCTTTGTGTCTCCGAAACTATGGATTATACACTATTAACAGTAATTTTAGACATATTATTTTTCACTTCTCATCCCTAGGGATTTTTGGGGTTTTGTGTGTGAAACTTGGCCTTACGTGACATCTGCACTGGCATAAATGAGTTTATCGACTCCGAAACTATGGATTGGACTCTAATCACGGTCAATTTAGACAAGCTATTTTTCATCCTTTCTCACCCCTCTAAGTGTGCCAGGGCTCAGACTTGGACTTATGTGACATATATAATACAATTAGCTTAGTGATTCCGAAAACTATAGATTCGACATTAAGCTCGGTCAGCGTTGTCACTTTATTTTTCACTCCTTCAGGTTCCTTCACCTAGGGGCTAGGGGTCAAATACATTGCCTCTGCTTCTTATACAACATTTTTGTTCACCTATTCACCCCTTGTCCACGGCTGTGGTCTCGAGATAGCGTGCTGCCTTGTCACGCAGCGGGCCCGGGTTCGAAACCCGGTTGGGACAGGCTCCTGGGTGAGGGTTTTTTCGGGGTTTTTCCTCACCTGAAGGACAAATGTCAGGAAGCTTAGGGCCCAATGGTCACCGAAAATCATTCAGCCATCATCATCATCCTTTTCATTGTCATCATCAACCTTCACCGGTGTGGAAAGCAACGGGAAGCTACCACACCTATAATTCGCTAGTAAAGACCTGTCCTCGGGCAGAATTACTATGGGTGGATAGAATCACCTCTTTATGTTTATACTCACTTCCATTCATTATCCTCCCACCATAACTTAAACACACGGTCGAGATAAAATTTAACTCTAGCTGCTCCTCTACATAACATCTCACTATTCCTCATCCTTCCTTATTTCATACCACCTGACTCTGGAATTCGTTCCCCTCATATATCAAAGACTGCCGGACTCAAAAGCAGTTTAAAAAAACTCACTACATATTTCCTTAGACAATATAATATATAACCTTGTTCCATGTATGAATTTATTATTCCCTTTATATTTTAAACTTTCTTTACCAAGTCAATTAGTTAATCAAATTATAGGCTATTATTATTATTATTATTATTATTATTATTATTATTATTATTATTATTATTATTATTATTACAATTTTTCTTTATTTCCCTTGTCAACTTTATATTGTGTAGCCTATATATATATTTTGTCTCATTAATCAACATGTAGATAATTCATAATTGTTATTATATGTATAATTTAACACTGGTGAAGTGGAAGAGAAGACCTTACGGTCTTAACTCCTTCAGATAAAATAAATAAATAAATAAATAAATAAATAAAGAGTTGGACTTAAATGTCTTGAGGACTGTGACAAATCAGCACAACAACCCCCGAAAACTATGGATTCAATGCAAATCTTGCCCATTTTTAATTTCACTTTTCACCCCTTCTCACTCTTTAAATTTACAAAATGATTAATTTGGTACAGTGAGCCCAGAAAATGAAATTCCAACCCAGCATTATACTTGTACGCTTAGGAAAACCAGCGAGAAACATCAGTCAGTTTGGTCAGCATCGGAGTTCGAATCGAGTGCTTCAGAATATGAATCTCAAACACTACCGCCTAAGGTAACTTGTTTGGTAAAAAAATACGTGGTACAGTAAAACTTGTTCAAAGCGGAATCGCATGAGACAATTTTTTCCATATTAGACAAATTTCCGCATTATAAATAATATAACTTATTAATATTTTTTTTTTCCAAATGCCCCAGGTTTGTCTTTCGACATTCCTGGTTTCTCTCCTGGCATGGCGTACTTGTAACCCACTTCTGAGGTTGGGGCGCCTGGAAGGCGGGGTTACGTTGCCTCGATGATATTATGGGTGATGATGATGATAATTGTGCGCCAGGAGAGTCCCTAATCCTAACCTTAACGTAAGATGAATATGAATGATGATGATTGCGATGGCCATATAATTTCGGGAACCGTTTGGGCCTTAAAGTTTTCCCGACATTTGTCTTACAGGCGAGGAAAAACCGCAATAAAAACCTCTCCCAGAAAAACTGTCCCGACCGGGGATCGCACCCGGGCCCGCTGCGTGACAAGGGAGCACGCTAACCCGAGACCACAGCGGTGGATCTTTGATTACAGAGTAACGTATATGTCTTTTTACGTACCTTGGATTAACTGTAGTTCCGCTGCCATTGAAAAGTGAAGTATAGTATGTAATGAGCGACTTCGGCGGTAACGCGCGAAAAAACAGTCCCATTTCGTGAGCGTTAAAAATGTATCTTAGGTGCGTATCCTGAAATTGAAGTATGCAGTTTCGGTTTCCGTTCACTAACTACACTTCCGTACACATCCTTTGATTCTCCACAAATGTAATTCCGTACTACATTGTGTCGTCTTTTTGAAACTCTCCAGTCAACCTGAAGATTCCTTGAAATAGTTATTCCCTAGGGATTTAGCAACAGCTAGAGCTTGGCTTTGTAGCATCGGTCCGGAAATTTGGAGATTTATCTTCAATAACTTTAACTTTTCGTTTAATGATAATAAGACATACATTTTAGCCACATTTATTTCGTAAATTCAGAACGCTACCTGTGAAAGATCGGTCTCAGAACTTAAACTAATTTAAGATTTTCTAGTGCAACGTTTATTTGTAAGACAGGTATCTGTATATCGCATAACGGGTGTGCAGTGAGGCCGAAATAAAATTTCAGGAAGGCCTACAAGTATACTTCATCCGGCGGCAGGAATCATTCCGTATTGTTTTTTTTGGCATAATGGAAATTCAATGAAGTGTAATCTAATTTATTTCTCTGTGTTTCCGCTTTATAAACACGTTTTCATGAATTGTGTAGAAATATCCTTCCGTTTCCGCATTGAACAGATTTCATCTTATGCAAAATAAATACACGTAAAATTACTATTATTTCGCCGGGACCAATACATTTGTTCACATTGGACATATTTCCGCATTATTCACGTTCCGGATTAAACAAGTTTTACTGTATTATCGAACACTGTTCACTGGCTCCGCATTCATTATGGAAACTATTAAATTCATTCATATCTTATTATTTTTACACAAACACAAGAATAGTTGTCATTAAATGTAGAATTTTCAATATATACAATTCTATAGTTTAATAATAATTATTATGCAAGTGTTTATTATTGAACTACAGATCACAGTTGTGGTCTAAAGATAACGTTTTTGTTTCTCAAACAGGAAGCCAGAGTTCGAATCCTGATCGAGTTAAATTTCTGTTTGAGGTTTTTAAGTGTTTTCGGAAATTGTAAGACATTTGTCAATAAATATCTATTTACTAATCTTATTTTCATCTCTTACATATAAGTAATCCATAGTTGCATTTCTACCCACGTATTAGCTTCACTCTGTAATCTGCCTGTTAAAATAAAATATATGTTAGATCAGGTAACAAAACTGTCACATTCATTCAATTGCAATGATCAGTTGGATAATGGCGACATATATTTTAGAAGATGTTAATTAAAATGGTACATATTTGATCTCTGGCGACACGATTTCTAGTTTGTTGGATAAATTAAAATTATATAAAAAAAAGGTTGAAAGTCAGAGAGCGAAATGAAATGATATTTCAAAACGTTCATAAAAGGGAATAAAAATTCCCTTGAAATTAAATTCACGTAGCAAAATATATCACGTTACGAGAGACACTCTGCAATAATCCCTCATATATTTTTACTTTAATATTTTTCTTTGACGAGCACTCTTACAATTTTTTTTTTACTCTCCAATTAAAAAAAGTCAGAATTCAACCCATTGCTTTAAAAGGCTATTATGTGCCAGTTCACATTTACTCCTATTATTTTGTTAGGGTCAGAAAATGGACATGTTAGTGCACTCCAGATTAGTTTACAGTTTATTCGATAATGGTGCAACTTAAGGTAAAATTGGCAATTCTGTGACTAATGTAGGTGGACTCCTAAAATAGATTTCCACCTTTATGATATTTACATTCGGGGAGTGCATGTCGTTCTATATCTCAAGAAGAAATGGTTATAAAGAAGGTAAAAAGTAAATCACACACACACACAAATATATATATATATATATATATATATATATATATATATATATATATTTATATACAGGTGTATCAAAAAGGATGGCGCAAACTTACATGGTTGAAAGTACACGATGATAGAAGCAACAATGTCCCAGTAAGCACGGGTCCGCAAACGAGCCGTTTGCGAATAATTACGAATGTATGGTTACAAGCCGCCACTAACTTCATTGTAAACATCGACCTAGTTAGTACAAATTAATTTGAATTTAGACATTAGTATTAATTTTTCATTTAATTTTGTTCACATTTCACAGTTCACTTTACTTATGGATTGCCTGTCCAAGGAGGTGTTAGAAGTGTCTTCCTTGCATCTGTATGCAATACTGTGCAATGAATGTCGAATTCGTTCGAAAACCCCTGGATCATTTCTGAATTCTTGACAAGCATCTACATTCTCTGCTCCAGTTCTTCAACCGTGTTAATGGGTGTGCTGCACTTCGCTTTTGAGGTGACCCCAGACACAAAAATCCAAAGGATTTAGATCAGGTGATCTTGGAGGCCAAGGTAAAGATCCGCCTCGACCTATCCACGACCTATCGATGATGTTACAAACAATGACGTCAGTGGCGGCTTGTAACCATACATTCGTAATTATCTCGCAAACGGCTCGTTTCCGGACCCATGTTTACTGGGACATTGTTGCTTCTATTATCGTATACTTTCAACTATGCAAGTTTGTGCCATCATTTTTTATACACCCTGTATATATATATATATATATATATATATATAAACATTGTACTTTGTAATTCCAGAATGTTGGATTTATTGATGACCGAGTATATTAATTTCTATTGTTAAGTGTTGTTTACATATTTTCTTAAATTCACGTATTGGTCAGAAGGTATTTATGTTGAATTAATTTGTAATTATTTTCTTCATTCAAGATTTGACTCATAATTTATATATTAAAGATCTTTTAGTTAAAAGGTGTTTGTTTGCTGTCCAACTCCCTATTATATTGCTGCTTAGTACTAATTCCTAAGTTATAAGCTTTCTCAAGTCATATTAGCTCCCTTTTCCTTCTTGCTCTCATGATTAAGATATCGTTAGGAATCAGATACTACTTTATAGATTACTGGAAAGTATTTAATACTTCATAGTAATTAAGATATGTTACGTGAACAGCATATGAAAGATGGATCAATCTTTGCCTCTCATGGGCCCGGGCAAAGGATTGTAGATAGCATTTCTCTTTGTGAATCATTTAAGTATCATAGTAAAAAAAGTATGATATTGAGGAGAACCCAAAACAAGTGAGAAAATTTGGAGTTTTTAGCTTTAAATAGCCCGCACAGTTATTTGGAAGTTGAAATCACAGTTCCTTACTATTGATATAGGTCCTAATAACACATTAAAAATTAGAACTACATGACCTTTTGCTGGATCGGATGTGGTTAGGGCATCGATTTTTATTTATTTATTTATTTTACCTGATGGAGTTAAGACCATGAGGTCTTCTCTTCCACTTCACCAGGGTTAAATTATACATACAATAAGAATTATGATTGATACATAATAGATATATACTACACAATATAAATTAGGCAAGAGTAAGAAAGAAAAAAATAGTAATAATAATAATAATAACAATAAAAATAATAACCTATTATTAGATTAAGTAAATGGCTTGATAAAGAAAGTTTAAAATATAAAGAAACAATAAAAGGTACATGGAACAGGGTTATATATTATATTGTCTAAGTAAATATGAAGTGAGTTTCTTTTTAAACTGTTTTTGAGTCGGGCAGTCCTTGATATACGAGGGGAGAGAATTCCAGAGTCGTGAGGCTGAAACAAGGAAGGATGAGGAATATTGAGATGTTCGATGTAGAGGAATAGCTAGAGTTAAATTTTCTCTCGATCGTGTGTTTAAGTTATGGTGGGAGGATAGCGAATGAAAGCGAGTAGAAATATAAAGGGATGATGTGCTATAAATTAAGACTATAGAATTGTATAATGAGAAGTAAGAGTTGTAACTGCCTATTGCCATCGTTCCATATACAAACATTTCAATAATATATACCACGGTATTTCTTTTGAAATCTTAAATTTTAGTACATAAAAATCAGCTCCATACTTGACTAGTAGGAAATACATGCAGATCAAAAAATAATTCTAGAATTAAACATTCAAAGGTTGTAAAGGGATATTGGCTGAGGTAATATAATGATTTTTATGCAGGGGTAAGTCATGTGGTTGTTTCAAAGATGCAGCGACCTCGTTACACGAATCCAACCACCCTCCCCTCGCAAAGGGATTGTACACGTTACAGAATGCTGGGAGAGACCCTAGGGGACCGTCTGGTTCACTATGTGAACAATTTACAGAATTTCAAGCAGGAAATTCTCTCTTAATACCAACTTTACAAAATAATGTCATAGCTCATGTTCTTATTCTTCTTAAATCTACTGTCTGTTAAAAGTTCCACGATAAGGTGTTGAAATATTATAACAAATAAATTATGAAAGTTCTGGAATTAAATACAATATTTTTTTAAATGTGCAAATATAGTTTTCGAGTAGTAGGTCTACCCTACTAAATTGTTATATTCACAATTCAGTGTCTAATTTTATTATGAATCATTTTAAATGAATAATTACCAACTTTTATTACTTTATTAAGCTTGTTCAAACTGGTGCAATCCAATAAAACAGATATTTTCTGATGGAAAATTCTAATATGGAATTATTCTTCATAATTAATTAATAATATTATTAAAATTACATCAGTGAATTTATACACAAAACAGATGAAAACTATGCATATTATATATATATATATATATATATATATATATGAATGATATGAAAAGAAAAATGAATGCTTGAGTCGGGATTTGAACCCGAGTCTCTAAACTCTGTACGTTTAGCGCTCTAACCAACTGAGCTACTCAAGAATTCCAACACAAGCATACATTTTTCTTATATATGTAGTATTCTCAATTCACACAAGAGGTAGTGGGAATTCGTTCCAACACCATCTAGTGGTGAACATAACAGTTAAGCAATTTTTAAGAGAATATTTACTTTATAGCAGTAACGCTTGTATATTTAGATGTTATAACTATATTTTTTGACATTTGGCAATGAAGGCAAATATGATATGAAAAGAAAAATGAATATATATATATATATATATATATATATATATAAAATATTGGAAATAATACAATGAAAATTGGGCGATGTTATGCATCAGTCGGCTAAGTGCCATTAAAAAAGAGAGATTTTCATGCCATTTGTTGCAATGGCTCATGAAGTAAGAGTACGCACCCTTTTCGAGTAAGACGTTTAAATATAGCCTTGTTATTAAAGAAAACATATATACGCTATTATTTCTTATGGAGCAGAACTTTAGCTATTAACAACAAAAACAAATAAGTTTGTTTTGGCAACGGAAATGGATTTTATACGAAAGGCATCAAGAATTTCAAGAAGAGAAAAAAATAGAAACTCATTATAAGAGAGAAAATGAAGATTGAAGACACTATTTTCGATTATATTAAAACTCAGGAATTAAGATGGTACGGACATGTCCAACGAATAGAAGAGGGTCGGCTACCAAAATGTGTTTTGGAATGAAAACTTAAGGGTAATACGACGAGGCAGAGGAAGACCTAAAACTTCTTGAGTCAGAGAATATATTTATACATGAAGGAGAAACATTTACAACCAGGAGATTAGATGGACTGACAAAATTGGGTATTAGACATCGGAAGATGTCAAACACTTTAATTAACCGATGATCTCTCTAATACACTATCAGTGCTATCAGAGATTCCATGTATTGAAACAAACAGCTATGAAACCAGATCTTCATAAATGCTAATCTAAATTTTGCAGCATGCAACAAAGCGTCAAATGTTTCCGCTCTTAGATTGTTGATGCATAACTGTCAAACAAGAAAAATAACTTGCAATATCCAGTATTGTTAGTTTGGCGCTATAATGAATAGTGAAGATTGACTTAAACTTCAAACGTATGTTTTCTCGAAACTTACACAATGGCGCATAGCCGGTTGATGCATAATACTTACTTACTCACTGGCACTATCGAACCCGTAGGTTCATGGCCGCGCGGACATAAGCTCTCCATACATTCGTATCCTCAGCTAATGCTTTCCAATCATTTCCTGTATAATCTACTTCCCTCAAATCATAGTTAATGTTATTCTCCCACCTCATTCTTGGTTTACCAACTGGGCGTTTCCCTCTGGCTTTCCTACAAGAAGCTTCCATGCAAGTCTTTCATTCCCCATACGTGCAACATGTCCTGCCCATCGCAGTCTAAGAGCCTCCGGAAAATTTTACCCCAGTTGAACCCATGTCCGCATTTCTTGACAGTTGTATTTTTACGGTGAAAGATCGTCACCCTTTCGACCAAGGTACTTTTTTCGTTTGGCTTATCACCTTCGACCAGTTCGGCATGGGTAACCCTATCGGCAGCAATGCTACCGCCGGCATAGCTTTCAGGATCATTTAAGCACGTAAGCCACTCCACCACGACAAGGTAAAGATACCATGGAGGGGATTGATGCATAATGCCGTCCAATTATGATGGTAAAACATTGTGTATTGGATTATGTAATACAAAAACAACTGCATGGGCGTGACCATGTGTAAAGAATGACTGAAGAAGGACTATCGAAGAAATTGTTTGAATGGCTACCGATCGAGAGGTTGAAGAGAGGGAGACCAAGTGCTACTTGGATCCAGGTTATAACAACTATAAGAGAAATATTAACTGAAGGGCAGTGGAATAATTAGAAAGGCTGTATATCATATTTAAATAACTAACTCTAACTAACTCACTGTCACTATCGAACCCGTAGGTTCATGGCCGCGCGGACATAAGCTCTCCATACATCCCTCTCCTGAGCTAATGTTTTCCAATCATCCCCTGTATCATCTACTTCCCTCAAATCAAAGTTAATGTTATACTCCCACCTCATTCTTGGTCTACCAACGGGGCGTTGTCCCTCTGGTTTTCCTACAAGAAGCTTCCATGCACGTCTTTCATTCCCCATTTGTGTCACATGTCCTGCCCATCGTAGTCTACGAGACTTAACTCTTCTCATTATATCTGGCTTCCTATAAAGACCATGTACTTCACTGTTATGCAGTCTTCTCCATTCACCAGTCTGTTCATCTCTCTTTGGTGCAAAAATGTTCCTAAGAAATTTGTTCTCAAATACTCGTAATCTCCTTTCTTCCCTTAACGTAAGAGTCCATGTTTCGCATCCACATAATATAACTGGTAGAATAATAGTTTTATATAATTTTAGTTTAACGTTTTTTGAAAGGAGTTGGGACGACAATAGTCTCTGTAAAGCATAATAGCACGCATTTCCAGAATTGAGCATATGTTTAATTTCTTAAATATATTATTTAATTCATAGAACATTGGGTACCGAAATATATGTTTACATTATTAAATCGGTATGTATTAGACAAGGAATACGGAATACTGAAGAGTGTTACATACACGAAGAGCTATAATGGAAGAGACTGAGTATAGAAGACTAAAGTAGTACGGACATGTAATAAGAATTAAGAATGGGAGAATAGCAAATGCTACACTTAGGCCTACTTGGAAAATTGAAGGAAATAAGAAAAGAGGGAGATCGAGAGTTACATGGAACCTTAACGAGAAGAATAATAATTTTTTAATAGGATTTATTTTCTAAATTACTGTTTTTTTTTAACCAAAGTAATTTTACTCTTTCAAAAATCCCTGTCCTGCGTATATCTTCTTCCGTCAGTTTCATTCTATTCATACTTATGATTCCATCCATTTATTGATCCTATATGTCTTCCTCTACTTCTGCCTTTAGCATTACCGTACATTCCAAAATCAATTTTGAAATTCTGTCTTCTTTGATTCTCTTAATATGTCCAAACCATCTCAGTTTTAGTTCTTTAATTACCACAAGGATACTCTTATCCACTTTCATCAACTCTCTTAATTTTTGGTCTCTAATTATATCCACTCTTGATTTGCCTTACCGTTCTACGCCGGTAGTCCCGTTCTGTAGCCAATAATTTACTTCCATGTGTGTATATTGCTTGTCTTATGTCCAAGTTTAAGCTTCATATAACATTAAACTTTGAACTAACGAATTATAAATAATTATTTTATTTTATTTACAATATTCTTGCTCTAAATAATTTAATTCTCTATACCAATTATTTTATACCTGTACTTAATAATAATAATAATAATAATAATAGTAATAATAATAATGATAATAATAATAATAATAATAATAATAATAATAATAATAAATCCATAATAATTCTTCCCGAGGGCAGGTCTTTCACTGCAATCATAGCATTTTCATTCTACGTTTTGCAGCTTTACTAGGGAATTATAGGTTTCGTAGCTTCCCGTTGCTTTCCACACCGGTGAAGGATGATGATGATGATGATGATGATACTGAAAACGATAATGATGATGGCCAGATGATTTTTCGGGGACCGTTGGGCCCTAAGCTTCCTGACATTTGTCTTACAGGTGAGGAATAACCTCGAAAAACCTCACCCAGGAACCTGTCCCAACCGGGAATCTAACTCGGGCCCGCTGCGTGACAAGGCAGCACGCTACATCTAGACCACAGCGGTGGACATAATAATAATAATAATAATAATAATAATAATAATAATAATAATAATAAACTAATAGTAATATATCCAATCAAAGAGCGACAAAAAATATGATAAAAAAAATAAAGGGAGGGAATTAAAAATAAGAAGCGGAGAACAAAGAAGGAAAGGAAGGGAAAATAAAAACGAATGAAACAAAAATGACAGAATGAAAGATGAAAAATAAGAGTAAATATGAAATAAGTAAAACAAATCAAGAGAAAATAGAGAAATTGAAAGGGAAAAGAGAATGAAGGATGAAATTCGTGTTTATATAGATATTATAAATATATTTTTGACATTTCGCAATGAAGGCAAATATGATATGAAAAAAAAAAAGAATGCTTGAGTCGGGATTTGAACTCGAGTCTCTAAAGTCTGTACCTTTAGCGCTCTAACCAACTGAGCTACCCAAGAATTCCGATACAAGCATTCAATTTTCTTATACATGTAGAATACTACATACATTGAGAATACTACATGTATAAGAAAATTGAATGCTTGAATTGGAATTCTTGGGTAGCTCAGTTAGTTAGAGCGCTAAAGGTACAGACTTTAGAGACTCGAGTTCAAATCCCGACTCAAGCAATCTTTTTTCTTTTCATATCATATTTGCCTTCATTGCCAAATGTCAAAAATATATTTATAATATCTATATATACAAGCGTTACTGCTATAAAGTAAATATTCTCTTTAATAATTTGCTTAACTGTTACGTTAGCCGCTAGATGGCAGTTGAATGATATTTCCGCTACCTCTTGTGTGAATTGAGAATACTACATGTATAAGAAAATTGTATGTTCGTTTTGGAATTCTTGGGTAGCTCAGTTGGTTAGAGCGCTAAAGGTACAGACTTTAGAGACTCGAGTTCAAATCCCGACTCAAGCATTCTTTTTTATTTTCATATCATATATATATATATATATATATACGTAGAGAGAGAGAGAGAGAGAGAGAGAGAGAGAGAGAGAGAGAGAGATAAACAAAGAGGGAAACCAACTAGAAAAATATGTAGAAAACAAAATAGAGAAGGAAATGCACAGGAGGAAGAGAGTGCAATGAAAATGAAAACTGTATGAAGTTGTTAGTATAATATTGGTTTGATAATGTTGGCAGCACACATCATTAACAAATACCTGGAGTAATTAAGTGAATGGTGTAGCATGTGAGGGGGTGCAAAAACACACTTTAATTTAGTAATAGCATCTCTGTATACGCGGCGTGAAAAAAAATGTTTATAATAACTACATTCACTCATAGTGGACAGATTAGAAGATTTATGTTACACATTTCTACTCGGCAATGACACAAAATGCTTTAATGAGACAAGAGACTTAGGCCTAATTACAATGTATTATTCATTGTAACTGATTAATATGCTAATTGTATTTGTTCACCAGACTGGAGTGATAATATTATACGCATTCTAGATCTCACTATACAGCTAATTCCATAACACATGAAGCTTAGAATTACAAGCACAGTAATCACTTATTCAAGTCTTCAATCAGGAACCAGTTACATAGCTAGTTAGGAATAATTTCTTATTAATTTTTTTTAATGTTTTAATCAACAACTAAATAACCAACCAACATTACTGGAACTATCGAACTAGTAGGATCATCTCTGTTGTGGACAAAAACTTTCAAAACATCCTTTCAAATAACTTTAAACTCAATAATTTAATAATTTGAATATTCTTATCACAAACAGGAATGAGATGCACAAGGGAATTAAACATCAATTCTAAAAATGCGTGCTATTTTACATTACAGAGACTTTTGACGTCTTGGTTAATAGTATTCTATAACCTCATTCTTATAGAATAATTGGTTTCCCTCTTTGTTTATCTCTCTCTCTCACTCTATACGTATATATATATATATATATATATATATGATATGAAAAGAAAAAAGAATGCTTGAGTCGGGATTTGAACTCTTTAAGTAAGAGTCCATGTTTCGCATCCATATAATATAACTTGTAAAATAATAGTTTTATATATTTTGAGTTTAAAGTTATTTGAAAAGAGTTGGGACGTCAAACCAAGATTTAATGGAGGTAAATTTTACAGGGATTACTAAAATATTAGAAACTCAAATATATAAAAATATTATTTTACAAGTTATATTATATGGATGCGAAACATGGACTCTTACTTTAAGGGGGGAAAGGAGATTATGAGTATTTGAGAATAAAGTACTTAGGAAAAATTTTGATCCAACGAGAGATGAACAGACAGATGAATGGAGAAGACTACATAACAATGAACTACATGGTCTTTATAGGAAGCCAGATATAATAAGAACAGTTAAGTCTTGTTGACTGCGATGGGCAGGATATGTGGCACGTATGGGGAATGAAAGACGTGCTTGGAAGCTTCTTGTAGGAAAACCAGAGGTAAAGCGTCCCGTTGGTAGACCAAGAATGAGGTGGGGAGAATAACATTAAATATGATTTGAGGGAAATAGATTATACAGGGAATGATTGGAAAGCATTATCTCAGGATAGGGATGTATGGAGAGTTTATGAACCTATGGGTTCGATAGTGCCAGTGAGTATAACACCATTCTTATCCTAAGTAATGGGACCTTTCCCTCTAGATTTCAAACAAACAATTTGAGTTCCCTCTTTCATATCCCATTCGCTCTTCCTACCATTATAAGTAAAGTTAGTTAGTTATTATTATTATTATTATTATTATTATTATTATTATTATTATTATTCGTCACCGTTTAGACTTTTTGATAGCCTGTCATGGGAGCTTGTAAGTATTTTTAAATGTCCTCTGAGTACGGTACTAACGTTCTGCAGGGTTAGTCCTTTGTTGGGGCTGCCTTCTTAAAGCCTTTGGACTTGCTTCCTTATGTGTTTCCCCACAAGGAGGGTTACCTCTTGCGCCTTCTCTCGTCGAGGACTTCACTCTTGTTTCCCTGAGCTGGGTCTCTTATTTCATCCCCAGAGATTGGGTTGCCACTTCAGCCATTTTCGCCGTTCCGGTATTTCTGATCTCCGCCGTGTCTGCCGTTGTGGACTTCCGTGTTTGCAGCTTCCCGTGTGGTCGTTGCTTCCAGGTTGCGGATTATTCTTAATTCCCTCTCCTCTTACATATTATTATTATTATTATTATTATTATTATTATTATTATTATTATTATTATTATTATTATTATTATTAGGTTTATTATTATTATTATTATTATTTGCGATTGAGCCCATATAGGACTACGCAAAGTATTTAGAGGTGTTTCTTTTGACTCCATATTTCCCTTATTTTTTGGCTATGGGCTTTCTTTCTCTCTTCTGTCCATGTTAGTACCAGTTTTATTCTTGGGGTTTTTCATCTTTATCAACCAGCCATTTGTGAACCTTAATTCTAAAGATATATCTGTTCATGATATCTTCTTGAGTAATTCCTGCCATTTTTAAGTCCTTTTTCACTTCACCAATCCATTTTATAGTATGCACTGGTGCTTTATTTATATTTGCGGATAATTCCAGTATTTGTTTTGAAAGTCTATTTGAGTCTATTCGTTTAATACGTCCATTTTAACCTTCGTTTTCTAATATCACTATGAATGTCTGTATACAATTTTATTTCCTTTTTAATGTTGAGTTTATATGCTTCACCTATGACTTGAGGACCTAAAATGTTTCTTATAATAATAGTAATAGTAATAATATTAATAATATTTTTTTTATTTTTATTATTATTATTATTATTATTATTATTATTATTATTATTTTATTATTATTATTATATGAAAAACAACTAAAATGGCACGGGCATATTAGACGAATGGAGGATGAAAGATTACAAAAAAATAATGGAATGGACACCATCAGGAACGAGAAGGAAAGGGACGACCAAATCTCACGTGGATCCAAGGGATTAGAGATACTTTGAAGGACTAGGAAATGGGGGAAGAAATGTGTTTTAATAGAGACGAATGAAGAGAAATTATAAAGCGAAATTGAAGACAAATCATTGATGCCGGAAAAATGTATCAACATTGTTAAAATATTATTATTATTATTATTATTATTATTATTATTATTATTATTATTATTATTATTATTATTAATGTTGTTGTTCTATGTAAGGACAATTCCATTGTAACAAATGTCATTTCACCCTTTTTACACGCTTTATATTAGCTTGACCTGTATCTATGTAACGCAATTTTTGAACACAATTTTCACCCACTTAAAACATTGGATCGACTTGAAACTTTGTATAGTTGTAAAAGACCCATGACAATACAATGATTTCATAATGTTTTTTTTTTCTAAAATCCTAGCCAGAATCATCAGAAAATAAAAAAAATAAAATCCGGTATAATAGGTTGCGGACTTATCGACTTTTTAGTCAATCGTTGTAAGAGCTCAGTTGGTAGAGCGGTGGACTGTAGTGGTATATAATTTCAGTAATCCATAGATCGCTGGTTCAAGTTCGGCCCAGAGGATTTTTTAGAAGAGTATTAAGCAATTAAATTTTCATGGGATACCGGTTTATGACAATCAATTAAACTAAAAATAAAAAAAATAGTTTAAAAAACTAAAACAACATGCTTTATTAGAAAACCAAACTAGAAAATAAAAAATAAATAATATATAAAAAACTAAAACAACACGCTTTATTAGGAAACGGAACTAAAAAATGAAAAATAATTTTAATTTCCAACACGCTTGGGATAAAATTAAAGTGGCCAACAAAAATATCATCTCCAACACATCTAGAATAAAACTAGAGTTATCTACAAAAAAAAGTAATTTTACTATCAAAAGCGTGGGGTGCTTTTTGTGGTTTTTACCTTTTCTTCTTAGAGACTTTACTTTTACCAGTATCTATTTATTATCACATATATTAATTGATATAGAGCACCACACGCTTTTGATGGTAACATTATTTTTTTTGTAGATATCTCTAGTTTTATTCTAGTTGTGTTGGAGATGATTTTTTTCTTGACCACTTTATTTTTATCCCAAGCGTGTTGGAAATTAAAATTATTTTTCATTTTTTAGTTCGGTTTTCTAATAAAGCGTGTTGTTTTAGTTTTTTAAACTATTAATTTTTTACTTTTTTTACTTTACGAACTGGATATTTATAACAATTTGGAGATTAAATGTTTTTCAGATTAATTAGAACCTTTATATTATAATGTTCCTTATTTTATCTGATATTTTGTAAAGCATATCGTTTCAAGTTTTAAACTACTGTATGCCAATATGTATATTGCATCCCTCGCAGTTATTTACATATATACACAATGTAATTATGCATTGTGTGTTAGTGTTGTTGTATCATTAAACACAAGTGTAATTGTTGAACCCTTCATTTTCATCTTCTTTACCGTTATTTAACCAATCCCTCTTTATCTCTTCATTCACCTGTCTGTCTGTCTGTTTATCAATTCATCCACAAACAATATGGATTCACTCCCACAAACCGTTATAATTTATACATTTATGGACTTGAAAACCTAGCACAAGAAACCCTAAGGGTCAAATACAGGGTTATATAAAGTCCAGTATATTTCTGGGAAATAGTGATTTAGAAATAAAAAATTGCATGGATGTGTATAAATGTTTTTTTTCACGAGACTACCATCAAAGTCAAAGCAGGTTCCCCTACGGTTCACAGTCTCTCTGAAAACTTACGTAACGTAGCCACAGCGATCGTTGCTCATGCATCGTGTACCTGTTGTTTCAAATTTTCAAGCTGGCAACCTTACTTTTGAATGAAACCAAGAAATAAAAGTCCAGAGCCGTAAGATCAGGCGAACGGAGTGCTCAACTGCGACATGATCCTCTTCTAATCTACCTGTCTGGAAATGTGTTGTTGAGGTACTCTCGAATTATTAGCGCAAAGTAGGGTGGTGCTCCGTCTTGTTGGAACACCATTTTAGCAAGAATACCATCCAGCATTATTTGAAACTGTAGGAAAAACCTCCAACATATCCTGATAGTTTTATTTGTTGCTTAGACGGAGGATGAATGCTAATGAACTGCAGGATGACTTCACGGACACTTTTCACTTTCTCTTCAGTTGGACTCTTTGTCTTCTTTTCATCCTTTACACCCCATTCACATAAGACTTTGTTAACAAGGATTTGGATATTCCCTCATGTTGGGACTCGACAGAAATGTCATAAAAGATAACTGGTGGCATTGGAAATAAATAAATAAATATATGTACACAGGGTGCGGCATAAGTCAGTTAACGACTGCACATGGTAGCAAGGAAAACAAATCAGATTGGTTGAAACTGGGGTTTGAAAACGGGACCTTCAGAATATAATATGTTACACTATTACTTACATGCTAACAATGGAGGACACTTTGAATAGTTTCGGTAGTTGTTTTTTGTATACATGTTGTAAGCTACAGAAAATAATATTTGGAATTTCGGTTAACTAACTTATGCTGCATCCTGTTTATCAGTCATTCTATATCGCTATATGTATGCATTTATGCATCCACATATACATACAGTGGGTGTAAAAAATGATCGTAAGTTCAAGATTTCTTTCTAAAAATCCAAAACATTTCCAACTGATATAATAATTATCCATCCATCCATCCATAGTAATTCTGCCCCAAGGCAGGTCCTTCACTGCAATCATAGCATTTTCATGCCATGCTTGCAGTTTTACTAGGGAATTGTAGGTGTGGTAGCTTCCCGTTGCTTTCCACACCAGTGAAGGGTGATGATGGTGATGCTGGCCATATGATTTCGGGGACCGTTTGAGCCTTAAAGTTCTCCTGACATTTGTCTTACAGGTGAGGAAAAACTCCGATAACAACCTCACCCAGAAAAATTGCCCCGACCGGGGATCGAACCCGGGCCCGCTGCGTGACAAGGCAGCACACTACCTCGAGACCACAGCGGTGGACTATAATAATTATAATACATAATTTTATATGTTTCATGGAACAACATATGTGCGAAGTTCTACAACAAGTTTATTGAGTTGTTTCTAGTGGAACCATCGTGGCTGTAAAATCGATATCACCAAATTGTGCATGTACACTAACCATGTATGTACACTAACTTCATCATTCCTATCCTAACAAAATAAATTGCATGCATATTATTTACTGAAGTGTACACTAATCTGATGTACACTAACACTAATTTAAAAAAGTACAGTAACGCTAACCGAACAAAATTAAGTTAATTTATTGAAATGTGATGTGGAATTAATTGCGAATGTTGGTAACACCGAGTTTGTGGAAGTTATATTCAGCATTCACGCATCGCACGCATGTGCACTGCGGTTCTGAAGAACTTTGAAGAAATCCATCCACAGCAATTCTGCCCGAAGTAAGGTCTTTTACTGCAATTTCTTGCTATGCTTTGCAGCTCTTCTTCTTCTTCTTATTCTTCACTTCACGGGCTAGGCAAAATGCCTGTTCCGCCTCACACTTGTTCTGTCCATCATTTCACTGGCCTTCCTACATTCTTTTGCTGCTTTACTAGAGAATTATAGGCGTGGTAGCTTCCCGTTGCTTTCCACACCGGTGAAGGATGATGATGATTATAACGATAAGGATGATGATGAAGGCCGGATGATTTTCGCGGACAGTTGGGTCCTAAGCGTCCTGACATTTGTCTTACAGGTGAGGAAAAAACTCATCCAGGAGCCTGTCCCCACCGGGAATCGAACCCGGGCCCTCTGCGTGACAAGGCAGCATGCTACGAGACCCCAGCGGTCGACTGAAGAAATGATTGCGTACGTAAATAAATATTTAATAATTATAAAAAAAAGTTACAAGACCGTTGTAAAAAATTTAAAATGGTACGAAAATTTAGTAAAAACTGATGAATTATGGAGAGTAACAGAATTACAAGAATGTAGTGTGAAAAATCAAGTGGAAATTATTGTGTAGTTGAGCCAAATTCTTAACTTCACATGAATAAATGCAGTTCTGTTTTGACGTGACTATATGTTTCGTTTCTAGTTAAAATGGTGAATAGATATTTATTGTGTTGTGGTATCTTTGCCTTGGAATCTCTCTTAGTGGAAAGTTTGAAGAGGTATTACAAAGACTGTGTTAATCCTAATGTCTTTGATGTTGAGTTCTCTGATATTGCTTATTCCTGTCTTTACAGTACCAGAGAGGTTTCAGCTCCATGTATTAGAAGATTAGATTGTTAAACTATTCGTCTTCCAGGATCAAAAGTACTAGGGTAATGTAAGATTATTTCGTAATACAGTCCATGATGTTCGTATGCTAATTTATGTCAGAAAGATAGATTATATCCTGGTTATTCTTTTTACCTCAGTGAGGAACTATATATATATATATATATATATATATATATATATATATAAACTCTGCAATTAAGATGGTACGGATATGTCCAGCGAATGGAAGAGGATTGACTACCAAAATCTGTTTTAGAATGGAAACCTGAGGGAAGACGTAGCAGAGGAAGACCTAAAACCTCCTGGAGTTAGGGTATATGTTTATAAATGAAGGAGAAACATCTACAACCAGGAGATTGGATGGACCGACAAATTTGGTTATTAGGAATCGGACGATGTCAAAGACATTAATCAACCGATGATCTATCTATATATAGGGAAGTTCGGGTAATGTGAACCCTTCTGTTTGAGTGGACCATGTTAATATCTTCTTTAATTGGTGCTGCCCTCGAACAGAACATATTTTAACTTCTTCTCCTCATCAACTTTGACGGATTCAAGATCAGTTTATTTTATTCTTTGTGCGAAGAAGGATTTATTTGTGATATTATGAAAATTACCACTTTAAAAGTTTCTCAAGCTAAGAATCAATTCTTAATTTCTGCTAAATGTATTATTTTATGTAGATGCTGTTTTAATATACTGACGGGTTTGCTTTGATATTATGTGACATGTTGGCTGTATAAAATAATTAAACGTAACAAAGGAATTCGGTTAATGTGGGCCCTCCATGAGGACCTGGGTCCACTTCACACGAATACGTATATTTTATCAATGAGGATGCTATCTGTAAAAACCATCCATTTAATTAATTTTATTTAATATCCTTGTAATTTTACTAAACCCAAAGACCGTCGCTTTCTGCAGTTGAATGACGTGTGAATGTTATAATCAACAATATTTTTTCATAACATTAAATAAATATCAACGCTTTTTAATTATGATCAGTCATAAATATTTACAGATTAATCTGTGCCTGACCGTATAGATTAATAGAGTAAATACACTTAAAAATAGACTAAACGCTAAGGTTTATGGAGTTTAAAGTGGTCCTTTCTTGTAATGTAAAAAAGGTTTATAAATTATGAGGATGTTTCCATATTTGAATAAAATAACAATGCTATTTCATAGTTACAACACTAATGGTAATCACTACAATTAAACAAAATTCAAATCCCTTAATTAAAAGAAGAAAAACAACAAATTCAAAACAGGAGTCCAAATTACCCGAAGTTCCTCTATGACAGGAAAATAAAAACAAACACCGCCCTGCTCAAGCGTTTATTTTTCTTTTCATGTCACATTTGCCCTTCATTACTAAATATCAGAATTTAATTATGTCATCGAAAAAAATAAGTATCATTGCTATAAAGTAAATGTACTCTTTAAAATGCTTTCTTGTTATAGAAACAACTAGATGGCATTGAGTCCGTCGTACTATTGCCTTACGTGAATGAGGAATGATAAATAAATGTTTGTGCTAGGAGCGTGGGTGGACTAATGTTAATGTCTGTGACGTTTAGAGTTAGAAGTCCAGAGTTCATATCCAGGCTCAGGCGTTTTGCTTTTCTTTTCATATCATATTTGTCTTTCATTGCTAAATGTCAAAATTTAATTTTAACATCGAAATTATATAAATATATAACTCTGAGTTAAAAAATGGTAAACGGGGTTTCAAAGTTGTTTAATTTTCCTTACATTTAGATTTCCCGCGTCATGGATTCAAGGTCGGCCTCTGGCCGCTAATTCCGACGTTTCGGCATGACCCAACATGTCATTGTCGAGGAATGATAGGTTTAAGTCACATATTTAAGTCTTATATAAGCAAATACGTTGAGTTTTCACTGTGGTCGGTTTCGGAAGCCATACACCCATCCAAGCGTCGACCATGCTCCATGTTGCCCAACCGTGGTTTTCTTCATATCTTCTAAGCTGTTCGGAGGATGACATGGTGGGCAGCGAGAGCAGTCTTCCATATGGATTGTAATCTTTGGGCATCATCCTCTAAAACGATAAAATTACCCTTAAGCCGATGAATTTACCTATAAAACGATCGAATTACCCGTAACCGGCCAATTTACCTCTAACCCGACCAAACAACCGCAAAACTGATAATTACGATATACATTTTCAATTATTTTTCTTTGTATTTATTTAGCTTAACATAAAATCACAATTTTGCGTGATGGTGCGTTTTCTAGTACTAACAACTATGGTGATCTATGGTTGGAAGTTCAACTTCTACATTTCGGAGTTGCCAACCTAAATAACTATACTGTAACCTCAATTACAATACTGTAATATTACATATTACAAACCACATGTGGGAAGTAAAACCACTGCCCTCTATATATACTATGTACAATGTATATACAAAAATATATCCATAAGGTAATGTTAATATAGATTATACGAAACAAATCACTGCATTTTAAATGAACTGAACCTTATTTGAAATAGTATAAAAATAGATACCCACTTGCCGCCATTTTATAACTAATTGGTGCCACGGAATGCAGCAGTCTCAACTAATAAACATTACCCACACTGTTAACGTTAGCCAGTTGTTTATAATGAACGCAAACTTTTCCAACAAAGATATTATTATTTTACTATTATTTATTATTTTGAAAACACCATTGCATAAAAATAATGTAGAACACACGTTTCTGAAGTGTTTTACAGAATCTCGGAAATTAAAAACCACACTATCGCTCGGTTTTTAAACATTTTCCTCACTTCTGTAAAAAACAATTCCCAACCTCGCATCTTAATATACTATTAATTCATTTAGGTGTAGCAGTGCACGCTAGGTATTGGATGGTAGCCTATGCTATAATAACTTAGAGTTTTACATGATCTTGTTTTCTTTGCGGTCCGGAACACCTAAATAACAGGCAGGACAAAGTATTGTTTCGTCAATTTAAGGCTAAGATTATAATTGGTTCATTGATTATAAAGGAAAAGAATTAAATAAGACTGTAATGGTTTTGTTAGAATTGGCACTTACTATCAGCGAGAGCCAAACAGTAAAATTGATATTACTTCATAACTGATTAATTTATGGACTCATGATTAGTAGGACTAAATAAACATAATATTATCCAGGAAGAAATAAATAAAATTACAAAATGCTAAGAAATGTTATTTATCAATAAATGCAGTATTTAAATTCAAAATATTTTTAATGAAACACCAATTCCAACAGTGTTAACTTACAGGAGTAGCGAAACCAGGGTTCTGACTGAACATGGCAAATCTCAACTAGCTTTTTGAAAGAAAATATACTCTGGTTATATGGACCTATTAAGGAAAATGCGTTATATAATGTAAATAACACTAAGGCATTGGGACTGGAGGTAAATATTAATAAAACTAAATATATTTCCACACATAGAAAAACATTATATAATTGAAATTGACAGTAAATGACAAATGAGGGGAATTTTGTAGAAGCAATTCGCAGGTGTTTCAGACAAAACTTAATCAAAAATTAAAAAGATAACTGCAATTAAAAAGAATCGTAGGGAAAATGGTAAGCTGTTTATTTTTTAAAACTCGCGCCCCACCACTGTCTACTGTCTAGTATGAGATGCTTCGGGCTATAGTTAGGGATTCGATTAAACTCGACGATTAATAAGAAATAACCATCTATATTTACTAAATTTTAGCCTTTACAGAATATTTCAGCAGATATCGAACTATATTTCAAAATGTACATTTTCAAAATACGGTTGACTAATTTTATCAGTTGGTTTTGCTGCAATCTCTAAATAATGTCTAAAGCTACCTCATTCTATACATTTAATTGATTGAATGCTGGATTATGGGTATCACATCTAAACGACTCCAACCACCGATAGATTAATTTCAGCAAGTTTCGTTTAACTAGGTTCCTTATCTAAAATTGCTAAGTTGAAACACATCCATAACCACATAAATGTCTCCGTTTTAATTAATATAGATAATATATTATACAGTATATAATTCGTCTGTACATTTCTTTGGCACTCTACTCCTCCTAAACGACTGGACCGATTTTGACGATTTCTTTGTGTATGTCTGATTGAGTCCCTCGATGGTCTAGATTCACAATTGGACCCTCTAAAGCCATTAAGTGTAGGAGTTCACCAGAAGTAAAATTTAAAAATCGCTCTAGCTGTTACATTTGTCGATGTTTCACAACGAATCTCAATGTATCGTATTAAAATAAACTGATGTAGCTAGGCCTATTATCCAAAAATGAACGAAATCCGACAATTGAAAGTGGAGATTTACCCGAAAACTGAAACTGCCTAAACGACTGGACCTATTTTGATGAATGTTTTTATGCATGTTGAGTGGGTTCATGGAAGGTTTAGATTCACAACTGAATCCTCTAAAACCATTACATTTAGGAGTTCACCTGAAGTGAAAATTTAAATATCGCTCTAGCGGTTTACAATTTTCGATGTTTCACAACGAAACTCAGTATATCTTATTAAAACAGCGGTACTCATTTCGCGGCTCGCGGGCCGCATGCGGCCCTTGGAGATATTATTAAGGCTCTTGGAATAAATTTGTCCCGCGCCGTAGCCGAGCGGTTAAGGTAGGAAGCCTTGGCGCAGAGCTACGGGACTTGCGCTGGTTCGAGTCTCCATGGGGGAAGAAATTTTCTCATGGTATTTCGGCCAGTATGGGACCGGTGCCCACCCAGCATCGTGAGGCAATTGGGTAGCGGCTCCAGGTTGAGGAACCAGCTATAACGGCTGGGGGACTCGACATGCTAACCACATGTCACCCCTACACTGGCTGTTGATCATCTACCTCTGTGATTGACACATGTGGATGTGAAGGGCCAGCAGCCGGCTGGTAAAAGGGCAACCGCTGAAAAGTGGAAAGACCCTCAATCGGAAATCGGAATAAATTTACCTTCATTACATTACATTTGAATTTTTAATTCTAAGTATAAAATAATATTATTTTTATTGAAACTCTACAAAACTTTGGATATGCCTGTGTCAACAGATATGGTTTATTATACTTGGCTCTCTTGTAATTTCTAGTGAGTACCACTGTATTAAAATAAACCGAAGTAAGTATCATCCAACAATCGGATAATTAGAAGTGAAGGTTTACCTGAAATCCGTAATCAAAAACTAACAACCGCCAATTTTGGTTCGTCTCAGCATATACCATACAATTAAATTAACATTTAATATTAATTTATTTAGCATATCAATGCAAGCCGGGTATTAGCTAGTGTGTATATATATATATGCGGAAATCTGTCCAATGTGAACAAATTTATTGTTCCAGGCAAAATAATAGTAATTTTACGTGTATTTATTTAAACGGAATTCGTCCAACACGGAAACGAAAGGATATGTCTACACAATTCATAAAAAAAAATATTTACAAGGCGGAAAGACAGAAAGAGAAATTAATTAGTATCCATTTCATTGAATTCCTGTTAGGCGAATTAACAATAAGTGATGATTCCTGCCTTCCGCGCCGAGTGAAGTAGAGTTTCTACCTGTATCAGAATGTTCTTTCGGCCTCACTGCATACTAGTTTTGCGGAATACAGGTTCCTTTATCAAATAGTTGGTGTGTGACATCTGTATTAAAAATAACCAGTGCACTGTAAAATCTTAAATTGGTTTAAGATCTGAGACCAATTGTGTACGTATTTTTCACAATTAGCGTTCTGAATTTACGGAATAAAGATGGCTAAATCAATCGTCTGTATCATTGTCATTAAACGAAAAAGTGAAGGTGATTGAAGATAAAGAAAAACAAACTCTCAGTCCGCAATATAGTGACTAAATTTAAATGTGGAAAAATCCCAAGTTTGTGAGATTTTAAAACACAAATGAAAAGAAATCGAATAAATGGCTCCAAGGAAATGGTCAAATGAAGAGAGAGAAAAAAAAGAAGAAATCAACGAGGTGGTTCTACAAGTCCACGATCAAAATTCTCCAAATTTCCGGACCGATGCTCCAAAGTCAAGCTCTAGCTGTTGCTATATCCCTGCATCTTCAGATTGGTTGTTGACAGTTTTAAAATACGACACAATGTAGTGTGGAATGAAATTCGCGGGGAATCAAAGGATGTGGAGGAAATTATAGTTAGTGAGTGAAAACCGAAACTGCATACTTTAATTTCAGGATACGCGTATAAGAGACATGTTTAATGCTGACGAAACGGGACGAAACGTTACCTTCGAAGTCGCTCGGACATTCGATACTTCATTTTCCAACGGCAGCAGAACTACAATTAATCCAAGGTACATAAAAAGATATATACGGTGCTCTATAATCTAAGATTGGTTAACATTTTGTTTCGTTTTTATAATGCGGAATGTTGTCTAATGTGGAAAAAATGGTCCCATGCGATTCCGCTTTAAAAAAATTTACTGTAATCAATTGAGTTGGTGTTTACTTGATGAAAATCCATATTCATTAAATAGATAAAAATAAAACGTAGTTTTATTTTTATTTAATTAATAAATTTTACTGTGTAATATATATATATAATATATATATATATATATATATATAAACGAATGTTTGTTTGTTCGTACTTTATGCGCGGCCATACCGTTGATCCGATTGTGATGGGGCTTTTTGAAAAATGTTCAGAAGATTCCTGAGATGAACATAGGCTACAATAGAGCTGTGACACTCAACTCCTACACCCTTAAAAATCGCTATTTGTAATGAAAAACTTGAAAACAATTAGCTCTTTGGACGCTTAAATTGCTTACGCTGCCTAAACCATAACAAATCACAACATTAATATACACAGAATTGAATATCTCAAAAAGCTATACAAAAAATGTCCGTGACAGCATATGTTTATCTCTTACGGATAACTCACAATAACCATTTTTGTCTTTCATTGATGGCAAGAAGATCGAGACAAGTACTTAGATTCCTGTGCAATCATAGCAGCATACGGATAACTCACAATAATGGATTTTGTCTCTTAGCTCATTTATGCAAAGAAGATCGAGATAAGTAGATTTCCGGGATCGACTCAGCCTCTAACGGAAATGAGTACCAGACGCTTGTTCTGGGGGTAAAGGCGGCCGTCATGCAGGGCTGACAACCCGGCTGACATCAAGTACCGATTGTCCAGAAAAAGTGGGAGCCTTAACCTCCTACTACCCCAGGGGCCTCCTGAGGTCTGTAGTGGGACTACTTTACTTTTTTTAAAGTGAAAAATAATTATAAATGTATATCTGTATTTCTCGTTGTTCACGACAATGTGGACTTGGAGTGTCGGTAATAGTAGAGTTGCTACTAACGACACTTCAAGTACACATCGTTATGAACAACAACAGATAGTAGCATCATTCTGCTGATGATGGAAGTTAACTTCCGAAAAGCCTCCAGATAGCATTTTAATATAATATTTTAACGCAGTTGAGGACGACGGCACCTGCCAACAGGTATATTTTAACTTTTATTTTATGTCTTTGAAAGACTTAGAATTTTAATAATGTGACATTTATAACAGAAGTTATCATAGTTGAGGACGACTGTTTTATAAGGTAAACATTTTAAATTGACAGGAGGAAATGAGACAACTTTCCGACAAAAATGTAGAATGGCAACTTGCGCTCCTAAACCGCTAGAACTAACACAATAAATAATAAAAAATACAATATCGTTGGGGTTGAATTAGTTTTAGACAGTATTTGGAAGAAGCGATGGCCTTTAAGCAGCAAGTCAATTTGATGGGGAGGTGCCAGTTATTGTAATAAGCAGCACGGTTGTGGGTGGTTACATATTTACTGAGTAAACTCACCCTGTAATTGTTTGGCAACTTCCGTTGCGCAGTTGTAATTACATGTTTGAACTAGACACGTACAGAGTGTCCTGTATTTCACATTATCTAATTTAATCTGGAGTGACGTCTGTAATGATCCAGCTTTTACGTTACATAAATAAAATCAATCCTCTCATAAAAAAGGATGGCATTCCATAATTCTCCGTTAAAATTATGACGTCGGAGAACGATCACTTGATATTTATTGAACTATTGTGTTATCAATTGTATCAGTGATAATAATAATAATAATAATAACAATAATAATATTTGTATTAGGAATATTCCACATTGTCACCAGAGGTTTCTGTCTAATACATCTTCCTTCAAATCCCCAGCTTCCATACTTCTCCTCACTCAATCTGTCCAATTTTCTGTCGGTCTGCCTCTTCTACGTTTTTTCCATTAGCTTCCTAACCAAGGATTTTCTTTGGTATTCTATTTTCTTGCATTATTATGAGGTGACCATACCATTTTAGACGTTCTTCTTCTATTGTTTTTTAAATTGTTTTAACTTGCATAATTTCCTTTATTGTGTTGTTTCTGACTTTATCCGAACTTGAAATTATTGTCTATCACCTCCAAGAATCCATTTGCACTGTTAACAGTTTTTCGGCTTGTTGCCTATTTACTGTCCAGGTTTCGGACCCATATAATAAAATGCTTTGTAACAGGTCTTGAATAATAATAATAATAATAATAATAATAATAATAATAATAATATTAATAATAATAATAACAATGATAATAATTCTTACTTACTCACTGGCACTATCGAACCCGTACATTCAAGGCCGCGCGGACATAAGCTCTCCATACATCCCTATCCTGAGCTAATGCTTTCCAATCATTCCCTGTATAATCTACTTCCCTCAAATCATAGTTAATGTTGTTCTCCCACCTCATTCTTGGTCTACCAACCGGTCGCTTTCCTTCCGGCTTTCCTACAAGAAGCTTCCATGCACGTCTTTCATTCCCCATACGCGCAACATGTCCTGCCCATCGCAGTCTACGAGACTTGACTGTTCTTATTATATCTTATAACCATGTAGTTCATCGCAGTCTACGAGACTTGACTGTTCTTATTATATCTTATAACCATGTGGTTCATTGTTACGAAGTCTTCTCCATTCACCTTGTCTGTTCATCTCCCTTTGGTCCAAACATTTTCCTAAGAACTTTATTCTCAAAAACTCGTAATCTCATTTCCTTCCTTAAAGTAAGAGTCCATGTTTCGCAGCCATATAATAATAATAATAATAATAATAATAATAATAATAATAATAATAATAATAATAATAATAATAATAATAATAATAATAATAATAATAATAATAATAATAATAATAATAATAATAATAATAGATATAGATAGATCATCGGTTGATAAATGTGTTTTGACATCGTCCGATTCCTAATCGTCAATTTTGTCGGTCCATCTAATCTCCTGGTTGTAGATTTTTCTCCTTCATGTATAAATATATTCCCTGACTCCAGGAGGTTTTAGGTCTTTCTCTGCCTCGTCTTCCCTCAGGTTTTCATTCCAAAACACATTTTGGTAGTCGATCCTCTTCCATTCGCTGGACATCAAACTACGGAAAAGAACGCTGCTAATAATAATAATAATAATAATAATAATAATAATAATAATAATAATAATAATAATAATCTTAAAATTGGCAGGAATTACTAAAGAAGATATCCCAAACAGAGACATATTTAGAATTAAGGTGAATAAGTGGCAAGTTGACCAAGAGGACAAACCGAAGAAAAAAATTGGAACAACTTGGACAGATGAGAGAAAACAAGCTCATAGCAAAAGAATGAGAGAATTTGGACTCAAAGGAAACGCCTCTAAGTACTTTGCGTAGTCCTACATGGGCTCATCCACAATTGAAAAAAAAATCATTCCATTAAAGCAGTTTAACATCTCGCCTAATATGTACTTTTACATGCCACACGCAACCCGGGTCTTACAGTGACACGACCTGTCGGGAGAGGGATTTTTTAAACTATTGATCACATCACTTTTTTGACTATGCAAGGACATGGAAGGCCTCCCAGAATGAGCGATCAACTCAGTGTCGTTGTCCTCCGTGACAACACAACATTAAGACGTAACATAAACATTCATATGAAACATAGCGAATATGATAATGATGATTATGATGGTCAGATGATGTTCGGGGACCGTTTAGGTCTTAACGTTTCCTGACATTTGTCTTACAGGTGAGGGAAACCTCAGAAATAAACCTCACCCAGGTAACTTCTTCGTACAGGCCGGTTGCGTAGAAGGCAGGGGAATTACCTCGAGGCCACAATAAGTTAAATGTAAAGTGATCTCACTACAGGCTATATGAGACCCTTGGTGTAGTAGGAGGTTAAGCTTCCCATTTTTTCTAGACAGTCGACACTTGATGTCAGCCAGGTTGTCAGTCCTGCGTGGCGGCCGCCTTTACCTCGAGAACAAGCGTCTGGTACTCATTTCCATTAGAAGCTGGTCTCGCGCAGTTGCGTAGTGATTAAGACAATACGCTACAAACCGGAAGGTCGATGATTCGAGTCCCGGTGGGTCAGGGTTTTTAAACTGACCCAAACCTTCTGGCGGCACTATGACCCTGAGGTGAACTCAGCTTCTAATGGAAATGAGTACCAGACCCTTGTTCTCGAGGTAAAGGTGGCCGCCACGCAGGACTGACAACCTGGCTGACATCAAGTGCCGACTGTCTAGAAAAAATGGGAAGCTTAACCTCCTACTACACCTAGGGTCTCATATAGCCAGTAGTGGGATCACTTTACATTTAACTTATTGTGGCGGACATAATAATAATAATTATTATTATTATATTAGTAGCCTGTAATAATAATAATAATAATTATTATTATTATTATTATTATTATTATTATTATTCTCGTAGACTGTGATGGGCAGAACATGTGGCTCGAATGGGGAATGAAAGACGTTCATGGTAACTTCTTGTAGGAAAACCAGAGGGAAAACGCCCAGTTGGTAGACCAAGAATAAGGTAGGAGAATAATATTAACTGTGATTTGAGGAAATGATTGGAAAACATTAGCTCAGGATAGGAATGTATGCAGAGCTTATGTCCGCGCGGCCATGAACCTATGGTTTCGATAGTGCCAGTGAGTTATTTAATAATAATAATAATAATAATAATAATATAATAATAATAATAATAATAATAATATGCTAATAATAAAAAAATGCTAATAATAATAATCGATCCGCGTCATAGCCGAATGGTTTAAGGCATCAGTCCTCGATGTAGAACTATGGGACTTATGCTGGTTCGTTTCCGCACGGGAGAAGACATTTTTATAGTATTTTCTCCAGTATGGGACCGGTATGCATCCAGCATCATGATACGTTTGCGTAGCTACAATAAATAGCGGCTCCAGGTTGAGAAAGTCAGCTGTAACAGCTGGGGGAACTGATCATAAGTCACTCGTACACTGGCTGAATTATCGACCAATTTGTGATTAACACATGTGGATGTGAGATCAGCAGCCGTATAGTAGACCAAAGGCCTTCTTGGGATGTCGCACCAAGAATTATTATTATTATTATTATTATTATTATTATTATTATTATTATTATTATTATTATTATTATTATTGTTACCCGGCCGTGATCGATGGATTTTTTAGGACGGAAGTCCTCCGGGAGGGACTTTAAGCCGTGGGTCCCGAGTCTGAAGATTTTCAGGCTCGTAAAAAATCCTTAAGCCTGAATGAAAAGGCCTCTAAGCAAAATTTATCGACTTTTCCCGTCCTAATACTATCTTGGGTTCCTAGATGTCAGTACGAGGCGGAACGCTGACCACGGACCACTCAAAATGACATCTATAAACAAATGTAACTAAATTAGTATTGGTTCAAATTCTTCCCTGTAGGGGGAGAGCGCCTAAATCTCTGTTAAGGGAAAACATGGGCTTACAAAAAAATTATTATTGTTATTGTTAATAATTAGGGCAAGGATTTTAATGCACTAAAAGTTAAGATTACAACTCAGTATATATTTTTCAATTGTTTCTGTGTGAAACCAAGATAAACACAGTCAGAAGTCTAATTTCTCATTATACACCGTGACTACAAAAATATAGTATCATACTCTAAACTACTACTAAGTCCCTTTGGATAATCGTATAAAAATGAAATTGGTGACAATCAAAAGAGAAACTCAAAACGTTTTGACAGCAATGACCACCTTCCGCTTAATCATGACCTATGGACTAGAAGTGATTTGGAAGAACCTAAATAAGGCATACCTAGAGGAAATAGAGAAAGTCAAAGCACACTTTCTAAACACAGCAATAAGCGTATGAAAATACACGCCTTCACGCATAACATACATATTGACGAAGGAACCCTTCTTCATAGAACTCCATTTGGACCTTCTCGTAATGGCAACAGATGCCTACAAAGAACTGCTGAGGGAACTCAACGAGAAGAGAGAACAGATATGGCCTGAGTTCTACGCAACGGATGCGATGATTTACAGGGAATGGACAGCAGCAGATACGACCTAAGACACACCGTGACAAGAATCGCGGTCCATGTTTCCACCACCGGTTATACACAACAGTGAAGCGTCATAACCCAGAAGAAAAGTGCAAGTGCAAACTATATGGGTCGCACTGCGACCGATATCACCTATTACAGTGTAAAAACATAGGAACCTCCATAACAGACTTCTGTAAGACATGAAAATAATTCTTTCTATATGGCCATTGGCTGCAATAATATCTATTATTATTAAAAAGTTTTTTTTGCATGTTAACAATGGAGAATAATGGACAACAATTCAAAAACTAAACTAAATCTAATCTTTTTTTGTGGTAGATATGCGTTCATTGCTGGATATTTAGCAGACAGGTTACATATGAATGTCTGCAGGGTCACTCGTGGGAGCCATATTCAATGTCTCTGAGGTATAGCAAAAACTTTTTTAGTTTCTCTTTTGATTGCCACCAATTTAATTTTGATACGATTATCCAAAGCGACGTAGTGGTCAGTTTAAAGGATGATACTATATTTGTAGACACGGTGTGTTATTCAACTGTTTGCGTGTGAAACCAAGACAAAAGACAGTCTGAAGTCTAACTACTTAATTAATATATTATTTAACTAACTGTTTGTATGTGAAATCGAGACAAAAGACAGTCTGAAGTCTTATTTCTAATTATACTATATTACAATCTTACCTTTCAGTGCATTAAAATCCGTGCCCTAATAATAATCATAATAATAATAATAATAATAATAATAATAATAATAATAATAATAATAATAATAATAATAATAATAATAATAATAATAATAATAATGTGATTACTAAACATGATATTTTCAATTGCATGGAAATTCACTACTAAAAATTTGCCAATCAAAATATGTTTATAAGACACTTGCATTGCCGCAAGCGGACCAATCAAATTGTCGAGAGCCATAATATGGGAAACTTAGGTGTAGAGTGTAATACAATAAGAGTTAATGATAGTTTTTACTGGCGTTTGAACTTTATAGTGAAGTTCACAAACACAATAGTGTGTATGCACAGTGGCAGGCGACAAAAACACATTCGAGGATGTGCTTTCAACCCCTTGAGTTCAGCACAAAATACATAAATCGTACATTACATTTACCAACACATTTCAAAGACAATAAAAACAATTGATTCAGATTACACAAGAAAATAATGCTCTGCTTATGAATCTCTGTCAGATTTGTACTAACAAATGTGCGTTACATTAAGGGTATAAATAAACAGATATCATTGGATCACTGACTACTGGAAAATATTTTTGAATTACCTAATCTATCACAATAGCCCTCTTTTTCTTTCAGACACTTCACTTTTTATATGTGCAAGAAACCCCAAGGAGTCTTTTGAATATTTGATAAATAGAAGCATTTTTATATTGGAGAATATTTTTTAGTTTATATTATAAAGTACCTTAGGATTTGGAAATCCTGACCGTCAAACTTTATAAAGTAAAAGCTCCTTATTCGCGTTTTCATTATTCGCGGGTTAAATAATTGCGACACAGTTCCTGTATTCGCGGCTAAAAAATTATTCGCAGATCCAGTCGGTATATTTGAAGGATTTAATATCCTTTATTAACGTATCGGCAACTTTTTCTTTACTGCAGGGACGTGCCAAGGCTACTTTTACAAAGAGCGATTCTAACCAAATGGACACATTAATATAAAAGTAAAACAAACCTTATTGCCATTAAGCCTAAAGTTCGTTGTTAAAAGCCACCGCCGCCGTTTTTCACGTGCCGCTAAGTCCGTTGATAAATTGTTTCAACTTGTCATTCGTTGCAATAATTTCCATTGAAATACGCATGTCTCGTCTGCGTTGTTCCCAATTTATAATGTCGAGAAAGTAGAAAAAAAGTTCCCAAGCGGAAAAAAGTAGTGTTGCCGCATAAAGTAGAGATAGAAATGCTTGACCGTTTACTCATTGGCGAGTCGTTTGAAACTATTTCACACTGTTTCGATGTTAATGAATCAACTGTACGATTCATCAAGAAACCCGAACACAAATAAGGAACTGTATCGCTGAATATCAATCTGAATTGAAAGACCTTTTTAAAAGCGGCAAAACAGGAAAAAAATACTAAGTTCTTTAAACCCTTGCCTGAGCCTGACAGTAATAATTAATAGAAATTGTTCAAAATCTCTCATTAATTGATTTTATTTTGATAATTTTTATTTTATTTCGGAACCTTGGAACGTATCCCCTGTATACTCACAAATTACCATTCCATATTCACGGTTTCTGTGTTCGCGGCATATTTACGGAACATATCCCCCGTGAATAAGGAGCTTTTACTGTATTTAGCCTCACTCTTTATAAAATAAAGGTTAAAGTATAGTATCAAAGAATAACTTAACTTTGTCGTCTTGGTAGACGATTGGACGGATGCATTGATTGGGTTCCCCGGTTCAAATTCTGGCTGTTCCGAATGGGTATGGTGGTGGAACATATCGGTATTTGTTTTGGGGTTCTCCCTTTTCGAGAATGTTATCAGATCAAACATTCTCCACTCCTCCTACATGTCATTTGATATCACCTTCACCTCATTTCATGTTAGGTAAAAAAAAAGTCGAGTTTGTGAACTACAGGTGTTAAAAATATTTGGTAATGGGGATCTAATGGGGTACACCAAATTGCTTTCCCCATGACTCCGAGCCTGAGTAACAGCCTAGGGGGGGGGAGGCAGAACACGGGCCAATGGGAGGGTTTTAGTCCCTCCTAGCGGCCATAGGCGAACACAAAAAAAAATTGTGGTATGAATCATCAGTGCAGTACTTGATGTGTCGAACCAGGAGGAAGACCCATAACAAACTACATAAGACTGTAGAGTAAACTTTCATTCCATTCATTCCATAATGCTGGGTAAGTACAATAGTAGGTCGCAGAGCTAGGATAGTTTGCCCTTCCACTTTATATATTATTATTATTATTATTATTATTATTATTATTATTATTATTATTATTATTATTATTAATAATAATAATAATAATATTATTGTATCTCAAAATTGCGCGAACCCTAGTTCACCTTCTGGTACGCTAGAGTTTTTGTTACAATAAAATTATGTGCATTCTTTCACATTTTGCTTAATTTCTAAAGTTACATATAAATAATATTCTAATGTAGTATAAATAACTAAACGAAGTAATTAACAATCAGGAAACAAACTAACTCAAGGTATCTTAAAAATGTAATATGTAGCGTAGTGATTAAGACACTGCGCTACAAACCGGATCGAGGGTTCGACTCCCGGTGGGGTCAGGATTTTTAAACTGGCCCAAACCCTCTGGCGGCACTATGGTCCTGGGGTCGTCTCAGCCTCTAACGAAAATGAGTACCAGACGCTTGTTCTGGGGGTAAAGGCGGCCGTCATGCAGGGCTGACAAACTCGGCTGACATCAAGTGCATATATAATTATAGAATTACAATGTTTTATACCTCACTAATTCGGAATGGAATTGATGATTTTACTTAAGTCCAAGTGTATTTAATATCACTTAAAATTCTGAGTTACTAATTATCTTGGATTTTAAAATACTTAAGATTTTAAAATTTACTAAAGGTCGCGAACGGTTGCTGTAGGACTTGTTTCTTGTACAACGTATGAGTATGAGAAAGTTTTCACACGCATCCTCGCCTTATAAGGGTGATGGCTCCTCCCATAAAGTCACCATCCCCACTACAAAATCACTTGTTATTCATTACACCTTAGAGGGGTTCGTACCATTCGTTTGGGGTTCCTATGTTGGTAATAGACTCATGTGCACGTTTGTGCGCATTCCAGTTATTACTATTAATCGTATGTTTTAGTACTTAGAGTCTATTACTTCTTGCCACACAATATACGTCAAGGGAGATACTTTTTCTTCCCTTAAGAATTTTTTTATAAATTCCATCGGACCTTAGTTTGATCCCGCAAACCTCAAAACCAGGGGCGAGCACAGTAACCATTTTTCGACCGCCCAACTTTTGCATAATGATAATGCAGTTGTTGGCATCACTTATTGTTCAGATGTTAAAGTTGTGTTCGTTCAAAAATACTGTGTTCCTACAGTTAGGTACGGTAGCTTGTTGTGTGTTGTTATTGTGCCCACAAGATATTAATCAGGTCGGCTGCGGTTCGTTTGAACTGGGTAACAATGCGGATTTGTGGCAAACTTAAGCAGCTTTCTGCCGTCCACAAACAACCCCGCATCAAGTAATTGTTGTGGTTATTAATGCTGATCAGTGATACCAACTACAAATTTCCCAGAACTTACTAAGTGTTCTCTGAAATACAAAATTCATCACCTCCTCGTAGTATAATAATAATAATAATAATAATAATAATAATAATAATAATAATAATAACCGCTGTGGTCTCGGGGTAGCGTGCTGCCTTGTCATGCAGCGGGCCCGGATTCGATCCCCGATCGGGACAGTTTTTCTGGGTGAGGTTTTTATCGGGGTTTTTCCTCACCTGTAAGACAAATGTCAGGAAAACTTTAAGGACCAAACGGTCCCCGAAATCATATGGTCATAGCAATCCTCATCATTCATATTCATCTTAGGTTAAGCTTAAGATTAGGGACTCTCCTGTCGCACCATTATCATCATCATCACCCATCATATCATCGGGTAAACGTAACCCCGCCTTCCAGGCGCCCCAACCTCAGAAGTTGGTTACAAGTACGCCAAGCCAGGAGAGAAACCAGGAATATCGAAAGACAAGCCTGAGGCATTTGAAAAAAAAATAATCATAATCATAATAATAATCATAATAATAATACTCGTAATTTTTATATTTGTACAGATTTTCAATGTTTACACATCTTTCTGTGTCAAAAGTCTTATTTTTCTTCTCCACTCGTCCCTATCCATCCACATCATGTCCTCCAGTTTTCTTGTTCTCACTGCAGTTCTTATTTCTTGCATCAACACGTTTCGAGATCTTCCATTCTTTCTTTTTCCAGCTGGACCATTTCAATGTTTTTCTGAGTAATCTTTCTTCTTGTATTCGTCGTACATGCCCATACGATTTAATTGCTTATATCTTAAATACATAATCTTGTTATTGAATATTTATTACAATTTCTTTCTTGTATGACATTATTATTATTTTTTTAATTTGAACATCTTGCTGCTCTCCTCAAGAAATCCTTTTCCATCGACATAAATTTTCGTTGAATTTCCATGCTTCAACTCCATTATTGAATTATACATACCTATATTATTTGTAACATTTTTCCAGGTTATATGTCTGTTCCATGGGACTCCATTAGACATCGCTGTTATTGCTCTCCCTTCATTTATTCTGTTCGTAATGCTACTTTCTTGTCTATCCTCTCTATCTACTTTTATACCCAAATTCTTAAATTTTCACATCCTGTAATGCATCCCTTCAGTTCCTCTAATATTGAACCTACGACTTCTGCTCTGAAATTGCATAGAAAATGATTGTTCTAAACTTATTTTCAAACCCCAATTATCGTATTTGTCCAATAAATTTCTGATCATAAACCCCATATGTTGTATCTGTTGATCCTTTTCCAATTGGTCCCATTCCAGAACATTTTTTTCGCTCCTATTTGACAATGCTTTATGTATAAATATTTTATGTGGGTGATATCATAATAATAATAATAATAATAATAATAATAATAATAATAATGATAATAAGACCGAAGAAAACTTGGATAGAAGGGGTGCAAGCAGCTATGAATATCAGAGGATTGGAGGAAGATCAATGGATGGACAGAGAGGAATGGCGTTTGGTTTCTGGAAGATCGCGGCAGCTGCCATGATACCGGATGATGATGATGAACAATAATTTTAATTATATACAGCTGTTCAATGTTTACACATCTTTCTGTGCCTAACATTTTATTTTTCTTCTCCACTCGTCTCTATCCAATCAGTCCATTTCCTCCGGTCCTCTTGTTCTCATTCCAGTTCTTATTTCTTGCATCCACGAGTTTCGAGGTCTTCCTTTCCTTCTTCTCTCAGGTGTACATCATTCCAATGTTTTTCTGGGTAACCTTTCTTCTTGCATTCGTCGTACATGCCCATACCAATTTAATTGTTTTTATCTAATATAATCTCTTATTGAATATCTAATATATCTATAATAATATAATAATAATAATATTAATAATAGTAATAAAAATAGTAATAATAATAGTAATAATAATAATAGTTCACTATTGAGATTTTATATGTAAACTGATGGTACAATTGATATAGTTCAAAGTAAGAATCTGGCTTCCGTCTTTAAATTGCAGTATATTTTCTTAGATTGTATTTCTTGTGAATGTTTATATAATTTCAGCAAAGAAAACTGTTCTCAGTTACCATGGAAACCGCCGAGGTTAATGTATGGGAAAATGTTAAATGGTTTCTTTTCTTTAAATATCAAGTTGGTGATACTGCGAGAAAATTAAATTTAGCATTCAACATGAATAACTTCAAAATTGTGTGGTAAAATTATTAACAATTCAGGTTTTGTTTCAATACAAACCTTTTAAAACTTGTCCAAACTTTACAGCCGCTTAAGAGTTAATAAATATTTTTTGCTATCATTGGTGTGTCCACCGCTGTGGTCTCGAGGTAGCGTGCTGCCTTGTCCCGCCCGGGTTTGATTCCCGGTCGGGACAGACTCTAGGGTGAGGATTTTTCGGGGTTTTCCTCATCTGTAAGGTAAATGTCAGGAAGTTTAGGGCCCCGAAAATCATCCGGCCATCATCATCATCCTCATCCATCACCGGTGTGGAAAGCAACGGGAAGCTACCACACCTACAGTTCCCTAGTAAAGCTGCAAAGCATAAGCATGAAAATGCTATTTATGATTGCAGTGAAAAGACCTGCCCTCGGGCAGAATTACTATGGATGGATAGATCATGGGTATAGTTGAATCAACATGTCTTCCCGACTTACGTTCAGCGTTGAGAATTAGGGTAAAAATATTTCTCAATAATGGAGCAATTCTTGAATTATTGTTGGCTGGTTTTATTTTATTTTACGACACCTTTTAACAACTTAAGCAATTAACTCACTGATAATATCGAACTAGAAATGTCATGGCTATACGGACATATTCTGATCATCATCCCTATCTTAGGCCAGCATTTTCCAATCATTCACTGCAAAATTCGTGACCATAAAATATTGGTTAATGTTACTCTCCAAGCTCACTCTTGGTCTACTATATGGACACTTTCCCTCTGGTTTTCCTATAAGAAGTTTCAATTTCCCATTCGTGCGACCAGGCCTGCCCATTATAGTCTACGAAAACTGATCTTACTTCATCACGTTTCTCATAAATATGGTGGTTTATCTTATATTTTTCTCCATTCACATTGTTTCGCCCACTCTCTAGTCCAGAAGTTCTCAAAGTACTTTCTCAAATATTCGTAACATTGTTTTCCTCTCCTAAAATAAAAAAAAAACATTATTTTTAATTTATATAGTAAGTCTACACTTTTTTTAGAGAAGTTGGGGTGATAAATCTGGTAATTAGCGTTGCAAACAAAATCTAGACATATAAGAGCAGACAACATTTTACTATTTTTGGCATGAGTTTCTCTCTTTAATTAAAGAGTTTCCAAAGTACTTTCTCAAATATTGGTAACATTTTCTCCTCTCCTAAATTACGATATCATGACATTTCATTTACATAGTAAGTCTACACTTTTTTTTTTGAGAAGTTGGAATGATAAATCTGGAGATTACCGTTGCAATTTAAATCTGGGCGTCAAAGAGTAGACAAATGTTTACTCTGAAATATGTGATTTTTGGCTTGAGATTCTTTTAATTTCCACAAATCTAATTTCTTCACAGTAGCCTCTGCCCGCACCTGGAATTTCCTTCCTCAAGAATCAGGGGTTGTCGCACATTTCGCACTTTTAAGTCACGCTTATACCGCACGTGTCGTTACTTACTTACTTACTTACTTACTTACTAACTGGCACTATCGAACCCGTAGGTTCATGGCCGCGCGGACATAAGCTCTCCATACATCCCTATCCTGAGCTAATGCTTTCCAATCATTCCCTGTATAATCTACTTCCTTCAAATCATAGTTAATGTTATTCTCCCACCTCATTCTTGGTCTACCAACTAGGCGTTTTCCCTCTGGCTTTCCCACAAGAAGATTCCATGCAAGTCTTTCATTCCCCATACGTGCAACATGTCCTGCCCATCGCAGTCTACGAAACTTAACTGTTCTCATTATATCTGGCTTCCTATAATGACCATGTAGTTCATTGTTATGTACTCTTCTCCATTTACCTGTCTGTTCATCTCTCTTTGGTCCAAAAGTTTTCCTAAGTACTTTATTCTCAAACACTTGTGATCTCCTTTCCACCTCCTTTCCCCACCCTCCCTTAAAAGTAAGAGTCCGCATGTTTCGTTCGCACCCCCATATAATGTAACTGGTATAATACTAGTTTTATATATTTTCAGTTTAACGTTTTTTGAAAGGAGTTGTGACATCAAGAGTCTGCAATGCATAATAGCACGCATTTACAGAATTGAGCCTATGTTTAATTTCTTTGTGCTTCTCAATCCTATTTATGATTATTGTTCCTAGGTATTTGAATTCAGCCACTTCCTCAAAATTTCTCTCATTTGTCATTAGCTGTCCATTTCCATTATATAATGAATTTCTTCGTGTGACCATATATTTAGTTTTATTGATATTTACTTCCAGTCCTAATTTCTTAGTGTTACTCAATAGTGTGTGCGTGTTGTCCTTTAGTATCTCCTCGCTATCGGCCAATAGTACTACATCATCAGCATAAACTAACACCTTATTAATACCATTGAGTTGTAAGCCTTCCTCATTCTCTAAAGATTTAATGGCATGCTCTAGTACAAAACTAAATAGTAGAGGAGATAGTGCATCTCCTTGCTTCAACCCATTCTGGATTTTAAAAGTTGTCGACAACTGTTTGCCTACACGCACCCTACTCTTTGTGCCATTTAGACACATTCGTATAAGTCTAACTAACTTTTTAGGAATTCCGAACTCCAGCAGGATACTATATAACTTCTCCCTCTTAATTGAATCATATGCATTTTTGAAGTCTACATATAGTTGATGTACAGTACCATTAATTAATTCATTTCTAGAGTTAAATTTTTCTATGTCATCAATAGTTTTTTTTATGATTTTTATATCTAGTATATTTTATATTTCAATTGTTATAAAACTAGATTAAATCAAAATATTTTGTAAATAATAATTATATTGTAGACATACTACATAATATTTACTTTTATTGTACGTAACTATATTTAAGAACAATTTCTGTATTTCTTTAACCTGGTAGACAAGACCTTAAGGTCTTAACTCTGTCAGGTAAAATAAAGCTATTATTATTATTATTATTATTATTATTATTATTATTATTATTATTATTATTATTTCCACCGCTGTGGTCTCGAGGTAGCGTGCTGCCTTATCACGCAGCGGATCCGGGTTCGATCCCCGGTCGGGGCAGTTTTTCTGGGTGAGGTTTTTATCGGGGTTTTTCTTCACCTGTAAGACTAATGTCAGAAAAACTTTAAGGCCCAAACGGTCCCCGAAATCATATGGCCATCACTATCATCCTTATCATTACCATTACCATTATCATCATCACCATCACCATTCACCGGTGTGAAAAGCAACGGGAAGCTACCACACCTACACAATTCCCTAGTAAAGCTGCAAGCATAGCATGAAATTGCTATGATTGCAGTGAAGGACCTGCCTTCGGGCAGAATTACTGTGGATGGATTATTATTATTATTATTATTATTAAATAGACTTCCAAAATTGGCATTCCAATATACCCCAACTGGACATAGGGACCAAGGAAGACCAAAACATCGGTGGAAAGATCAAGACCATCTTCGCTAGGTTTACCGTACAGGCCACATGGCCTAAAACGAATTTGTTCATGATGATGATGATATTATTATTATTATTATTATTATTATTATTATTATTATTATTATTATTATTATTATTATTATTACACTACAACGTTTCTTTGGGAGAAATTTCAAGGTAGGGTCTGGCATGCAATGGTTGACAGTTCCCTTGTGAGAAAACCCATATATTTATAACCCAAAATATATAGGACATTTTTATTGTGATTGCAGTAAGGAAATTATATTTGAAATCTGAATATTTAATATTACTTACAAGATACACGTCAGAGAAAGAGCAGCAGCGGCTCTAAGAGCCATGAATAAAATTAAATCACCTGCCCTACTATCAATAGACACAGCTGTGCAACTCATCAATGCAAAAAATAATGCCAATAATGGCATATGGGATAGAGATAGTTTGAGAACATTTGAAGATAAATGACTTAAAAATCTGGGAAAGCGTCAAGACCTCCTATCTAAAGAAAATTCTAGAGTCTCTAAATTCACTCCCTCGAGACTGGTCTATGTACTAGCAAGAGAACAGTTCTTCCTGGAAGACCTCAGAATGCGCTACTACCTGCCATCCACTAAAGCTTACGAACAACAGATGAAAGAGAGAAGACAGAAGCGGGATGCCATTCCTGAAGAATTCTACGGTACGCCTGCCATGATAGATAGGAGTTGGTGTGGACTAAACAAGGGACTAAGGCACCAGATAAACCGCTATGCAAGTCCACGGCTTCCATCACAAAGTGTGTGTGAATGTCACTTGCCACCAAATCGAAGACAATTGCAGATGTAAACTGTGCGGACTAAAGTGTACAAGATATCATCTGAAATTGTGTTCCAAAGTGACAATGTCATTAGCGCAATACGCCAATTAATTAATTCTGCACGATTGTGCACAATTATATTATTATTATTAATATTACTTACAATCTGTATTTAATGGTTTAAATTTTTTGCCATCTTTAAAATCTGGAGACGATAATGAGGACAAGGGCAATGCAGTGTAGTTATATAAATGTAGTCTATTGTTTTTTGACACAATTGTCCTTTGTTTATTTCTATAAAAGTTTACGATGTGCAGATGTTTATGATGAGAGCATTTTATGTGTCGCCACATTTATTAACGTCGTCATTTGTCAATAAAAGTTCCTTTCGTTATCTTCGTCACACATACGTCATCAACTGTTAAAAAATTATTACCCTTAAAACTTTCAAAACCAATAAAGGCCATTCGTTTTGATTTGGAATGTAATTAATTAAAAAGTAGTTTCATTCCAGAACTATATTGCATGACGTAAAATTGAATGAAATTGTGCAGTCAACAATTTGTATTTACCAAGTTGTGTGCTCATATCCCTTACATATCATGCAAAAGTACTCTATTGTTCGTGTTGTTTAGCCAATTTCCAAGGAATATAGCTATTGAGGTTTTTCTCATGAAAATAGTTTAAAAAGTAGATATTTTCATCAACCTGTTAGTAGATACCGAGATTGGGTATTGACAAAAATGTATAATATATTACTAATTCATTGGCATCGTTAAAACCGTAAGTTCTTGGCCGCGCTGGTAAGCCTATAGGCTCTCTGTATATCCATCCATCCATCCATAGTAATTCTGCCCGAGGGCAGGTCTTTCACTACAATAACATCATTTTCATGCTATGCTTTGCAGCTTTACTAGGGAATTATAGGTGTGGTAGCTTCGCGTTGCTTTCCAAACCGGTGAAGGATGATGATGATAATGATAAGGATTATGATAATGGCTTGATGATTTTCGGGGACCATTGGGCCCTAACCTTCGTGACATTTGTCTTATAGGTGAGGAAAAACTCCGTAAAAAACCTCACCCAGGAGCCTATCCCGACCGGGAATCAAACCCGAGCCTGCTGCGTGACAAGGCAGCACGCTACCTCGAGACCACAGCGGTGGACATATATATATATATATATATATATATATATATATATACGTACGTAAGTATGTGTTAACGCACTGGTGGCAGCACTTTTTTTGGAAACCAAACTCTGTATATTAATTTAAAAAAATAGAAATTGGTTAACCAGCGAAATCGGATCATTAGGAGTAGGGATTCAACTGACACGAATATTTAAAAATCGCTCTGGAGGAAGCAATTTTAGGCTTTTTTTTTTTTCAACGAAACTCCAAGTATGCCATTGAAATAAAACGAGACAAAAATTCTCCAAACGTGGGGGCCAGGGTTTGCATAAAATCCGTAATTTAAAAATCACTCTAGTTGCCGCCATATTTGTTTTCTCGCAACATAACTGGATACATAGACCTATAATTTAATTAAGGAAAGAAAAATATATTGCGTAAATCAGCAAAATCGGACCCTAAATTTTAATTGCTGAGGAGTTCCTACGAAGGGAGGATATATGGCACGAATGGGAAATGGAGTAGGGTCACGGAAGCTTCTTGTAGGAAAACCAGAAGGAAAATTCCCAGTTGGTAGTTTCTCGGGCATCAAAATTTAATTACGCCCTAACATTTTATTTTACGTATGAAGACAATGTTTAATCAACAGTATTACTGAATGGAGAAAATCCATGATTTATACACACACACACACACACACACACACATATATATATATAAATATATATATATATATCCATCCATAGTAATTCTGCCCAAGGGCAGGTCCTTCAATTCAAATCATAGTATTTTCATGCTATGCTTGCAGCTTTACTAGGGGATTGTAGGTGTGGTAGCTTCCCGTTGCTTTCCACACCGGTGAAGGATGATGATGATAATAATGATAATGATGATGGCCATATGATTTCGGGGACCGTTGGGCCATAAAGTTTTCCTGACATTTGTCTTACAGGTGAGGTAAAACCCCGATAAAACCCTCACCCAGAAAAACTGCCCCGACCGGGGATCGAACGCAGGCCCGCTGCGTGACAAGGCAGCACGCACACACACACATTATTATATATATATATATATATATATATATATATATATTTATTCAATTCGTTTCGACATTTCTGGCATTCTTTTCTAGCATTGGCATATGTTAACTCACTTATGAGGTGGGGTGCCTGGAAGGTGTGATTACGCTGCCCCGATGACATGATGGGAGATGATGATAGTAATGATGCGTCAGGAGAGGCCTTAATCCTAAACGTAATGCAGTGAGGTGAATATGATGAAAATGACCAGATGTTCGGGGACCGTTTGAATCTTAAAGTTTCCTGACATTTGTCTTGTAGGCGAGGAAAAACCAAAAAAAAAAAAAAAAAAAAAACAGGAAACTTGTCCCAACCGGGGTTAATTAAACTGTAAATTTGTATACATTGAGATAAATCAAACATGGCGCGGCGGTTGATAGTCAATTTTTAATTTGGGGTTCCAAATAAACTTACACTTCAAATTATTGGGTTTCGTTGGTATTTTGATAATATCTTCCTAACGTTATTGTAATAGAATATATTGAATTTTGTTGTGAAACTTGGAGAATTGTGAATTCTACAGCGATTTTTAAATTTTCTCTTCGGATGAACTCCTACACCTAATGGTCCGTTTATACTGGTTAATGAACTAGGTATTAACTAACTAACTGGCACTATCAAACCCTAAGGTTCAGGACCGCGGGACATAAGCTCTCCACACATCCCTATCCAGAGCTAATGTTTTCCTATCTTTCCCTGTATAATCTACTCCCTTCAAATCATAGTTAATATTATTCTCCCACCTCATTTTTTGACTACCAACTGGGTATTTTCCCTCTGCTCTTCCTACGACAAGCTTCCATGCACATATTTAATTCCCTATTCGTGTCACATGTCCTGCCTATCGTAGTCTACGAGACTTAACTGTTCTTATTACACCTGGCTTCCTATAAAAATCATGTAGTACAGTTACGTAGTCTTCTCCATTCATCTGTCTGTACATCTCTCTTTGGTCCAAACATTTTCCTTTATTCTCAGATACTTGTAATCTTCTTTCCTCCCTTAAAGTAAGAGTTCATGTTTCGCATCCATATAATATAACTGGTAGAATAATTATTTTATATATTTTTTCAGTTTAACATTTTTTGAAAGGAGTTGGGACGTCAAGAGTCCCTGTAATGCATAATAGCACGCATTTCCAGAATTGAGCCTATATATATATCCATCAATCCATAGTAATTCTGCCCGAAGGCAGGTCCTTCACTGCAATCATAGCATTTTCATGCTATGCTTGCAGCTTTACTAGGGAATTTTAGGTGTGGTAGCTTCCCGTTGCTTTCCACACCGGTGAAGGATGATGGTGGTGATGATGATGGCCATATGATTTCGGGGATTGTTTGGGCCTTAAAGTTTTCCTGACATTTGTCTTACAGGTGAGGAAAAAACCCGATAAAAACCTCACCCAGAAAAACTGCCCCGACCGGGGATCGAACCCGGGCCCGCTGCGTGACAAGGCAGCACGCTACCTCGAAACCAAGCGGTGGACTATATATATATATATATATATATATATGGTATGATAAGAAAAATAAATGCCTGGACGGGATTCGAACCCGGAACTGTGAGTCTGTACCTCAGCGTGTTATCCACTACACCACCAGGCGAATCCAATTCAAACACTTTTTTTTCTTATATATGTATTATATTCTCCATTATTACTAGATGTCGCGAGAACTCGGTCTTCACTGCCATATATAGGCCTATATATATTTTGGTCATGATCATTGTTGGTGTCTACCAGATAGGATCGGTGACGATCTGTAAAAAAAACGGAGAACAACCTCAATATCTTCATTCTTTGGAATTTGTTAATAAGTAGAGATTATATAAATGTATAACCTATCTCCACTTAGTTGCTATTGCTCATCCTTCCACACTTAGTTGTAAAATTGTTGATTTAAGTTTGTTATGGTTTATTCACGTCTTGGTGAAATTGCGACCATTCTCGTGAATATTATAGTACATGATTCGTTTATGTTCCTTTTTAAAACTATAATTAGGAGTTGATGAGAGAAGATTTGAATGCATGTGAATTCACGCTATTATATCAGTACTTTCAAGAACAAGCATGTCGGAAATTCAGTAAGCGCAATTACCGACGTATAATTTATATAGTTCCGATTTATGCCGAGTACTGCGCTACTAAGTGGGACATTCTCTTCGATCGAAGTCGTATGTAACCATGTCGATATAAATCGGAATTCTAGCAATTCGTATTATTTATTATTATTATTATTATTGTTATTATTATCATTATTATTAATATTATCATATCATTATTATAATTATTATCATTATCATTAGTATCATGATTATCATGATTAACTAACTAATTAACTCACTGGCACTATCGAACCCTTAGGTTCATGGCCGCGCGGACATAAGCTCTGCATATATCCCTATCCTGAGCCAATGTTATCAAATCATCCCCTGTATAATCTACTTCCCTCAAATCATACTTAATGTTATTCTCCCACCTCATTCTAGGTCTACCAACTCGGCGTTTTCCCTCTGGTTTTCCTACAAGAAGCTTCCATGCATGTCTTTCATTCCCCATTTGTGCCACATGTGATTATCATGATTATTATTATTATTATTTATATTATTATTATTATTATTATTATTATTATTATTATTATTATTTAACTAAGTACTGGTGAATTCCGAAGGAATTATTCTATTGAGGTTGTTCTAACGAAATTTAAAAAAAATAGATCTTTACGGATCTTATCAAGTGGAAAAGATGACACTAAAATGTCTGTGTATGTGTCTGTTAATTCTCTAGCGGGACAATTTTGTTATATCAGAACCAAACTTAGCATATAGAAAGAAATTTAAAAAAGGAAGGCCAGGATCGTTCACCAGTAAATCGAACTATTAGGAATAAGAGTTCACCTGAAACGAACATTTAAAAATGCCTCCAACGATCGCAATTTTCGACACTTCACAACGAAATTCAGTATATGCTATTAAAGCAAAACGAGGGAGGTATTCACTAAAAATCAGGAAAATCTGATTATTAGAAGTGGGGGTTTACATAAAGCCCAAATTAAAAAAAAAAAAAAAAAAATATCCTATAGCGGTCGCCATGTTTTCTTCGTTGAAATTTATCGGTATGTACTGTAATACAATTTAATCAACTCTTAAGTTGGCATTGTATCCTATAAATTACAGTAGCAATTTATTTAATAATTTTAATAAAGTAATAGAAATATAATCAGTAGCAATTATTTAATTTTGTGTGAAATTATATAACACTATTCAAAAGGCAATAACTTAGATTATGATAGGTTTGTAGGCCCTATGTTAAAATACCTTTTCGGGATTCTTGGCCGTGTCTTGTAGCATTGTCTTCTCGACGTCTCCTCACCTCCTGTGGGTGACATCTTCAGGAGATCTTACTTTTGTAGATTTTCGTAGTAACTGTTGATTAGTTACCGTAAACTAAACACAAGTTAACAAATAATCAACAGTTACTGCAAAAAATCTACACAAGCAAAATCTCCTGAAGATGTCACCCGCAGAAGGTGGTGAAACGTCGAGATGACAATACTACAAGACACGGTCAAGAATCCCGAAAATGTATTTTAATATACATAACGATAGCCGTTTAAAGTCTTAACCAATATATGATAGGTTTGTTTTCTCTGCAGTTTGAAACGTTTACATAAATTAGCATAAGAAATTAACTTCCTCTGATTTAACATAATACTGATATATTCCGTACACTAGCAAAATCGGAGCATAACTTCCACTTGCTGAGAAATTCGGTTAGTTTACGCAGTTCCTGCGTAACGTACCTTTTGACTTTCTGTTGTTAATAGAACTTGGATTTTAAGACGCTAAAACTTGTAGGTTTAAATGCTTAAAATAAAATTTTAAAAATGTCCCGCGTTCAATAACTGCGTAACTTGGCGAATTTCTCAGCAAGGCGGAGTTTGGGTCCCATTTTGCTAGTTTACGGACAATACAGGAGTTATTTAACAATTTCTAGGTTATGCACCTTGCCTCTGGTCTCGATGGTCGCGGGTTCAAACCCGGCCGGGGTCAATGGATCTTTAAGATGAAAAAACCGAAGGAGTAAGTCCTCCGGGAGGGACTACTTTAAGTCGTGGGTCCCGAGTCTGAAGATTACCGGGCCCTTAAAAGATCCTTAAGTCTGAATAAAAAGGCCTCTAAGCAAATTTTACCGAATTTTCGCGTCCTAGTAAGCCCTACTACCTTTGTTTCCTAGATGTCACTATGAGGCGGAACACTCACAGATCAGATAATAATTCTAAGGAACGATGACTACGGTCCAATCCAATGACATTTATCCGAAAACAAGTATAACTAAAATAGGGGGAGAGCGCTTAAGTCTCGTTGAGAGAAGAAAAGATATGTGCGATTGGAATTAAAACTCATCTATCTTTGGTCGATTAAGAATAGGTGTACGACAATATACTCAGAAATAATTTAATTAATACAATGTTTTGAGGGTAATATAAATACTAAAATAAATATGTTAATTAAACAAGTAACTCTTTATGATTATAATATATCCTATGTTAAAGTTCGAAGTGAGTATCGAACATAATTACCTCCTCGAATCATTAAAGGTAAGATTATTCCATATCCCGTAACTTATTATTATTATTACTATTGCATTAATACATTATTATTATCATTATTATTATTAATATTATTATTATTATTAATTTTATTGTTATTCATAAATATATATCTGACATATCGACTTATAAGTACGTTACTTTTCTATGGTCAAACTTGGAACAGAAACTTTTGGTTCTCTAAAGACAAATGTTATACACAAGCGACGCTCTGTGACCTTACACAGTTACTAATGTTCAATGCCTCTGTATTATAGCGACGCCATGCGGATTTATATGCAACAATAGGAGTTAACTTCCAGACCACTTCGGTAAAGCAGACACCTGAAATAAAACATCCATTTACTGTATGTATAATAATTATGGTCTATTTAATAATATACTTTTCACTCTGACTTCAGAATTGGACTCTTAACCGTTCAGACAGAAAAAACCTAGAAACTGCAGAAATTAAGTTCTTACGTTCAGTATCAGGTACGACAATTTTGGACAGAAAAATGAAATGAAGATAAAAGGAAAGACTTAAAAATTTTTAATTTAACAACAAGAATTGACAAAATGAGAAACAACTGGTATGAACATGTTAAAAGAATGCCTACAGATAGAATCCCTCAGCTGTTATTAAAGTACAAACCAATAGGAGATAGAAATGTTGGACGCCCATTTACTAGATGAGATGTGAAAACAGGTCAAAAGGCCTAATTTCATGAAGTAGAAGAAGGAGAAGACATTTTACTCTCAAAATACTGTAATAAGAAAACAAAGGGCTTAGTATGCGAGGTGATTTAATGTATTAATTGGTGATTAGTTATTTTAATAGAGTTGCCGAAAATGCCCAGTTTGATAGGCAAAAAATAAGGTGGGAGAATAATATTAAACCTGATTTGAGGGAAATAAATTATACATGGGATGATTAGAAAATATTATCTCAGAATAGGAATGTATGGAGAGGATATGTCCGCGCGGCCATGAACCAACGGGTTCAATAGTGCCAGTAAGTTAATTAGTTAGTAGTTCGCCAAACCAAACTATTTTTACCTCACATAAGGTGAGACGACGGGTGATATATTAACTTTGTTATTTTATAAACAAAAATGGGGTATGGTCATATAAAAAGAATAAAATAAGACATATTGCCAAGAAGAATTTTAGAATGGGTACCTCTTTGTAGAATAAGAAGAAGAAGTTGACTCAGAATAACGTGAATTGATGGAGTTTTGAGCATCATGAGGGAAAAAGAATTAGACAATGGAGGAGATTGAAATGACACAGATATACGAAAGAAAATTACAGCAGTTTAATTGGACGCAGGAAGATGATGAGATACATTATGAAGTTTTCTAAATAAATATGCAATTGTATATTTGTGCTGGTTGAGTGGAAGAAAAACCCTTATAGCCTTAACTCTGCCAGAATAAATAAATTATTATATTATTATTATTTTATTATTATTATTATTATTATTATTATTATTATTATTATTATTATTATTATTATTATTAGAGCTATGCCGGCGGTAGCATTGCTGCCGATAGGGTTACCCATCCCGGACTGGTCGAAGGTGATAAGCCAGACGAAAAAAGTACCTTGGTCGAAGGAGTGACGATCTTTCACTGTAAAAATACAACCGTCAAAAAATGCGTACTTGGGTTGAACTGGGGTAAAACGCCCGGTTGGTAGACCAAGAATGAGGTGGGAGAATAACATTAACTATGATTTGAGGGAAGTAGATTATACAGGGAATGATTGGAAAGCATTAGATCAGGATAGGGATGTATGGAGAGCTTATGTCCGCGCGGCCATGAACCTACGAGTTCGATAGTGCCAGTGAGTAAGTAAGTATTATTATTATTATTATTATTATTATTATTATTATTATTATTATTATTATCATTATTATTATTTTGTTGTTGTTGTTATTCTTATTTTTATTACTATTGCATTAATACATTATTATTATTATTATTTTATTATTATTATTATTATTATCATTATTATTATTTTTTTTTGTTATTCTTATTTTTATTACTATTGCATTAATACATTATTATTATTATTATTATTATTATTATTATTATTATTATTATTATTATTATTATTATTATTATTATTATTATTACTAATTTTTATGTTATTTATAAATATATGTCTGACATATCGGCTTATAAGTACGTTACTTTTCTATGGTCAAACTTGGAACAGAAACTTTTGGTTCTCTAAAGACAAATGTTATACACAAGCGACGCTCTCTGACCTACACAGTTACTAATGTTCAATGCCTCTGTATTATAGCGACGCCGTGCGGATTTATATGCAATAATAAGAGTTACCCTCCAGACCACTTCGGTAAAGCAGACAACTGAAATACAACATCCATTTACTGTATGTGTAATAATTATTGTCTATTTAATAATATACTTTTTCTCTGACTTGAGAATTGGACTCTTAACCGTTCAGACAGAAGAAAAATAGAAACTGCAGTAATTTAAGTTCTTACGTTCTGTATCAGGTATGACAATTTTGGACAGAGAAATGAAATGAAGATATAAGAAAAGACTTAAATATTTTTAATTTAATAAGTAGAATTGACATAATGAGAAACAACTGGTATGAACATGTTAAAAGAATGGCTACAGATAGAATCCCTCAGCTGTTATTAAAGTACAAACCAATAGGAGATAGAAGTGTTGGACGCCCATTTACTAGATGAGATGTGAAAACAGGTCAAAAGGCCTAATTTCATGAAGTAGAAGAAGGAGAAGACATTTTACTCTCAAAATACTGTAATAAGAAAACAAAGGGCTTAGTATGCGAGGTGATTTAATGTATTAATTGGTGATTAGTAAGTTTAATACTTAATAGAGTTGCCGAAAATGCCCAGTTTGATAGGCAAAAAATGAGGTGGGAGAATAATATTAAACAAGATTTGAGGGAAATAAATTATACATGGGATGATTAGAAAATATTATCTCAGAATAGGAATGTATGAAGAGCATATGTCCGCGCGGCCATGAACCAACGGGTTCAATAGTGCCAGTAAGTTAATTAGTTAGTAGTTCGCCAAACCAAACTATTTTTACCTCACATAAGGTGAGATGATGGGTGATATATTAACGTTATTATTTTATAAACAAATGATGGGGTATGGTCATAAAAAAAGAATAAAAGGAGACATATTGCCAAGAAGAATTTTAGAATGGGTGCCTCTTTGTAGAAGAAGAAGAGGAAGAAGTTGACTCAGAATAACGTAGATTGATGGAGTTTTGAGCAGCATGAGGGAAAAAGGATTAGACAATGGAGATTGAAATGACAGAGATATGCGAAAGAAAATGACAGTAGTTTAATAGGACGTAGGAAGATGTTGTGATACATTATGAAATCTTCTAAATAAATATGCAATTGTATATTTGTGCTGGTTGAGTGGAAGAAAAACCCTTATAGCCTTTATCTGCCAGAATAAATAAATTATTATTATCATTATTATTATTAATAATATTATTTTTGTTATTATTATTAATAATAATAATAATAATAATAATAATAATAATAATAATAGTGGGTTGAGACATTAAAGGACGTGTTTAATAAAATAATAATTACTGAATCAACCATTTTTATATAAACACTCTGAACATGTCGGGTATAATCCCAGAACGAGGACGAATCAACCATTTTTATATAAACTCTCTGATCATGTCGGGTATAATCCCAGAACGAGGAATGAGATGGAATGGAGATCTTATGATTCAAGGTCGGTGATATATAGGAGGATCCGGATTACGAGGCTATCGCATCACCACATCGTTAAATAAAATTAAAATAGAGATGAATTGAGAGGGGATTTGTGATGGAATTAAAGACTTTTGCAGGGAAAAAGAGGAACAACCCTGAAAAAAAACTGCCGTGCTCCGATTCGTTCACCTCGAACCCCATGTCTAGAGACCGAGATGCGAACTATGACCCACAGTTGGAGAACGAGTAATTATCACTTGCGTCACGAATACGCCTTTACTTTCAATAATCTGTTTTTTTTTCAATGCCCCAAGTTGTCATTTCGACATTTCTGGTTTCCCTCCTGGCATTGGCGTAATAGTAAACCACTTTTCAAGTTGGGGCGCCTAAAAGGCGGAGTTACGTTAACCCAATTATATGATCGGTGATAACTGATAAAGAAGCGCCACGAGAGTTCTTAACCTAAACTTAACCTAAATTCCAGACCATGGGCAACTACAGGAATGATTCCCTTTAAGGAAAAATTCCTGTGGTTTGACCGGGAATCGGACCCGGGACCTCATGAACAGTAGACAGAAACTCTGCCCACTAACCCATGAGGCTGGTGTTATTATTATTATTATTATTATTGTTATTATTATTATTATTATTATTATTATTATTATTATTATTATTATTATTATTATTATTATTATTATTACGTCCACCGCTGTGGTCTCGAGGTAGTGTGCTGCCTTATCACACAGCGGGCCCGGGTTCGATCCCCGGTCGGGGCAGTTTTTTTGGGTGAGGTTTTTATCGGGGTTTTTCCTCACGTGTAAGACAAATGTCGGCTTTTTCCTCACGTGTAAGACAAATGTCAGGAAAACTTTAAGGCCCAAACGGTCCCCGAAATCATATGGCCATCATCATCATCCTTATCATTATCATCATCACCATCATCATCCTTCACCAGTGTGGAAAGCAACGGGAAGCTACCACACCTACAATTCCCTAGTAAAGCTGCAAGCATAGCATGAAAATGCTATGATTGCAGTGAAGGACCTGCCTTCGGGCAGAATTACTTTGGATGGATTATTATTATTATTATTATTATTATTATTATTATTATTATTATTATTATTATTATTATTATTATTATATATTTATTATTATTGGGTGCGAAACATGGACTCTTACTTTAAGGGAGGAAAGAAGATTACGAGTATTTGAGAATAAAGTTCTTAGGAAAATTTTTGGACCAAAGAGAGATGAACAGACAGGTGAATGGAGAAGACTACATAACAATGAACTACATGGTCTTTATAGGAAGCCAGATATAATAAGAACAGTTAAGTCCCGTAGACTGCGATGGGCAGGACATGTTGCGCGTATGGGGAATGAAAGACGTGCATGGAAACTTCTTGTAGGAAAGCCAGAAGGAAAACGCCCAGTTGGTAGACCAAGAATGAGGTGGGAGAACAACATTAACTATGATTTGAGGGAAGTAGATTATACAGGAAATGATTGGAAAGCATTAGCTCAGGATAGGGATGTATGGAGAGCTTATGTCCGTGCGGCCATGAACCTACGGGTTCGATAGTGCCAGTGAGTAAGTAAGAGTAAGTATTATTATTGAATATCCAAATATTTTGAAACCTCATTTCACCAAAAAGTCATACTAGGGTTGTAGTTAACTATAACAATATTATATTATATATTATAGAACAGAAATATTAACTTATAGTTTTGAATGAGTGTTAAAAATTACATAAATCTACATTAATATAATGATAATTTATTATTTTATTTATATCATATGAGTATCCAGGGACTTTCGGTGCAACCGATAAGCTGTGTTTCTATTCTGTTTATCAATTCAATGTGGGACCAGTAGAGTAAGGTAAAGGAAGGATTTCTGCTTGGATGGGAATGAAGCCTGAATTAGCTCAGTTGGCAGAGCATTAGTACGGAAAGCTAAAGTTTCGGGGTTCGATTCCCGGTTCAGTCATACATTTTTCTCTTTACCATTGATTTACAATTATTTAATTGCGTTAATTAATTTCCTTTGACCGTTGTGGTCTCGGGGTACCATGCTGCCTTGTCACGCAGCGGGCCCAGGTTCGATCCCCGGTCGGGACAGTTTTTCTGGGTGAGGTTTTTATCGGGGTTTTTCCTCACCTGTAAGACACATGTCAGGAAAACTTTAAGGCCCAAACGGTCCCCGAAATCATATGGCCATCGCAACCATCATCATTCATATTCATCTTAGGTTAAGCTTAGGATTAGGGACTCTCCTGGCGCACCATTATCATCATCATTACCCATCATATCATCGGTGCAACGTAACCCCGCCTTCCAGGCGCCCCAACCTCGGAAGTGGGTTACAAGTACGCCACGCCAGGAGAGGAACCAGGAATGTCGAAAGACAAACCAGGGTCATCTGAAAACAAAAAGAAAAACATTTTATTAAAATGTTGAGTGATTTAATTTTAATGATATTATGAAATGGAGATAGTAATGAAATGGTACCTGGTAAAGAAATATCAGGAATCTACATAAATGCAATCAAAGAAACGGGAAAAAAACCACGCAATTTATTGTTGGGGTATGAGAACAGTTACTTGAGAGAAATGTATTGGTTAATTTGTTCCAAAAAATGTGAGTAATACCTTAAAATGAAGTGAGAAGTTGAGCTCAAAGTAACCTAAAATCGCCATATTTACAATATAAAGTATCTATTAGCTATTGCTCAGACAGTGTAGGCAACGTATCACAAAAAAAAACTGCTAACAAACAAGTGAACACTTAACTAATATGGTGTACGCTAACTCGCCCATATTTTTTTTATACTCTAACTTGCCTAAACTAACACTAACTTGTCCATTTTTCATCCTAACTTGCCCAAAATGTAGGTAGATTCCTGTGATTTAATCCCCTTATATCTGAGTAAACATGTTGGCCATTAACTCTCTATCGGAAACTTGTGTTATTACATTGGCAAACGTGACGTTATCAGTCACTATTTCTCCGATAGAATATTCACAGGTGGCACTAATCTGGTGTACACTAACTTGCCAATTTTCCCATCCTAACTTGCCCAAACTATCACTAATTTGTCCATTTTCTCACCCTATCTTGCCTACTAGTGTAGGAAGATTCCTGGCATATAAACTCCTTATATGTGAGTAAACATGCTGGCCATTGACTCTAGCGGAACGTGTGTTATTACATTGGTCAACGTGATGGTATCAGTCATTTTTTCATCCATAGAATATTCACAGGTGTCACATTGGACTAGAATAGCCGTAATACCAACCCAGGATTTAGTTTGATACTGAGGAAAGTCAGGAAAAACTTAATTTGTTTGTTTGTTTGTTCGGAATCGCGATTTCATCGCGGAATCTCCCGGTTATGTATTTTAGAACGTTACCGGCTATTACAAAGATAAACAACTAAGTTATTGACTACCGGTACCTCATTGGTAGGCCTACTATCGAAACCTGAAGATTTATGGCCGCGCGTATATAATCTGTCATTTTACCCTGATCCTGTACTAATATTTTCCAATCATTACATGTATAATTCACCTCCCTCAAGTCTTGGTTGATATTATTCTTCTATCTCGTTCTTAACCTACATTCTAGGATCCTTTCCTCTTGTTTTTTTTACCACAAGTTTTCGTGCTCCTTTTTTATTCCTCAAACTGCCACATGTCGCAACTAGCTCACTAAATAAACATAAGAAAATCGTTTGTGTCACTTATTTTACGATAGAATTTGTTAGATAAAAAATTGAAACAAATGATGTCAGACGTGTTCAAGAAGTTGTAATTGTTAGAAAGCTTCCAACGTCACAATACAGACAAATGAAGATCGATAGTTTCACAAAACTTTGACGGGAGTTTTCTGTCAGAATTAATTACCGCTTCTTTGGGTTGTTAACGCTATGTCCTTTAACAAAAGCATATTTTTGTTATCTACTCTAAACTAACTCCAGCGCAATGGGCTCGGGGTGACTCATTTCTTCGCAGGCAGCGGACTTGTGTTCCTTTATCGGCCAGGACAAATTTCCTAGGTAGATTTTTTCGGGATTTTTCTTCATTCAATTCTTCAGACAATTGTTAAGATAATTTTTGGGAACACTATCTTGCTATCACAATTTTCAATATCATATTCACCTTGTTTGCTATGAATGGATTAATTATAGAGTGAATAGTGTGTGTTGTCTCGGAGATGGTCCTGCTATTTAGCTATTCACTCATCCAGGGAGGTCCTCCATCCCCTTATGTGTACAAAAAGTTTTTGTAAGATCCAGAGTTGAAAAATTCTCGCACTACAGCTCGTGTTCTTGTGGCCCAAGCGACTGAGTAACTTATAAAGGTAGATGTTAAAGATATACAGATAGATAGATAAATAAATAGATAGATAGATAGATAGATAGACTAAACTACATCTATATAATAGATATTTCGTTCTATTTTATATTTGTTTATTTCGGTAGGAACCGGTATTGTAAAATTTTTGGAATATAGAACATTATTTCAACAGGTACTAAAAATCCACAAAAAAAAGGATAGAACTTCATTTAATCACTAATCAATCATGGCAAACTTAGGTAAATTAGTTATTTTACAAGAAAATATGCGATTCTAACTAACTAACTCACTGGCACTATCGAACCCGTAGGTTCACGGCCGCACGAATATAAGCTCTACATACATCCCTAACCTGAGCTAATGTTTTCCAATAATTCCCTGTATAATCTACTTCCTTCAAATCATGGTTATTGTTATTCTCCCACCTCATTCTTGGTCTACCAACTGGGCGTTTTCCTTCTGGATTTCCTACAAGAAGCTTATATGCACTCCCAATTCGTGCCACATGTCCTCCCTATCGCAGTTAACGAGAGTTAACTGTTCTTGTTTTATCTGGCTTCCTATAAATACCATATACAGTAGTTCACTGTCCATTCACCTGTCTGTTCATCTCTCTTTGGTCCAAAAATTTTCCTAATAACGTTATTCTCAAATACTCATAATCTCCTTACATCCCTTAAAGAAAGAGTGTATGTTTGGCATTCATATAATATAACTGGTAGAATAACAGTTTTATATATTTTCAGCTTAACGTTTTTTGAAAGGACGTCAAGAGTGTACTCAATAAAAATATTTTTCTTTGATTTTCCTTTATTAATTTAATTTAATTTAATTTAATTAGTAGATCTGGGCGCATGTTGTTAAGACCCTAACATTGGATCCTTATTTTAGGTTCATTGTATTTATTCATTTTTACTTTATAGAGTTCATGAGATGAAAAAAAATACTCTACGGTGATCTATACTCTGTTATGATGTTCCTGGTTCGACAAGCATTTACACACATGACTCATGCCGCCATTTATTTGGGCTGAGCCCAGATCTCAAGGAGGGGCTACAAACTTTCTATCGACCCTATTCTGCCCTACGATTACAGAGATTCGGAGTCATGAGGAAGTAATAGAGTATACCCCACTAGATCACCAAACTCACATATTTTAAACACCTGTGGTTTGCTATATCAGGATTTTTAGCTAATAACAGATAAGGCGAAAGGTGATATGAATGAATGGAGACGGACTTTGGTGGAGGAAGGAAGTGGAGTGGATGTGTTGGTGGGATGCAATTCGGGAAACGGGATTACCCCGAGAGAGAGAGAGAGAGAGAGAGAGAGAGAGAGAAGAGAGAGAGAGAGAGAGAGAGAGAGAGAGAGAAAAACTGTGTGACCCATCACCAATACTCCTCCGAAACCGCCAGGATTCGAACCTAAGAGCTCAGTCGGAGCAGCCACGCGGGCTAGCTAAGTGTCCACCGAAAATATTTAATTAAGTAGTTGATACTAATTAAAGTTTGTACTGTTTTATTACTTATGGATCCGAAACATGGACAGTGACAACAAAACAATCTGCCAGAATACAAGCTGCTGAAGTGAAATTCCTCAGACCAATAGCAGGGTATCAACGAACAGACAAAAACCACAACACAGAAATAAGACAGCAACTAAAAGTAGAGGAATTAAACACAATAATGGTGAAATACAGAACCAACTGGAGGATGACTGAGAACAGAATACCAAAAGCAACATGCAACTATTTACCAAGATGAAGAAGTTTGGGAAGACTATAGAAACGGTGGAAAGAGCAGCAATTTGGAGCCGGAACAGGCTAGTAAAAATCCTAAACTGTGACGAAGAAGACTGTTTTATTAAAAATATTAAATGAATTACACCAATATACTAGGGCGTCCGATAAGTAAAGGCAACACTACTGTAACATCACAAAAAATTAGGTTATTCATTTCTTCTCTAATTTCCCTGATCGTTAATTGGGCCGTAGATTTTACTGAGTATCTTCCTTTCGAACACACCTACAAATTTGGTAGCATTTTGTGAAAACTGCTTTAAATAAAATAATTTTTGTTCTGCGATGGCCTTACTTACATTTTAAAATTGGATATTCAATTTTATCTATGTGGCACAATTAAACGCACTTTATTGAATAAGACTAGAAAAGAAACTATTTTGAAGTTTTATAAGTATTGGCAGTTCCATCTCTTATATATGGATGTGAAACCTGGACATTAACAAAGGCAGATAGTAAACAAATAGAGGCTGCTGAAATGAAGGGCAATAGCAGGATACCAAAGGACCGATAAAAAGAAAAACGAAGATATAAGAACAGAACTTAATATATTTAATCCCAGTGAAAGAATAAAATATTATCAAAATGCTTATCTTCAGCATGTATTACGAATGAATGAACAGCGCTTACCAAGAAGAATGTATAATTATAAACCAAAAGGGAGAAGAATGTTGGGAAGACCATTGAAGAGATGGAAGGACCAATTAGACCTATAATGAGATCGGAACAGGCCATTGGGCATAATCATTGTTGTTGATGATGATGATGATGATGTATTGCAATGGAAGGTTCTATTAACCATTTGAATTCTTCTTCGTATCTGTATCATCTCACTATTATTGGTAGTTATGCATATCCTAAAAAGTATACAAAATAATTTATTTCTAGGCTAAGTTAAATCTGCACGCGGAAAATATACTAGGAACATGTTATTGATTCTCTTTATTCTCTTACAATGATGCCATTTCCTGTCCCCTGTATTGTGTTATTTTACTGGGAGGGGAGCGCTGGCAAATACTGTGTTTTTTAATGATCCGTCACCTGCAGCAGTCATTGACCAAATTAATAATCCGGCAACCACGTTAATGATGGGGAATGAGCTGTCCCTCCTTTGCCTTTCTCATTACATACTGCCAATTCTCGTCCCTGTATTGTGTTGTGAGGTTGGTAATAGAGAGATGACAAACACTGTTATGGATAAAGGTTCCATTAAACGCAGTGATATATTTTTATAAGTCCCAGGCAGACACCGCGCGCATGCGCAACGAACGCAAATCGTTTGGAACTCTATGGAATCACGCGATGCTGCCAAAATATACACGATATTTAACGACCTAATACAATTGATGTACTCTAACCTGTGAAAGACCAACCTAAAAGCTAACCTAATGCAATTTAAGCAATCTAACCTGTGAAAGAATGCGACGCCCAAAAATAAATAGTAAGTTCTGAAATTCTGAAATACATACTCTATGTTGGCTGCACTGGAGCATGTATAGCATAGAATATTCGTTAAAATCAATATGGCTGCCACGTCTTTATGTTAGGTGTGTAGATAAATATCATAGAAAAATATAGTGAAATAATCGTTCAACAAATGTAAAATTTATTGTATATGGTGGCAAATAATTTGAAAATAAAACCCTGTTGGCGCATGCGCGTGGTGTCTGTCTTCGACTTTAAAAAAAAATTCACTGCGCTTAATGGAAACTTCAGCCCACAGTTATCTTAAATGAACGGAAACATTCAGCAATCGTCAACTAAATGACTAATTTGACAACCTTCTAATGATATTTCGCATGTGTTTAGGGATTCTCCCTTCCACTGAAAAATAGTTTGACGACTCTAGCGCTAACACACTTCCCCTCTAGCCGTGCAGACGAAACTTGGTGGAGTAATATATATTTCAGTTTTTGACATTCAATAATGATTTGTTATTGAATAGTTTTTTTTCTTTTGCAAATGCCCCAGTTGTCTTTCGACATTCCTGGCGTTCTCTCCTCTTATGGCGTACTTGTAACCCACTTCTGACGTTGGGGCGCCTAGAAGGCGGGGTTACGTTGCCCCGATGATATGATGGGTGATGATGATGATATGGTGCGCCAGAAGAGTTCCTAATCCTAAGCTTAATCTAAGATGAATATGAATGATGATGTTTACAATGGCCATATGATTTTGGGGACCGTCTGGACCGTAAAGTTTTCCTGACATTTGTCTTACAGGTGAGGAAAAAGCCCGATAAAAACCTCACCCAGAAAAACTGTCCCGACAGGGGGATCGAACCTGAGCACGCTGCGTGACAAGGCAGCACGCTTCCTCGAGACCACAGCGGTGGACGTTATTGAATAGTAAATAGATTGAATATATATATATATCATCCACATCAAGGATTAGACCTTTGGCCTTTTCCGGTTTATAACTGGTAACGCCATCTCTTCATAGGCCAATATTTATTTTTCCTATAGGATTATAATTCAAGACGTCTTTTGGTATTCTAGGTGGTGACATACGTTGAACAGAATCTCTCTAATTAGTTCTATATCTTTCGATCATTGCAGTAATTGGTTGTATATCCAGTTCATTCTTGATGTCTATGCATCTTCTTTGATCTAACAACGTACAGCCTGCCACAAATCGAAGGAACCTAATTTCTGAAGATTCTAAGTGTATATATATATATATATATACATACATATATATACAGCGAGAGAGAGAGAGAGAGAGAGAGAGAAAGAGAGAGAGAGAGAGAGAGAGAGAGAAGAGAGAGAGAGAGAGAGAGAGAGAGAGAGAGAGAGAAAATGGTTTGTCGATTTTCATATGTGTGTGTATATATATATATATATGTGTTCACGCAGCGGGCACGGGTTTGATTCCCGGTCGAAACAAGTTCCCGGGTGAGGTTTCTTCGGCGTTTTTCTTCTCCTGCAAGACAAATGTTAGGACGCTTAGGGCCCAACAGTCCCCGAAAATCATCCGGCCATCATCATCATCCTCATCATTATCATAATCATCCTTCATCGGTGCGGGAAGCTACCACACCTATAATTCCCTAGTAAAGCTGCAAAGCATAGCATGAAAATGTTTGATTGCAGTGAAAGACCTACCTTCGGGCAGAATTACTATGTATGAATATATATATATAGTAATTCTGCCCGAGGGCAGGTCTTTCACTGCAATCATAGCAATTTAATGCTACGCTTTGCAGCTTTACTAAGGAATTATAGGTGTGGTAGCTTCCCGTTGCTTTCCACACCGGTGAATGATGAGATGATGATGATGATGATAATGATCGGGATGGTAATGGTGATGGTCGGATGATTTTCGGGGACCGTTCGGCCCGAAGCTTCCTGATATTTGTGTTACAAGTGAGGAAAAACCCCGAAAAAAACTCACCCAGGAGCCTGTCCCGACCGGGAATCGAACCCGGGCCCGCTGCGTGACAAGTCATCACGCTACCTATAGACCACAGTTGTGAACCATATATATATATATATATATCATCATCATAGTATATTCACGAATTTAGGCCATTTGTTGACCTGTTTCGGCCTCAAGAGAAACACCATCCAGAAGTCTTTTGAGTGGACGTCCTGGTCTTCTTCTTCCTGCAGGTTGATATCTTAACATTAGTTTGGGTATTCTGAGATCTTCCATTCGATGAACATGTTGTATCCATCTTGACTTATAATCAGAAATTTTGTTTTCTAAAGATTCCATGTGTAATTCTTCTAAGATGTCTTCATTTTTTTTGTGATCTAATAGTGTGTATCCTGCAGTCCTCCGAAGATATCTCATTTCAGCAGATCTAAGTCTCTGTATATCCTTCTGTTTCAACGTCCATACTTCGCTATCCGGCTATCCGGCGATATCCGGCTCCGGTCTTTAGCCATCTTGTGGTAATTGCATATCCGGCTCCGGTCCGGTCTTTAGCCATCTTGTGCTTTCTTCTGTGTTGTTCAATTGATCCCGATCTTGTGCAAACGGCCATGGTTTGATCAGAAAATATGGCCTTAACCTTTGCAGACAATGCTTCAGAGAGTATGCTAATGATATTGGATTTAAAAAGTTGGATTAAACTCTTATTAAACTTCACTGGAGGTTCTTCAAGGCAGAGGTGAATTCAACAGAGATGCATTTATATATATATATATATATATATATGTGTGTGTGTGTGTGTGTTAACTTTTTTCTTTTATATATTTGCTTTTACCCACTTGTGGAATCTTTTAACAAATCGGAATAAATCTAATTTTGTTGAGTTGGCGGAATGTACGGAAGTGGAAGCAATCCTCAGTTGTTTTTTTTTTGTTGACAACCAATTCATCTGGAAAAGTAAACAAAAAAACAATGGTTTCAGTTTCTTCTATAACAGTTTTTTTCCTTTTTTTGTTAAACGAAAACAACCTTTCTTACCTTTACCTTTTACCTGATCGAAACACTTCGTTTGTTGTGATTTCTATCCATCACACGTCTACAGAATGTAATATATATTCTGTGTTACCAACTAGTCTTTTAAGATTTCCCGTTAGAGGTTCACAAAAAAAAACTCTCACTTTGCTGCTAAGCCAGGATATAAAAAGTATGAACTCTGCCATATTTATCATTAATTTTAAACAAAATATAGTTGTCAGAATATAACATGGAAAAGTCTTCATTATTTTTAAAAAGACATATATTTTCAGTGATTAAAACAATATAAATAATCTAAAAATTATGATTTAAATAATATACGTAAGAAATATAATATGATAATTTCAAAATTAAAAACTGAAGTAATGGCGTTCCAAGGAAAGTACCCAGTAAGAACAAAAATAATAATAGAAGATAAAGTGTTGGAACAGGTTTCTCACTTTCAGTATTTGGGCTGCGATATAACTTATAAAGAAGAACAAAATATAAATAAGAAAATGCAGAAATTTCAACATATTTATGGAACAATCAGACGAACACTGAGGAACAAAGTAAGAAAGGATACGCAGCTAAGATATTACTCAACGATAGCACTACCAGTGACGATGTATGGAAGTGAGGCCTGGGTTCTGAAGGAAAAAGAAAAAAAGTAGAATTCTGGCAGCGAAAATGATATTCCTATGGGCTGTGAAAGGTTATATAAGAGAAGAACATATTAGAAATGAGAATATTAGAGATGAACTAAAAGTACAAACACACCTTCAACATATAAAAGAACACAGAAACAATTGGATAGAACATCTGCAATGAATGACAGAGGATAGGATACCAAAGATGACACTGAATTATAATCCATGAGAACGAAGATCTTTGGAAGACCAAGAAAGCACTGGGCTGAACAGATGGGAGATCGGAACAGGCAAAACATAATCCATGAAGGATGATGATGATGATCTAAAAGTCTAGATATTGTATTAAAACAGTTTTACTGATTTAATAAAAAGGTCATATGATTGTGAAGATGATACACGGGGGAGTTAGGGTTTTCGAAGTTGGTCCTCACCTATAAGAAAAATGTCAGGAACCTAGGCCTAAATTGTTCCCGTACTCCATCTGGACATCATAATCACTAAGGCTGAAAAAAAAGTAGCAGTATCAGGATAGTTACTAATTTCTATACACATTGTTTACAAAATACGTGTCTTTTTCGAGCGTCTTCGCTGATTGATCGAAACGGGGAGTGTATCTGTTAGACTCTCCTCTGTAATAGACCTGTTTACGTGACTTGTGGTTATATCAGAATGCCCAAACAAAAATTGTGCAAATATGAGTCCATTTCTACACAAAGCGGCCTGTACTAGAATTCTGTCCCGAGTGGGCGTGTCAACGTGCAGTTTGTAAACGTAGCGATCTAAGTACAATGCAGCCTAGCTTATAACCAATACTTTTTTCAGCCCTAATAATCACTTAAGTATAGACTTTAAGAAATGGATCTTTAGGTTTTGGATTTTTTGTTTTATTGGACTTTATTGACTGGGCGTTACGTCACATGACTTGCCCATCTCTGTATCCTATAATTATTAATCCTGACCACTTTATTCATATGCTAAGCACTGAATATTGACCAATACAATTTTCAGCCCATCTTAAATCAAAACACTCAAGGTCGATTATCATTAAAATGAAATTGCCAGACATGACTCGCAAATGTTCCTGATTTGTAAGTTAGGTACAAGAACATAGAAGGCTTTTCTATTAAAACATTGCTACATAATAAATATAATAAAATAACGTTAATTAAAATACCTAACTAATGTTCCTGATCTGTCGGGAGAGGATTTGTAAATCTAGATCACACAACTCTAGATCACAGGATTTGAAACTCTTGATCACAACAAGGACCACGTAGGGTCATCCTGGATGAGTGATGAACTCAAACCCAGGACGAACTCTGAGACAACATGAATATATAAGACAAAACACCAGTCCTCTATTCGCAACCTGGAATATTAAAATTATTTAAATAATGTATGATAATAATAATAATAATAATAATAATAATAATAATAATAATAATAATAATAAATGTCATTAAGAACAAAAACAAATAAGTATCTTTTGGCAACGGAAATGGATTTTATACGAAGGGCAGCAAGAATTTCAAGAAGAGAAACATTTAGGAACTCAGTTATAAGGGAGAAAATGAAGATTGAAGACACTATTTTAGATTACATTAAAACTCAGCAATTAAGATGGTACGGACATGTCCAGCGAATGGAAGAGGATCGGCTACCAAAATCTGTTTTGGAAAGAAAACCTGAGGGAAACGAGATAGAGGAAGACCTAAAACCTCCTGGAGTCAGGGAATATGTTTATACATGAAGGAGAAACATCTACAACGAGGAGATTGGATGGACCGACAAAATTGGCTATTAGGAATCAGACGATGTGAAAGGTATTAATCAACCGATGATCTATCTATAATGATAATAATAATAATAATAATAATAATAATAATAATAATATTAATAACAACAAGAACAGCAACAACAAAAACAAGAACAACAAGACCAACAACAATAAGAACAAGATCAACAACAACAATAACAAGAACAATAAAAACAATAACAACAATAATAAAAATAACAATAATAATAACAATAATAACGAGGATGACGACTAAAAACAATAATAACAATAATAATAATAAAAATAACAATAAGAATAACAATAATAACAACGACGACGACAAGAACGACGACGACGATGACGACGATGATGATAATGATGATGATGATGATAATAATAATAATAATGATAATAATAATAATAACAACAATAATGGAAAAATCATTGAACAAATAAATTAATTCTTATAACTATTATATAATGTAGGATACAGAACATCTGAAGACGTCCAAATAGAACTAAATAGGTTTAAGACAGTTTTGTGGAACTATACAAAGAACATTAAAAATATTATGTTAAAAAACAAATGACATTTAAACTTTATTAAGTAATTACATTACCATTGCTATTACATGGAAGTGTATGCTGGATCTTAATATCAGACCAGTTATGACAAACTGAAATGAGATTTCTCAGATTTGTATCTGGTTATAAATTTCTACACCACAAAACGAACGTATGTATCAGAGGAGTATTAAATTTAGAATAAATTAAATTTATACTTCAAAAATATAAAACAATGGAGAGATAACATTAAACGAATGCCAGATTCGAGGATATCGAAAACTATCCTACACTATAATGTAAAAGGAAAAGAAATATAAGTCAACTATTCAAATGATGGCGCTAACAATTACTTTGAGCCGGGACAGGTTAGAAGGCCTTGAGGTCGATGATGATGATAATAATAGTTTAATAATAATATATTAATAATAACAACTAACTAATTACCAATATAAAACCCGGAGGTTAATAACTAGACGAACATAAGCTCTCCATACATTCCTATCCTGAGCTAATGTTTTCCAATCTTTCCTTATATAATTCATCTCCCTCAAATCATGGTCAATGGTATTCTCCCATCTCACACTGACCTTGCTACTGAGGGCTTTCGTACTGGTTTTTCTACAAGAAGTTTCCATTCCCCTATTTTTCCCCAGTCGTGCCACATGTCCTGACCATCGCAATGTACGAGACTTGTTGTTCTTGTTATATATGGTTTCCCATAAAGATAATGTAGCTCAGTTTTTTTTTCTCCTCCAATCATCTGCCTGTTCGTCTCTCTTTGGTTCAAATTTTTTTCTTAACAACTTTATTCTTTTTTTTTCGCCTCTTAAAATAAGAGACCATGTTGTACATGCATACAATATAACTGGAATAACAATCGTTTTATACAATTTTTTAGTTTAAGTTTTTATAGAGAATTTGGGATGACAAGTGTTTATTTAATGCAGAATAGCAGAATTAATCCTTGTTTGATTTCTTTCTCCATCTCATCCCTGTTTTTTATTTTTATTCCTATGTATTTGAATTCACCCACTTCCTCACAATTTCCCTAATATCTTATTAACTCTCCATTTCTATTATATAATGCATTTCTACATGTGACCATGTATTTAGCTTTATTGATATTTACTTCGTGGCCCAGTTTCTTTAGTGCTTCGTTCGCTATTTTATTACTAACTACACATGGTTAGTATCTACGTCCGTGCGACGCAGCAAAATTGCTGCTATGACTAAAGGTTAACGTTCCACTCTATCCAATAATAATACTATGCGGCCATAGCGAGGACATATTAAGAAACTTTACACCCAGCAGATTGTGTGTAAGGTTTTTTTATTATTTCCTCGCTATGGCCTAATAATATTAATATTCGACACAGTGGAACGTTAACCTTCAGCCATAGCAGCACTTTTTCTGCGTCGCACGGACGTAGATACTAACCATGTGTAGTTAGGAACAATATAACAAATTAAGCACTTACGTAAGGCTGTACTAACGTAGCTGTACTCCTCTACGCCACAGACTGACGAAAGGCGAGTGTACGCGGAATGACACGGCATTAGTTCGCACATCATTCACAAACGAAACAGGTCGATATTCCGTTGTGTTGGATAGTACATCATCAGCACGTACCAATAACAAAAATAATAAATTTTTAATTCTAGTCTCTTAAGCCCACGTGTTTTAATGGATTAAAGCTGTTTGAAAGCAATGAATAAAACAGATTTTTTTTTGTTTTATCTACGTCATACAGCGTCGCACGTTATTTAAATTTGTAGAATTTCATTTTTTAATAAAAAATAATTAAGATAAAAAAGACATTCATTTGAGACTTAGAAGTCGCGTTTCTTTTGTCATCTGAAAGGATTGTTATTTTAACGAGATGACAAACAACTTCAAACAGACAGTGATACCAAAATAATAATGAATTTTTATGTTTCCTTACAAAGCTTATATTATCAGGATTCTATACAATAAAAGTAGAAAGTAGAATTACAAATGAACGAATCCATTGTACAAACAATCTGCACCATATCTGTACTTGCACATACACCATGAAAAAATAATGCAGGATGATGTTAAAAACAATTACCGGTGTATCTAACTTTCGTGAATACGTAAAAAAACAGTGAATGTCATATGTAAAACTATATTCGTACGTGCCACTGGGGGACAAAGTGCTCCTTTGCACTAAGCTAGTTTAGCTACGCATTTTTTACAAAATTTTAGCTCATCGCCTGAAAGAGACACCGAATAGTCAACTAATAAATTATTTGGATGGGAAAGGCCAATTAAATTTTGCAAAGAGCCGCTAATTTAATATTGAGGTTATTTTTCGAGCCCCAAAATGTTCCAATTCGGATCCAACGGCATAAACACTCGCCCGGAGGACTAGTCTTTAGGGTTTTCCATCCCAAAAAATCCATCGATCTCGGTCGGGTTTGAACCTGCGACGCTCGGGATCAGAGGCAAGGAATAATATATAATATATGGCATGAAAAGAAAAATAAATGCCTGAGCCGGAGTTTGATCCCGAGACCTGTAACTCTCTACGTTATTGCAATAGTAACTTCATTACTCGGGCATTCCAACACAAACACACACACACACACACACACACACACACACGTATACACACACACACACATATATATATATATATATAATACTCTATCAATAGGGGCAGCGGGACGTAGATCTAACTGCCATCTCGTGGCTACTATAACAAGTAAGCATATAAATAGAATATTTACTTTATAGCAATATATATATATATATATATATATATATATATAATAAATATTTGTACTAGACTTGCTCGGTAGCGTAATCGGTAGCGCACTGGGTTATAAATCCAGAGGTCCGGGTTCAAGTCCCGTCCGAGCATTTATTTTTCTTATATCATATATATATAGTGTGTAAGGGGTATAAGTGCCATTATTTTAACGGTTCATTATTCATGTCATACGTACGTACACCGCTGTGGTCTCGAGGTAGCGTCCTGCCTTGTCATGCAGCGGGCCCGGGTTCGATCCCCGGTCGGGGCAGTTTTTTCTGGGTGAGGTTTTATAGGGGTTTTTCCTCACCTGTTAGACAAATATCAGGAAAACGTTAAGGCCCAAACGGTTTCCGAAATCATATGGCTATCATCCTTATCATCATCATCATCATCATCATCCTTCACCGGTGTGGAAAACATCTACAATTGCCTAGTAAAGCTGCAATCATAGCGTGAAAATGCTATGATTGCAGTGAAGGACCTACCCTCGGACAGAATTACTATGATGATTCATGTCATAAAGAATAAAACGTTCTTGACATTTTTTTTATAATTGCAATATTTAACCAATTATTAAAGTTTACAATTTTGGACTTTTGACAACGTTGCTGGATGGTGAAGAGGGTGTTTGCTCGGTACAGCTGATTCGGGACTGAACTCAGTTGACTTGTGTGTACTAAGCTATTTCAACCCTCAACGCGAATAAATTTTTTAAAAAATGTTGCTCGTGACTTTCAGTATGAGACTCGTATGTGCAATGCATAATATCATGCATTTCCGGAATTGAGCCCATGTTTTATTTGTTTGTGCATCTCATTCCTATTTGTGATTATTGTTACTAGGTATTCGAATTCAGTCACTTCCTCAAAATTTCCCTCATTTGTCATTAGCTGCCCATTTCACACTTAAAGGGATAGCAGACTTAATAAGAACAATTCAGTATCGTAGATTCGGGTAGACACATGGCACGAGAAAGTATGAAAGAGTAACTTAAAAATGTCTGTAAGGAGAACAAAAGAAAAAGCGTCAGTGGAATTAGTTGGAACAATAAATTTAACCATTATTAGAGGGATGTGAATTAGTCTATACAGGGAATGATTAGAAGATATTGAATAAGGATAGAGTAAAACGGAGAGTTTGTTTGCCCTCGGCCTTAAACTTCTGGGTTATGTGATGTCATTGAGTTGTTTGAATAAACCTACACACACCGTATACTAGAAATGAATTTGTAAGCTGTGTCTTGCGTAGATGAGATTAGCAGAACCACGTCAAGAAAGCGGTGAAAATAATTCACTTATTCCAGCAATAACAGTTAAACCGAACTCTAAATTAAATTTCATGGTATCCGGCATAAGTGACATAAGTAACAAGTGAATTTTAAAGAAAATACTTGTTCACATAGATACAGTTAAGCAATTGGCTTAGACAGTGGAGTTCCAGAGTCGTATTCCATATGTGTTGTGCGCACAGTTTAAAACAAATTACTGCAGTTTACTTTATTTCATTGCACTACATCCCATGGTGAGTTTTGGGTTCTATCACAATCATTCAATTTTTTTTGTTTTGTTTTGTAAGCCTCTGTTTTCCCTTTAAAGATATTTAGGCGCTCTGCCCCTAAAGGGAAGAATTTCAACCATACTAATTTAGTTACACTTGTTTTCGTATAGATGTCTTTTGAGTGGTCCGTGGTCAGCGTTCCGCCTCATACTGACATCTAGGAAACCAAGGTAGTACTAGGACGGGAAAATTCGGTAAATTTTGCATAGAGGCCTTTTCATTCAGGCTTAAGGATTTTTTACGAGCCTGAAAATCTTCAGACTCGGGACCCACGGCTTAAAGTCCCTCCCGGAGGACTTGGTCCTTGGATTTTTCCGTCCTAAAAATCCATCGACCCCGACCGGGTTTGAACCCGGGACCATCGGGACCAGAGGCAAGGAGCATAACCACTAGTCCACCGCGGCCGACTCATTCTAAACTTACGTTTCTAATTTTCCATTTACTTTCGTCAGCTCAACTGCACTTCTACTAGCGCTTGATTTTTCAGTTATATTGTTGTAAACTATAGTTCTTCTTCTGTATTTACTAACATTATTTAATATTTTAAAATTTTCAAACAATTTTTATAACATTATTAGACCATTTTGAAGTATTTATTTAAATATGCAAATCACAATATAATGACACTGTTAGACAATATTGCGATGCTAACTGCTATTTTCTCCACAGAGTATTTTACTTAGTCTATGCTTTTTCTATCGCTGGTTAGATCAGCGTTAGGGAGTGATAAGTAAGTGTACACCCATTTTTAATAAACTTTGGTAATTTTAATGTTATTATCTACTGATGAGAGACTATGTAAAGAAATCAATACCAAATGATATGCCGAAGGTGGAAATTGTTATGAGAGGCCTACATTGTTTTAACTAATTGACTAAGTTTTTAAACAAATCCATTTTAATTGAGGACGACTGATGTATCAGGTACTTATTTTTCATGTTCTAAGCGCATTAGAGATGCATTTAATTCGCGAAAGATGGTGATTTTTTGACAATCATGAAACTATGTATAAACGTAGTTTTGAGAATAATTGTATTCGTTATTGAAATTAGTATCTATATTTAAAGTTGTGTTTTGAGGAGGACTTTCTTGAAGATCAATCTAAAGATATAGCTGGTGGAAGTGTGATTAAAAATTAGGCATTACGCGTTGAATCTTTAACAAATATGAGTGATATTCGTATTTTAAGGAACCGGACACATATTTGGTTCGCTAAGTATTTGATGTAGGCCTTTTGCCAAAATTTTTAATCACACTTCCACATAGTTTCCTAAAAATAACAACTTTAGAAATCACATGTTATACTAATTTAAAAATACTTTTTGAACGATAGTGCATTCTGACGTTCATGCAGGAATAGCGACCATGAAAAAATAAGTACCACTGCGCTTTATGTTTTGAAACAATATAAAATAATGAATTCGTACTTGCTGCCACTTTATGCCTAAGTGGTGTCACGGCTTGCTGTAGTCTCAACTAAATTATTTTCGGCATTTAGCGTATATACATTAGCCAGAGTGCTAACGTCAGTCAGTTGTTTATAATGAACGCAAATATTTCCAAAATAGATGTTATTATTTTACTATTTTAATTATTTTGAAAACACCATCGTGCAAAAAAATACAACACACGTAAAGTGTTTTACAGAATATTTGTAAATTAAAAACCGATATATCGCTCGGTTTTTAATAATTTCCTCCCTTTTGTAATAACCACTTCCCAACCACGCATTATAACATATATTATATTCCAGCGTATGGTAAAATAAGAACAACCGTACTTTGAGAGGACATCAATGACGTTTGATAATTATACGCCCAAAAAATAAATAAACTAAAGATTCTAATTCTAAGTAGGCTTTTATTTATTTAATTTAGATCCTAGCCTCCATCTGAAAAATGCAATATAAATAATTAATTTCGGATGCAAGAATTTTATTAATATTCTTATATTCTAGTTCGTGTAAGTCCCTTGTTACTGAGATACTTTGCGAAGCATGCACAGGATGGAATTCTTTTTTCATTTGTGAGGAAGTTGGTAGGCCTGAATGACTTAGACGAGCCTGGGTAATTCAATTTACCTTCCTCTTGCATTACTGCGACTTTCACAAATCAAATTCCCTGCGTTTCCTAATCAAACCGCCACAGTCTTTCCCATTTGTTGGTTCCTAGTTGTTTATACCGATATCCTCTACTGAAAACTACCTTAGGAGCTCCACGTTGTCCTATACCGCTAGTGTTAAAATACAGCTTACAAAGTGCGTTTTTTTTTCATGATCTACTGAATACATTTGCTTCAAATTTTCAGGGGATATTTCACATATCCTTCTGCACAATTTAACAAAGGGATTTTTCTTACCCATATTTATTGGCTTAGTTAATTAATTTTAAATAGTTGAAGTGTATCTGAAACATTCTATATCATCATCATCATCATCCAGGGATTAAGCCTATTGGCTCGTTCCGGTTTTATGAAAGCTAGAATTGTTAAAATTGTTCAGACCATCTTCTGTGTGGGCGACCAACATTTCTACTTCCGTGCAGTTTATAATTTATCTATTCTATATCACGTATGTAAAATAGAGCTTATAAAGCAAATATTTTCTCGCGATTTACATTTTTTCCTCAGATTTTCAAGAATATTTAATTGGTTAACACAATTACCTACAATTTAACAGAGCGATTTCCATTCATAAATTTAATGTTCTATCTAATTGTATTTCAAACACGTTTAAGTGATTCTGGAATGTCCTACTATATAAACAATGTTAAAATGTGGCTTTAAATTGCATATTTTTTTCAGTTATATTGAAAGCATCTACTTTAAATTTTCAGGGAATATTTAACGAATCCTTGTGCTCTATTGTAACAGATTATTATTATTATTATTATTATTATTATTATTATTATTATTATTATTATTATTATTATTATTATTATTATTATTATTATTATTAGAAAGATATTGAAAATTAGAAAAAAATACTGACATACGAGAAAAAAATGAATATTAGATATTCAATAGTAGATTGTATAAGATATAAGCAATTAAATTAATATTGGCTTGGACAACGAGTGCAAGAAGAAAGGTTACCCAGAAAAACATTGGAATGGTGTCCACCTGGAAGAAGAGGAAAAGGAAGAACTCGAAACTCGTGGATGCAAGAAACAAGAACTGGAATGAGAACAAGAGGACTGGAGGACTTGGAGTGCATGGATAGAGACGTGCGGAGAAGGAAACTAGCATTTTAGGCACAGAAGAATGTGTAAACATTAAAAATCTGTATATAAAAAATAATAAATAAAAAATATTTTGACATAGGCTTTCACGGTCGGAGTTATTGTGAAGATCTTGAAAAAGATTTCTGGGCTGTTGGCCGTGGTCTTAGAGGCTTGAAGTTCCCCGACGTTTCGCCAGAGACTGCGTCCGGCATTATCAAGCCTTGAGAATGCCGGACGCAGTCTCTGGCGAAACGTCGGGGAACTTGAAGCCTCTAAGACATCGGCCAACAGCCCGGAAATGTTTTTCAAGATCTTCATAAAAAATATTATTTTAATTATATTGTTATTATTACTATTATTATTATTATTATTATTATTATTATTATTATTATTATTATTATTATTATTATTATTATTATTACTACTACTATTATTATTATTATTATCTTACAAAAAATTATCTTTATGGGAAACCAGATGCAATAAGAAAAGTTAGGTCTCGTGTACTGCGATGGGCAGAACATGTGGTACAAATAGGTAATGGAAAAGTGGCATGGAAACTTCTTGTAAAAAACAAGAAAGCACCCAGTAGATACGCTAAGAATGAGATGGAAGGATAATTATAACAAATATTTGAACGAATTATTGTGATCTATTACAATAAATAATAATAATAATATAATAATAATAATATTTTTATTTAGGAATATTTCACAATACAGTGTTTCTCCTTCAACCCAAAGTGATTTGTCGCCAGAGGTTCCTGTCTACAGCTTCTTCCTCCCTCAAATCTCTAGCTTCCATACTTATCTTCACTCCATCCATCCATCGTTCTCTAGGCCTGCCTCTTCCACTTCTTCCATTAGCTTTCCAATTAAGGATCTTCTTTGGTAATCTCTCTTCTTCCATTCTTGTGAGGTGACCATACCATTTCAAATGTTTTTCTTCTATTTTTCCCAATATTTTTTTTTATCTTGCATAAATTCCCTTATTGTGTTGTTTCTGAAATCCCTTCTTGAAATTCTTGTCGATCGCCTCCAAAAATCCATTTCTACTGCTAACAGTTTGTTGGCTTGTTTTATATTGTCCAGATTTCACACCCATATAATAAAATGCTTTGTAACAGAATTTGAAATATAGTTTTCTTCGTTCTGTGTATTATATTTCTATTCCAAAGCACTGAGTTGAACATACCAATGATTCTTCTTCCATCAGTTATTCGTCCTTCAATTTCTGTAGTTCGCACTTTTCTTTGCAATAGATCCTAAATATCTAAAATTTTTAACATTACGTATTTTTCCTGAATTACATTTTACTCCACCTCTTGTATCCAATGAAATATATTCTGTTTCATTATAATTTATACGTAATCCCCATCTTTATTATCATTAATAATAATAATATAATAATAATAATAATAATAATAATAATAATTTTATTGTTCTTACATTCAATGCCCCAGGTTGTCACTTCGACATTCCTAATGTTCTCTCCAGGCATTGACGTAACTATAATCCACTTCTGAGGTTGGAGCGCTTGCAAGGTGGGATAACGGCTGCCCCGATGATATGATGGGTGATGATGATGATGTTGATGATAGTGTTTTGTCAGGAGAGCCCTAAATCGTAAATTTAATCTAAGGTGAATATGAATGATGATGATTGTAATGGCATATGGCATTCGGAGATCGTTTGGACCTTAAAGTATCCTGACATTTGTCTTACAAGTGAGGAAAATCCCGATAAAACCTCACCCAGGAAACTTGTCTCGACTGGGGATCGAACCCATGCCTGCTGCGTACTTCGAGATAACAACGGTATATTATTACTATAATAATAATAACAATAATAATAATAATAATAATAAACGTCCCGACAAGGCATCGAACCCGGGCCCGCTCCGTAACAAGGTAGCACGCTACCTCGAGACTACAGCAGTTTATTATTACTATAATAATAATAATAATAATAATAATAATAATAATAATAATAATAATAATAATAATAATAATAATAATAAATAATAATAATAACAATGACAATAATAACAATAATATTAATAATAATAACAATAATAATAATTTATTATTATTATTATTATTATTATTATTATATTTTTGGGAATCCAGATATAATGACAGTTTAAGTATCGTAGAGTGCGATGGGCAGGATATGTAGTACGAATGGAAAACGAAAAATGGACATTGAAATTTCTTGTAGGAAAAATAGAAAGCACTCAGTGGTTTGTTACGGAAATTTTGTCCAGTCATCTGTAGTCCTATTAATAAAATAGCTTTTCTAGCTGTATGTCCATTCATTTTTTCTTAGAAGGTCTAATAGTTTTGAAAGTACGATCGTTCCTCGGTGGTCTAGGGGTTAAGTTTTTGCTTTGTTTATAAAATGGTCTTGAAACATGTCACCTTCTTTGAATATTAGGTCCAATGTAGTTAGTTGTATCATTTTGAAACACAAAAGTAGTGTTCATAAATATTGTTATAAATTATCCAGATACTCTGTTAAATTCAGTTCCAGTTTTTGACAAGCTTATATCTACCATATTTTACAATGTATGTTCAAATAAAGTTTCTGATTATGTATGTATTTTATACTTTGGTGTTTCTTGCCTTCGGTATGGCGATTGTTTAATTTTGTAACTAAACTTATAACATATCATTATGCATAAAATAACAGATATTTCCCTTACAAGTGGTTCCCAAAGGTAGTCTACTAGAAAAATTATTTAATGTCATATAAGAAGAATGTATATACTTGGAAAAATATTCAAAAAGAAGGAACAGACTTCAAACATTTATTTCTTCCATACTACAAAAAAATAGAAACACAATTCCAATGATCTTGGAAAGAGAAAATTTTGATGTTCCGATCACGGCCGCATTGGCGCTGTTGCTTGTCATGTTGATTGTATTAAAATGACTCACAATAGGGCCTTGGATTGGAAGAGAAGGAACAGAAGATCAATTTAATCTCTGGTGGCCTCCCAGGTCACCAGACCTAACCCCGTGTGATTTTTATCTGTGGGGATACGTAACAGACTTTTTTCTATCCCCCTATGCCTGACACTCTTGAAAATTTGCAACATGGAATTATTGAAGCTGTGAATTCGATAACTAGAGACCAGCTCATTCGTGTGTGGCAAGAAATGAGCCACCGTTTTGATATTTGTCGTGTAACACATGGTGCTCATATTGAATGCATAAAATAGTGAAATTTGAACTTTTATCTTTCCAGGAATGTTGGAAATGTGTTTATATTTTCTGTAGTTTGGAAGAAATAAATGTTTGAAGTCTGTTCCTTCTTTCTGAATAGCCCTATATAAAAAAATACAAGAAAAAAAGCTATCGCCTATAATAAAGATTAAAAACTCATTAAAATAATTATAATTTGTAGTGGCGCAAGCGATTAGACGCTCGCCTCTCACCGCTGGGGTCCCAGTTTCCATCACTCCATGTGGGTTTCGTGGTGGACGAAACGAAGCTTGGGCAGGTCTTACTCGGGTTTCTCCCGTTTTATCCTGCCACAATTTCATTCCACCATTTCTCCATATTCATCTCATCCATTTTGTTTATCTGCCCCTATGATGGTGCGTCAGGCGTTGTAGGCCGGCACCCTAGTCATTCACAGACCTCTATATAAGGGACTTCATCTCATCTCATCCCTCGACCTGACCCTGAGTTGGACACGAATTGAGGACATTATTATTATTATTATTATTATTATTATTATTATTATTATTATTATTATTATTATTGTTATTATTTCTATAGTAGATTATATACGGTATAAGCAATTAAATTGGTATGAGCACGTACGACGAATGCAAGAAGAAAGATTACCCAGGAAAACATTTCAATGGTGTCCACCTGGAAGAAGGAGGAGAGGAAGACTTCGAAACTCGTGGATGCAGGAAATAAGAACTGGAATGAGAGCAAGAGGACTGGAGGACATGGATTGGATGGAGAGAGACGAGCGGAGAAGAAAAATAAAACTTTAGGGACCTAAAGATGTGTAAACATTAAAATTCTGTATATAAATAAAATTATTATTATTATTATTATTATATAATTTGTAGAACAGACCTTAAAAGAACTTAAGTTAATCAAATTAAGGTGTATGCAATGATGTAATTTGTAGATAATACTTTAAAAATTGTAAAGAATATAATCTTTAAAACTGTGTTAATAATTTTTAATTTCCTCAAGAAATCCCCTGGCTCGAAACATGACGTCCGTTGTTTGACAGTTTTTTAATCGTTTCTAGTTAGTTTGAGGAGTTATTTTTTTAATTAGTTTCTCTTAGAGTACTGAGGTGATTGACAATACTGTTGTGGATGTGTAGATAAAGGAGAAGTCTGGCAAGCTATGAACTTCCTGTTAGCTCGCTCGAGTGTACAATGTACCACACTTCCTCTCTGAAGGACAAGGAACAAATAACCTCCACAAAAATAAAGTCACTAACTTATTATGTGATCGCCTGCGAGTGTTCAGTTAGACCATTTGCACAACACATTCGGTTCAAATTCAAATAATGCAAATACTGGAATTTATTGACATTTCGAAAGAAAGGAAATGCATATTGATTTAGCCTATATTGCGCACGAGCTTGCTTGGCCTTACGTGCATTTTTTCCATAAAAAAAATAAATAAAAATAACACTAGTTTATACAAACGGCCGCGGTGGACTAGTGGTTATACTCCTTGCCTTTGCTACCGAGGGTTGCGGGATCGATTGATTTTTTAGGATAGAAAAATCCAAGGAAAAAGTCCTCCGAGAGGTACTTTAAGTCGTGGGTCCTGAGTGTGAAGATTTTCAGGCTCCTAAAGAATCCTTAATCCTGAATAAACAGGCATCTATGCAAAATTTACCGAATTTTCCCGTCCTACTACTACCTAGGTTTCCTCCAATGACATCTATACGAAAACAAGTGTAACTAAATTAGTATGGTTCAATTTCTTCCCTGTAGGGGGAGAGCGCCTAAATCGCATTGATGGGAACAAGGGCTTAAAAGATTACAAGAAGTATATATAAACAAATACATGTATGGCTATATATGTACATTCATACATAAATAAGATACAAAAAACGAATTCTTTGAATAGTCTTATTCTGTATTTACTTTGTGTGTGTGTGTGTGTGTTGTCTGTGTCTGTGTGTGTGTGAGAGAGAAAGAGAGAGAGAGAGAGAGAGAGAGAGAGAGAGAGAGAGAGAGAGAGGGCGGATATTGTATACATGTCTGTTTTCTAGGTTTGTTTTGTAGGCTAAATTTTAATTGTACAAAGGACGAAATCATATTACAATGAAGGACATTAAATAAATTGTTCTCTAACCGTGGAACAGGTCTAACAGCCGTTTACAAATGCCATTTTAAAAGCATATGTTTTATTTTTCGAAAAAAAAAATTCCCACTACTTCTACTTAATATATCGTCATCGGTGGTCTACGGGTTAAGTTTCTTTACTTTTCATCTCGAGGGTCGCGAGTTCAAAACCAGATGATGGGTTTCTTTAGGATGAAAAAATTCAGGAGGGACTTTAATCCAAGGAACAATTCGTACAGGAGGGACTTTAAGCCATGGGCCCCGAGTCTTAAGAGTTTCGGGCTCATAAAAGAATCTGACGCCTAAAATAGAGTCTCTGAGTAAAATGTTATAGACATTCCTCAATCAAAGAAGAAATTAGTTGTGTACTAGTCGTATCTCTTTGAGGCGATGAGGTAATCATGTGTCACTCACTGTCACCTGTAGGGTAATAAACGCAACTATATTAAATTTGTTAAGTAACTCCCGCAAGGAAACACCCTTGTACCACATGGAGTTGTAGAAGTAAGGAATGGATTTCTGTTACCTTCAATGCAGTTTATTACTTTCATTGTATTTATTTTTCTTTTATAGTAGATTCGAGTTGTTATTCCTTTCTATATATTTCATTCATTAGTTTTAATTTTATTTGTCTTTAATTTCATTGTATTGTTAGACATTGTTTTTATTTTTGTTCAGTTTATTGTTTAGTACCGTTATGTAATATTATTGTAATTTTGTGTATTTAAATTTCATATGTTTGTCCTGGTGAGTGGAAGAGAAGGCCACATGGCCTTAACTCCACCAGGCCAAATAAAAAATAAGAAAATGTTCAGGCATTTATAACTTAATAAATGTTTAAATATGGCACGTAAAAAACCGTATAATATTCTTCTTATTCTTCTTCATCATGGCATAGGCTTTCTACTAGCCTGTTCCGGTTTCAAATTGCTGCTGTTTCCATCTTTTATTTGGTCTTCCCAAACTTCTTCTTCCTCGTGGTATATAGTTGTATGCTGCTTTTGATATTTTCTTCTCTGTCATTCTTACCAAGTGACTTCCAGTTTGTTTAATGAATCTATAAAACATTTTATACTTACTGTTCATTCACACACACACACACACACGTATATATATATATATATATATATATATATATATGAATGAAGAAAAGAAAAATGAATGCTTGAGTCGGGATTTTTCTTATATATGTAGTATTCTCAATTTATACAAGAGGTAGCGGAAATTCGTTCCGACTGACATCTAGTGGCTAACATAACAGTTAAGCAAATGTATGTTTGTGTTGGAATTCTTGGGTAGCTCAAGTCGTTAGAGCGCTAAATGTACAGAGTTTAGAGACTCGGGTTCAAATTGCGACTCAAGCATTCATTTTTCTTTTATCATATTTACCTTCATTGCCAAATGTCAAAAATATAGTTATAACATATATATATAGAGGGTATAAATGAATTATTCTGCACAAATTTAACTGCTTACAGAGGGGTATTATACAAGTAACTTGAAATAGGGAACCAATGGTCTACGGGGGGGGGGAAATGGGCTAGTTATAGGGAATAAAAGTAATCGACAATGAATACAGCTAAATCAATAGGAGAACAAAGTAGGAGAGAAAATTATACTAGAATAACTTTAGATCTTGGTAAAAATTGTGAGATCCTGATTGCTAATAATTCATCAACAACGTTTATGAATTATCGGGTTATCAAATTCCTGAAAATCTATGATTGCACGCCACTGCACTGGTTACAGTAGAATCGGTACAGTGAGAGCCTTAGCTCAGAGTGAAAAACACAGAATCTGTGTAGTTAAGGTATGAACAAATTGAACCATAACTGGGACATTTTTATTCGTAGACCATTAATTCATTATCTCAAAATTCTTATATAATATCCCTCTATAAGTAGTTAAATTTGTGCGGTATAATTCATTTACACCCTGTATATATTCCAACGTTTCACCATACAGTGGAAGCGGGAGTTCTAACAGTCAGGTCTTTCAAGGAATTTCAAGAGGTAAAAAGCGACGTTTGAACATGTGACCAGGCAATAATGGCTACGACCCTGAAATTATAGAATGTTTAATTAAGAAGGTTCATTACAAAAAAGCAATTAACAAAGTTTTTCCTTTACCCAAAGAAATATGTCGTAATGTCGTACATAGGCCCACTTTCAAATAAAATATCTAAACACTTTAAAAAGTTGAACATTAATGTGGCATTTAAAACTAATAAAACTCTACAAAATATAATAAAAAACAATAAAACCAAAACAAAAAAAAACAAAAATTATCAGGTGTATATAAATTGAAGTGTGGCACATGTGACAATGTCTATATAGGACAAACTGGTAGACCTTTTATCTCTCGGATAAAGGAACACATGAGAGTATATAACAGAAATTTAGAAAATTCAAAATATGCTAACCACCTATTCCAATTTAATCATTGTTTCGATCCAAATTTTGAAATTTTACATATTTGTGATAAGGGTAAGAATTTAGATCTTTTGGAGGCTGTAGAAATTAATTAATTTAAAAGTAGTAAAAAACTGTTAAATTCTCAACTTGATTTGAATGAATCCCCTTTGTTAAATTAAAAAAAATAAATAAATATTGTTGTATTGTTGCTTAGATCAGTTGGAACACAATTCATAATTTGTTAACATGTCTGAAGAAGGTAAAGTGTACCGAAACAGCTGTCACTGAATTATGTAATAAATATGAAATTCAAATAAAACTACGTTTTATTTTTATTTAATTAATAAATTTGCTTCTTAGTTATATAGTGTTGGTTATTTAAACTTGACTGAAGACTTGTTAAAATCCCCAAAATATGACTTTATTTCAGGAATTAGAATAAATATGACCAAAAATTTAAAAAAAATGAGAATTTATACCAGCAAACTTTCATCAGACGACCTAAAAGTTATTTACTTACTCATAATAAAGGTTTAATATATGACATGTCATAGGAATCTGTTCCCTAATTATAAATATGATATATAAACTTATTTGAGTTTGAAGATCTGATACATTAAAAAAAAAGAACTGAAAACTAGAGAACATTTGTAACCTTACTCAACTGTGATTGGCGGGAATTAATTATATAATTTAGCTGATCACTGGTTCGTGGCTGAAGAGTCAAAATATATGTTTTTCTCAGAAGTCACAAAATTTCAGTGATATATCCTCTTAAATGTATTAAATACAACCCTTTAATAAATGTGAATAGATCGACATATAAAATACATTGATACATATAGATTATAACTTTTGAACGATCACGCAATAACCAGAACAGATGGACAGTGAACAAATGAAGGCAATTATATCGTCAATTTAACTGTTTCATTAGAAATATATTCTATCAGATAACTGCTATCGAAGCTTTAAATCGGTTCAGTTATTAACAATTAACAACTGTCCAGTGAATAACGTAATAATTAATACTAATCAAATTACCCGGCGTTCCATGGATTTATTTACTTAAAATCATCAATAGTAACTAACTTACTGGAACTATTGAACCCGTAGGATCATGGCCGCGCGGACATAAGCTCTCCACACATCCCTACCTGAGCTAATGTTTTCAAATCTTTCCCTATATAACCTCCTTCCCTCAAATCACAATTAGTGTTATTCTCTCACCTTATTCTTGGTCAACAAACTGGAAGTTTTCTCTCTGGTTCCATGCCCCTCTTTCAATACCCATTCGTGCCAGATGTCCTACCCATCTCAGTCTACGAGACTTAACTTTTATTATAATATCTGTTTTCCTATAAAGATCATGCATTTTATTGTTATGTAGTCTTTTCCATTCGCCTGGCTGTTCATCTCTCTTTGGTCTCAAATACTCGTAACTTTTTCTCCTCCACTAAAACTAGAGTCCTTGTTTGGCATGCACATAATGTAACTGGGAGAATGATAGTTTTCTATATTATCAGTTTTTCGGCTTTTGAGAAAAGTTAGGACGACAAGAATCCCTGTAATACATAATAGCATGCATTTCCAGAATTGAGCCTATGTTTTATTTCCTTGTGCACCTCCTTTTTGTTGGTAATTATTCTTCCTAGGTAATTATTTGAATCCAGGCACTTCTTCGAAATTTCCCTCTTTTTCATTAGCTCTCTATTTCCATTATATAATGTACTTCTATCTGTGGACATATATTTAGCTTTATTATGTTTACATCCTGTCCTAATTTCTTAGTGTTACTTAATAGAGTGTGCGTGTTGGTCATCTGTATCTTAATAATACTACATCATCAGCATAAACTAGTAGCGTATTAATACCATTGAGTTGTAGGTATTCTTCATCCCCCAAAGATTTAATAGCATGCTCTAGTACAGAATTGAATAGTAGAGGAGATAGTGCATCTCCTTGCTTTAAAATCATGAATACTACATATTTTCAGTAAAATATTAGCTGATTATGCAGCATTGCTCGGGTATTTATTTATCTCGATCTCCTAGTCACCAATGAATTTAGCGACATAGTACTCTATGGATTCGATACTATCCTTGGTAATTTTTGGTCATTTTATTTTTCTTCCTTCTCATATCCATGTCATGGGAGGATGAACGTGGACTTAAACGTCATCGTGAGACATAATAATAATAATAAAAATAATAATAATAATTATAATAATAATAATAATAATAATAACAACTTTATTTTACCTGGCAGAATTGAGGCCTTAAGGCCTTGTCTACCACTCGACCAGATTTTAAAAAAATACAAAAAAAAATTCATCTAAATTACAATATACTTAAACGATTACATGTTATAAATACAATACAATTAATATTTATAATGCATTTTGATTTACTCCAGATTTATAATAATAATAATAATAATAATAATAATAATAATAATAATAATAAAAATAGCTTTATTTTACCTAGCAGAGCTAAGGCCTTAAGACCTTGTCTGCCACTCATATAACGAATTAAATGTATAATGTAGTAGTAGTAGGACTTTATTAGACAAAAAGTAAGATATTTACAATATTATTTACAAATATGGGTCGCACGGGCAGTAAGCCGGACGTGCTGTTGACAGTCCGTTACAATAAAGTAATAATTGGTACTAGTGTAAAGAAAAATAAACAAAAATATAGTATGTGTAAGATATATCAAAGAACTAGATAAAAAGTATTAATGACACAGTATAAATTTAAATAAATAAAAAATAATTATTAGACACAGGTAACTGTATAAGCGTGACTTAAAAGTCATCTCATCTACTTAAAAAATTCTGGATTCGACACAAAAATTAACAGTTTTCAATTATTTTTACGTCACCTCCTCTCAATCCTTAGGAGTGCTAGGGGACAAACGTCGGATTATATGTCTTCGGGACTGTCACCAATCAGCCTACTGACCCCTTAAACTATGGATTCGAGAGTAATATTGGTAATTTTTGTTCAAGTTTTTACATTTCACAACTTTTGTTCCCCTCGGGTAAAATGTAATGTGATCCCACTACATGCATTATTCGGTAATTGGGATAGCAGGTGGTTAAGGTTCTCACTTTTTTTTTAAAGAGTCAACATCTGATCCCAGCCGGATTATCGGGATGTTAGGAGCAAAACTTGGATTTAAAGGCCATTAGGACTCTCATTAACCAAATTAACCAGAATATCATATTATGAATTCAAAATTTATATCTGTCGTTTGTTATTATTTTTACGTCACTAGTACCAATTATTACTTTATTGTAACGGACTGTCAACAGCACGTACGGCTTGCTACCCATGCGACCCATATTTGTAAATATCTTACTTTTTGTCTAATAAAGTCCTACCACTACTATTTTACGTCATCACTTATTTGGGGTACTAGGGGTCTTTTACACCCAGCAGCATATTTTACAGATTGTAAGTGATATATTTGTCCCGACTATGTTTGAAATTTCTCCACTTATTATGGAACACTAGATAATAATAATAATAATAATAATAATAATAATAATAATAATAATAACAATAATAATAATAATAATAATAATAATCTTGTAATCTTGCAAGCCTATGTTTCCCTTAACAGAGATTTAGGCGCTCACTCCCTACAGGGAAGAATTTGAACCATACTAATTTAGTTACACTTGTTTTCGTATAGATGTCATTTTTGAGTGGTCCGTGGTCAGCGTTCCTCCTCATACTGACATCTAGGTAACCAAGGTAGTACTAGGACGGGAAAATTGGGTAAATTTTGCTTAGAGACCTTTTCATTCAGGCTTAAGGATTTTTTACGAGCCTGAAAATCTTCAGACTCGGGACCCACGGCTTAAAGTCCCTCCCGGAGGACTTGCTCCTTAGATTTTTCCATCCTAATAAAATCCATTGACGCCGGCCGGGTTTGAACCCGCGACCCTCGGGACCAGACGCAAGGAGCATAACCACTAGTCCACCGCGGCCGATAATAATTATAATAATAATAATAGTAATAATAATAATAATAATCTTCTTCTTCTTCTACTACAAGGTTTAGGCTATGCAGCCTGTTCCGGCGAAGTTAAAAGTGGAGTCCATCTTCTATGTGGTCGGCCAACATCTCTTGTTCCTCTGGGATTATACAGGAAGGTTCTTTTTGGTATTCTTTCGTTGTTCATTCTCATTAAGTGTTCTGTCCATTTCTTATTATTTTCGCTGATTTTATCTTCAATTCTATATATATTTAATTCTTCTCGTATAGTTTCATTCCTTATTCTATCCGCTCTAGTGCATCCTTTCACATTACGTAAAAACAGCATTTCTGCAGTCTGTATCCTGCTTTTATCCCTTGATTTCATTATCCAATTTTCACTTCCATACAACAACAAAGGAACATCCATTGTTTTATATAATTTAAGTTTCGTATCTTTGCTTGTTTTCCGACTTAAGGTTCTTTTTATGGTTCCACAAATAGCCTGGAATTTATTTACTTTATTTTCTATATCTTTATTTTCTCTGTAAGTTATATCACATCCTAAATATTGGAAATGTGATACTTGTTCTAGTATTTTGTTATCCAGTACAATTTTTGATCTAATTCCATATTTACCAATAAATGCCATATAATAATAATAATAATAATAATAATAATAATAATAATAATAATAATAAACAATGCAAGATAAAATGATACAGTAGACAGCCCTATCTAATAGAGATAAGAAAAAAATATTACAAGAAAAAAAATAAAGTTAATGCTCTAACGGATTATATATATATATATATATATATATATATATATATATATATATATAAAGTTATTATGTTAAATTAGAGATCAGTATTAATGTTTTAAAACAAAGAGAATAAATATTATTAATTTATATAATACCACTAATAGTAAGCATATAACCTCCGGGACTCAATTTCAAGAGTTGACAATAATAATGATATATTATTTTTTTTAAATTTCATCTTAATCTAGTACTACTATTCCAAGGCATTTCAGTCCATGAAGTACTTAGTGGCTACTCTAATGACAATCTATTTCGCCTTTTTCAAAACCTGAAGACTCTATTTTATAAAATTGATTCTTCTCTAGTTATCCTTCACATCATCAACCCTCAAGTCCTGGACTTCCTCTCTTCCTTTTATCACCTAGTTTGCCATTGAACTATTATCATCTTAATCTAGATATTGTGAAAATCATTTATCTAACTTATTTTTAGGACGCCAAAAGTATTATTATTGAATAACGGTCTATAATTTTGCTGAATGAATTTTAGTCACTCTGTATGTTGGAAATAACGAGTTTTGTTTATGAAATATTAATAAGCAATTTATGTTGTCTTGCAGGTGAGCGGGTGTCGCCCTCAACAAAGGCTGTCTGGTGAGTAATAAGATTTTCATTTGTTTTAGCGTCACGTGACGAAGTGACTTTCCAGAATAAATGAAATTTTTTATGTCGAGATGAAAAATTAAATTAAAAAGGGAATTCCAGCCTCCATGAGATATATACCCTCTTATGACGTCATTCTAAAGCTTAACCAAGTGTGCCATGAGCATAGTGATATTCTATGTTCCTTAAAACAAGCTTTTCCTTATTTTATAGTGACATTTAGTGATTTTATCATAAGTAATGCCACGAGTGATTTCCAAATTATCTATAAATTTACGACTCACGAACTGAGGAGTGAATTTATCTAGAGTGTTTGGAAATCAAGAGTGGCATTTGTTAGGACTATTTAACGAATAAAATTAAGCTGTTTACTCACAAATCATTATTTAACTATAGTTATTTTAAAATATGTATATATTTTATGTAAACGGCGATGTTTGAAAACAAATGTGAAACGATTGGTACGCTTCATTTTCTTCTTTTGTTCTCACTGCAACCAGATCATATATTGATTGCTAAAGGAACGCAATATTGTAAGAATGCACTCTAGTGGAGAGAAAATGAAACACATGAAACTGTATATTAATTTATTTTTGATGTCCTATGACAATTATATTTTTCTGAAATGTTATAACCTGGGAAAAAATAAATTTAAGAAAGTGCAAACAGTGGTTTCTTCTTTTGGTGGTATAATCAATTGCTACAAATGTTTTTATATTAACTCCCACATGCGCTATGTGTTGACATTCATGCACTATATATATACAATCTGGTAGCCATATTTCTTAAAGAGTCAGTCACTGCAAAATAATGCTATGATCTATTCAGAATGTTTAAAAGGAGGTGCTTTCTTTATTATGATAAACTTTAGTTGGTAAATTTTAGGCGAAACACGACTGTGATTGGTTGTAAATAAACAATCATTGAAATATGATTGGTCATTGACTCCCATTTGGGGCATGAGTTAAATAGTCTGATTAAATGTATTAGAAGACATTTTGACTCTAACAGCGTAACTTACGAAGAACATATTTTCAAAATGTCTCGTCCATTTTCATATATTTGTGGATAATATGCTGAGGTTGTTATTTTTCTGTAAACAAGAGTCAGTCTGAATATAATATCCGGTTTTAATTAAAGTTTGTAGTGATTTAATGAATGTTATGAGGTCAAATGACATTTGCACATAGATTAATCTAGGAAGAATGTGCAGTGTACACATACACAGAAAGTCAATTTGGGTACAAAGTAGACAAACTCCCATTTACTATTTACTGATATGTAGCGATACAGATTTATGTATTCCTATTAGAGTACTTTCTCTATCAAGGCATTGAAATAAGTTGTAAAAAATATAGGCCTATAGGCCGTGTGTTCAGTATATAATTTAATATACCGTAGTTAATTTGTTCAACTTATATTCTATATCTATTCTTCTTCTTCTTCACTTCACGGGCTATGTAAATTGCCTGTTCTGCCTCACAGTTGTTCTGTCCATCTTTTCACTGGCCTTCCTACATTCCTTGAACCTCTTGGCTTGTAGTTAAATGCTGCTTCTGGTAACATTGTTACATTCTTTCTTTCTATATGTCTAGAACCATTTATCATAAGTAATGCCACTAGTTATTTCCAAATTATCGATAAATTCACAACTCCCGAAGTGAGGAGTGAATTTATCTAGAGAATTTGGAAATCAAGAGTGGCATTTGTTAGGATTATTCAACGAATAAAATTAAGCTGTTTACTCACAAATTATTATTTAAATACAGTTATTTTAAAATATTTATATATTTAATGTAAACGGCGATGTTTGAAAACAAATGAGAAACGTTTGTTATGCTTCATTTGTTCATCACTGCAATCAGATCGTATTATTTATTGCCAAAGGATCGCAATATTGTAAAAATGCACCCTAGTGGAGAAAAAATGAAACACATCAAACTGTTTATAACCAACATTATAAGTTTTTAATTAATTTCTGATGTCCTATGATGTAAATTATATTTTTCTGGAACGTAAATTCCTGGGAAATAATACGTTTAACAAAGTGCAACAGTGATTCATTTTTATTGTGGTACAATCAATTACTACGAATGTTTTTCTATTATATCCCGCAAGCAGTATCTATTTACATTCGCGCACTATATATACAATCTGGTAGCCGTATTTCTTATGGAGTTAGTAACTGCAAAATAATGCTCTGACCTATTCAGAATGTTACAAAGGAGGAGCTTGATTTTAATATAATAAAATTAAACTGATAAAATCGAGGTGAAAAACGACTGTGATTGATTGTAAATCAAAATTCATTGAAATGTGATTGGTCATTGACTCCCATTTGGGACATCAATTAAATAGTCTCTATATTCTTTGATTTTATTATTCAATGGATTTGCATTTAACTCTGTTCTTATATCTTCATTCTTTATTCGATCCAATCTTGTGCAGCCTTTTGTTCTTCTAAGGAATTTAATTTCTACGCTTTGTATGCAACTGTGTACTTTTTTTGGTCGTTACCCAAGGTTCACTCCCATAAAGTAATGCAGGAACTGCCAATGTATTGTAAAACTTCAATCTACTATTTCTTCTTGTCCATTAAGTCCGTCCGGCTGAACACTGTGAGAGAGATGAGTTTGGAATTTTTTACGTAGTCGGATTACCAGTCCAGTCGGTACAACTACATTCCCTTGTGGATCGGGGATTTATTCCGGAGTTTCCTTCTGCTAGACGGGTTGCTAACCAAAGCTTTGGAGTCCCACCCCTTGTCTTGCAGGTTTCTTCTTCTGTCCTCTTTACCGTTGAGAACAATATTTTTCTTCCGCTTCTGAAGCCGTTGAGGTTCCCGCATTGAGCTAGTTCGCTTCCCTTCTCCTCTTACTAGATAGCAAGCTAGTTAGAAACCATCTAGTCGTCTGGATCATTAAGTACTGAGCCCCTCCACCACGACAAGGTCTAACCCGTGGGGGATCTATTATTCAGTCGAAAATAAGTATATTTTTCTGCTTCCTGTGCTCGAGTTCGCGTACTTACCTTTTTATACAAAGCATATAATCAAAATAAGCGTTATGAATGAATATTATTTTTTATACAAACTTAAAACTTGGTTTATTAGTTCGAGCATGGGTATTTCTCTTGTAAAAAAATTCCTATTCTAAATGTAATGAAGAGTACAACTTCAAATTAAGTCGATATATGTTTCTATGTTATGATTTCGAATACTTTCCCTGTCGAAGAATACAATGATGTACTGGTATATCTTACTTTCGTGTTCGGGTACTTTAATTGGTAGTGCAACAATAAAGTTTTTCATACAAGAATTCGAATATATTTGTTGAAGTATTAAAATAAGTTGTAAAAATCATATATATTAGTTATAATACTTCTCTTCTGAAAATATTAATACTAGAATTTAATCAATAGAATAATAATTATATTGGTAGTCCGATTTCAAGTACCTCCCCTGGCGAATTTACTTTAAATGTATTTGTTTTGCTCTTATTTGGATTCGTTCCCTGAAAACAACATTGTACTGTGAATGTAATCGTTATTATAACAATATATAATTTTATATTAGAGTTGGATTGTTTGTTTAGTACAGTCATTATTAAACACATTTGAAATATTTTACATTTTCGTATTGGGGTATTTGCTCTGTTGAAAAATCTTCAGTTTTGCGATAACATAATATCTTTGTATGTTGAAATCGAGTACCTCCACTGTCAAGGCATTAAAGAAAGTTCTAATTTATTTTATTGTTTTTGGGAGTACTTATCCTGAGCAAATACTATTTATTTGATTTAACCTTTAACATAAGAATACAGAATTGAATATTGGATGGCTTATATATATATATATATATATATATATATATATATATATATATATAAAGGTCGCCGTAGGATGTGGCGACCCCATCGCCCATTGGTTTTACCAATGCAATCAGCCTAACCGAGTATTGGCGGGATACCCATAGCTAGTGACTAGGGGAGGAAATGCCCCTACTCTACCTCAAGAACTGAGGCAATATGTCCAGATGTCAGGATCACCGGAATCGGAAGCTGAAGGCGAATAAGCTGCACTTCTTAAACCCTCTTATCAAATAAATCAAGATGAAAGCATGCCGGAATGCTCAACTGTTAATAAACTTGGTATGAAATACTGAAATTCGTTGGCGAACTTTTATCAAGGCCCTATGCTTCCCAGTGAATTTCTCAGCTCTACTACTACTACTACTACTACCACCACTACCACTACTACTACTACTACTACTACTACTACTACTACTACTACTACTACTACTACTACTACTACTTTTATATATAAAGGGAACCAAGCGCCAAACAATGAAAGTGAGTAAAAACTTTTCTGGTATATATTTATTTAAAAATATGAAACTTTTTAAAATGTAATTACAGTGGCATATAATATATATATATATCTTAACATATGCAATAAATATATGCCATATACAAAATGTTTATTCATTTTATTATGCAAAATGGCTGCAGAAAATATCAATAATTTAAATTCAATTCAGGGTGCTTTGGTTCCTTTTATATAAAAGACATCCCTATTATAATTCACTTATCAAACGATTGAAGGAAGCTGTAATATATTTTATGTTCGTGTTTAAGTACTTCCCCTACTCGGAGAATGACCGGCAGCGTGACCTTGAAGAACGTTGATTGATGAATGTTTGTGTGAATTGAATTACGCCCCAGTCGGCTGGGGGTGACAATTAATGCAATCAGGAAGCGAACTCCACAACCCCGCAATCAAATTTACACCCTCACTCTAATTGCTACCGCTCTGACATCTTGAAGCAAAAAGTCAAACTCCTCCATGTTGATTTACATAACATCGAAATTGAACATTCTGCAGCCTTAGTATTCAACTGTTTTCCTCTGTCTCTCTCTCTTTTGTTTTACGTCAACAACTATATGCTAAATTGTATGGATTACTTCATAGTACTGTAGATGCATCCTATAGAAAGGTTAAAAAATCAAATCAAATAAACCAATGGTATTTAACCGTATTTATGAAACCATTTCCAGAATCCAACTTTTGGAATCTTTAATAACGTTTCCTCTTCAGGGTGTCACAAACCTTTAGGATCAAAATTAAACAAATGGTAGAGGTCTGTAAACTTATGAAAACACGAATAAAATATATCGTCGTTGCGCCTGCAAAACCGGCTATGTGCACTTTTTGACGAAAATGAGTTATTTACACCAAAAGAAGCAAGAAATAGGCTAGAATTGTCCCTCAAAATCGTGTATGTGAATCTTTCAAAGTCGAGCTTGTACAGACGATTAAGCAAAGTTGGCTATGTGCTGCTACTGAAAACCGTTCCTGCAAGATCAGCTATGTGATTCAGGCCAGGAAAGTGATGCACATAGCCGACTTGACTTATTTATGTTGCTCTTTTTTGTGCACATAGCTGATTATGCACGACCTTTTAAATCTTTATTATACTGCTGTACAGTGAAAGAAAACATTTTTGTCCACGAAATTCTAATTTAGTACACAACTGACAAGTTATATCATCATGTATTTTTTACCGTATTACAAATTATTAATAACTACACCAACACTAAATACATTATACAGTTATACATTAAAAGTTATCTATTTTTCATAGCAATGTTAATACACAACATAATATTAGTCTATACATGAACATTTATTATAGGCTACTGTTCGAAAAACTACAGTTCAGTGACATTTTAGATTATCATAGAAAAAAATGGTATTCCTTGTTCATAAACACTTTCAGGGTCGGAAGGCTTAGAAATTTTGTTTTGTCTAATTTTAGAGGCTCATGATAGAGATTTTGAGGATCAGTCTCATTTATTCTCTGTCTTCGTTGTGCAAGTGGCTGCCATTCACCCCGGTGCTTGACTTTGTAGGACACCTCCCCTTCTGTGTAGGGTAGAGCTCTTATGTCTGTGACGGTAGGATCACCTGTTTTCTTTCCTGGTCTTATTGATGCAAAATTATGTGGAAGGGCTTCAAATTTTTTTTTAAATGAATAATCCAAATGGTTTATTACATATGGATGGGCGCCTTTCTTCTTGTTTCTTTCTTCCTCCATCCTACTGACATAGTGTGCAGGGGTGTAAATTGATGGGTTAAACAGCCGCTCTATCAACTTCCATCATTGTATGGCCCTTCTCCACGATAATTTGTTCAATTTGAACCTCAAATTTTCGTGATGTGTCTGCCAAAGCGCATGCCAAGGTTTTATTTTTGTTCTGGTATAGACAACCATCGGATATCAGAATAATCTTTTTGTATGTGGAATGTTTCTCTATGAAATCAACAATATAGGTTGTGAATTTGTTGGCTGTTACTCTGTCTTCCTTCTCCTCATGCCACACGTATATCTTTTGTATTATAAACTTAAATTGTAAACTTGTGTACTTGTAATTTTTGACTGTAGTATTGTTTAGAAACCAGTAATTGTGGGCACAATAGAACACTTTGGACGCCCATTGTAGCCACAAGGACACTATCAGGTGCTGAAGAAATGGCTTCTTCTTTTGCCTGACGTGCATCTTTTTTCTTCTGGATATGCATGTTGTAATATTCTTCTTTAAGGTTACCTTCTTTGTATGCAATTCAGCTGTCACACGGGTCTTTTCTAGGTTTGTAGCTGGAGATTTTCTGACTTTCAAGAATTTCACAATTTTTTCTCTCCACAGATTCATTCCCTGTTTCCTCACACCATTCCTCATTAATTCTTAACAATTATATATAAATCAATTAGTGTATAATGCTATTGTGTTATTATTTAATTGTAATATTATTGTGTTTTCTTTATGTAATTGTAATGTTATTGATTTTTTTGTTGTTTATTTTTCTTTACACTATTACCAATTATTACTTTATTGTAACGGACTGTCAACAGCACGTACGGCTTACTGCCCGTGCGACCCATATTTGTAAATAATATTGTAAATATCTTACTTTTTGTGTAATAAAGTCCTACTACTACTATAAATATGATGCATGTGATTATAGGATCTAAATTCTGAATCAACATATTCACGTGAACTGCTTGCTCTGCAGTAATGACTGGGATCTTTCGGTATCAACTCTAACCATCTATTTACAGAGTCTGATCTTAACAATTTCCGCTTTTATGGCGACTCTTCTAATATTTTACTCTTCCCATTCTCCATAACCTCAATTTCGGATTCTTCACTGCTGTTGACTTCATTATTGTTTATTGTCTTATTAAAAAATGTATCCAGTTGTAAAAAAGCAGTTTTTTTTCAGTCCTGTGGTAATCAGAACAAATCACGACAGACTCTAACTTTTTATCCATGTTCTAATGGTAGATAACAATCATAAAGATACTGCTTGATAGAATTGTCTTCTTCTTTATATTTTCTTCTTCTAATAACTGGCCGAAAGTTCACTAGTCCATTAATATACACTTTTTTCTTTTCCCACGTATTAAAATTCCAAACTGTTTTATGCACCATTTTGGTACATGTTCGTCAACTTTATGACACGTAAAACTTCTTTCACCCGTTTTTCTTTCATTGTGTGAGCAGGCCTAGGATAGAAGTTTTCTCTCCTGATGTTCTGTAATATTGTAAGAATTGCCATCCTTTTTTTTCTTAGCTCCCTATTTTCTGCTCTGGTATATTTTTTCTTTCCAAAATAACTATCAGTTTCTTTGTTTACATTTTCAATAGGGACATCCATATCAATCTCATTGTTAAAGTATTCCATGCCCATATAATTTTTTGCTGTAGCTGATAATAAATTTGCGGCCTTAGTGGAAATTAGAACGTCATAAAACTACGCCAACCGATTTTGTCTTAACTTGCATTGACGAAGTGATATAAATTAGGGGAAGTTATTGCACTCGCAATGTCTATTGCTATCCTATTTCTTTCTTTAATTCCAACTTCCGAGAAATCCAATTCACATTCCATACCTGACCTCCTATTAGCTTGGAAAGAAACCTTGTATAATAAATTAATTATAATTATACTTGTTTTGTATTAATAAATGTCAATAAATGTTAACATTTTTATTCTAATTAAACTCACAAACATACGCATACTGAATCACTACATTCTGAATAACATTAATTTCACATCTACAAAATTGGCTATGTGTAAAATAGGTGTCATTCTATTAGGCTATGTGAAGTGTCAAAAATGATTTCCTTTATTTTATTTCTTTGATTTAAATTATATTGATATAACTATAATTTTCTGTGCAGTGCTGCTGAATATATAATAAATAAAATGGCATATCGGCTAAATTCGTAGATAGAATAATAATAATTTAGGAATGTTTTTTGTTCCTCCTGTTTGGAGTACCAGTCCAAGGTGGCACAATACATTCCTTATTATTTGCAGACGATCAAGTGTTGATAGCTCAGAGTCGTGAGGATGTGAAATACATGATGAGAAAACTTCTAAATGCTTTTGAAATAGGAGGATTAAGAGTAAACATGGAAAAACTGAATATCTTGTAGTAGGAGGAAATGGACGAGATATATCCCTATCCCAAGGAATTATTAGAGCTGTTAAAAAATTTATAAATATTTGGGATCACTTATTGATGAATCAGGGAGTTGTAAAGCTGAAGTGGATAGCAGGTTAGTACAAGCACGAAGAGCCATAAAATGTTGAATGGAGTATTGTGGAGTAGAACCATGTCAAACCACACGAAGAAGAGGATTTTGAAGTCTGTTGTGGAAAGCATAATGACTTATGGTGCTGAGGGATGGACTTTGGTAGAGGGACAAAAAACTAAGATCTTGGCAGTGGAGATGGATGGAATAAGACGCAGTGCCAGGGTGTCCAGGTTGGAAAGAAGAAGAAATGAAGAAGTGAGGCAGATGGATATGGAGGAGACAGTGGTGGAAAGGATCGAAAGTCGAGTTCTTCAGTGGTATGGCCATGTCAGGAGAATGGAGGATGATAGGTGGCCCAAAACTCTTTTGGAATGGTCACCTTCTGGTAGAAGGAAACGGGGCAGGCCAAGAACAACTTGGAGAGGAGAGATCCATAGATTGATGAACGACCGAGGTCTGGAGGAGGATGAATGGCGTGATCGGCGAGAATGGCGAATGGGAATACAGAGTAACCGCTGAAAAGTGGAGAGGCCCTCAAAAGTAAAAGTAACTGTAAAATTACTTTCCCTTCACATAGCCGGCTTTGCAGGCGCAACGATGATATTATATATTGGCAAGGCTGTCCTCACTAACGGCAGCGAAGGGTAGCAGCTAGTGAGATGAAATCCAGGCTTCACGAAATGGGATCTAAATACTAATTAATAATGGAAATGGACAGCTAATGACAAATGAGAAAAATTTTGAAGAAGTGGCTGAATTCAAATACCAAGGAACATTAATCACAAATAGAAATGAGATGCACAAAGAATTTAAACATAGGTTGAATTCTGGAAATGCATGCTGTTATGCATTACAGGCACTCTTGTCGTCCCAACTAAAAAAAAAAACGTTAAACTGAAAATACGAGACTATAAAACTCTTATTCTACCAGTTATATTATATGAATGAGAAACATGGACTCTTACTTTAAGGGAGGAAACGAGATTACGAGTAAGCCTATTTGAGAATAAAGTTCGTAGGAAAACTTTTGGACCAAAGAGAGATGAACAGACAGGTGCATGGAGAATACTACATTACAGCGAACTACATAGTCTTTATGGGAAGTCAGATGTAATAAAAATAGATAAGTCTTGTAGACTGAGATGGGCAGGACATGTGGCACGAATGGGGAATGAAATATGTGCATGGAAGCTTCTTGTAAGTAAACCGGAAGGAAAACGCCCAGTTGGTAGACCAATAACGAGGTGGGAGAATAACATAAACCATGATTTGAGGAAAGTAGATTACACATTAAATTATTGGAAAAAAATTAGCTCAGGATAGGGATGTATAGAGAGCTTATATCCGCGGGCATGAACCTATCGGATCTATAGTGCCAGTGAGTTCGTTGTGAAGGCTTATATATAACAAAACTAAATATATGATCATACATTATATATTGGGTCGCAGAAGGATGAGATGGGTCAAGTACATAAGTGTTTCATTCAGACAGTACATTTCTTCTAAGAAAACACTAACTAAGTCACTGGTTCTATCGAACCCGTAATTTCATGGCCGCATAGCCCTCCATACATCTCTATCCTGAGCTAATGTTTTTCAAATCATCCCCTGTAAATCTACTTCCCTTAAATAATAGTTAATGTTATTCTTCCTCCCCATTCTTGGTTTACCAACTGAGCGTTTTCCTTCTGGTTTTCTTACAAAAAGCTTCCATGCATCTCTTCCATTCCCCATTCGTGCCACATGTCCTCCCATCACAGTCTACTTAACTATTCTTATTGTATCTAGCTGCCTATAAAGTTAATGTAGCTCACAGTTACATAGTCTTCTCCATTCACCTGTTTTGTTCTCCTCTCTTTTGTCCAAAAAGTTTCCTAAGAACTTTGTTCTGAAATTATCATAATCTTTCTTCCCCCTTTAAAGTAAGAGTCCACGTTTCGCATCCATATAATATAATGTAACTGGGAGAATAACAGTTTTATATATTTTCAGTTTAACTTTTTTGAAAGGTGTTGGGACAACAAGAACCCCTGTTATGATCAAATGGGGGACTACTTTACCTCCAGAAAATTTTACTCTAGTGGAACCCATGTACCCAATTATTCACGGTTACATTTTTACAGTGAAAGATCGTCAGTCTTAGGACCAAGATACTTTTTTGTCTGGCTTATCGCCTTGACCTGTCCGGCATGGGTAACCCTTTCTGCATCAATGCTACCGCCGCGCCGGCATAGCTCTCGGGGTCATTTAAGCACGGAAGCCACTTCACCACAAGATGAACATGCCATGGAGTGTTTTAGGAAGAAACATGGAAAGATTTTGTTGTCATTGATGATGATGATGATGATGATTCCTAAAGACTTGTTACGTAGTAACTGAAATAACGTGTAATATTTTGCTCTAAAACGAAATTCTTTCTAGACGTAACACTGATGTCATTAGTTTTAGATGTCCCTTAGAGCACTGTTACTCTAACAATTTGAATATCATCATCATCATTCGGTATCATGGCAGCTGCCGCCGCTTGCGGAAACCAAACGCCATTCCTCTCTCTCCATCCATTGATCTTTCTCCATTCCTCTGATATTCATAGCTGTTTGTACCCCTTCTATTCAAGTTTTCTTCGGTCTTCCTCTCTTCCTCCTTTCCATTGGGATCCATTCCATAACAATTTTAGGCAATCTTTGTTCTGGCATTCTTTTGATATGGCCATACCACTCTAATCTTTTCTTTTCTATAATGTCTATGATGCCCGGCACCTCGTGTACACCCATAATTTCCGTTATTTCTTTATTTCGTATTCTCTCCATTCTAGATTTTCCAGCTGATCTTCTTAAAACATCCATTTCTGTACTTAAAATTCTTTTCATTTCCCTGGTAGGAATTTGCTAGACTTCAGCACCATTTGTTAAAATGCTGTGAATTATGGTTTGATATATTTGTAATTTTCTATTTTTTGTAATATTTTTGCTCCACCAAACAATTTGAATATATGTTGTTATTTATATATGAATGCATACATACGAGAGTGACTTAAGTTTACACTGCGTTATGTTTACAAGTTAAAGTCGTACATTTTGCATTAAGCAGACACATTTCTCAAAATCTGTTATAACGTCAGGCGGTATACTGTGCTGGCATCAGATGTTTGTTACAGTTACTGTAATTTATTCCGCCACCTCGCGAAACATTTGAACGCCTGCTTATATATCAACATTCGTAGAGCACAAATCATACAAGTGACAAAACACAGTCATAAGACGTACAGAGTTAAAATAATATTGTCGCTTTATGTTCAATAAGTTACACATTAATTTGATCGATGGAGTTTAAAGTTTGTAACTATTATGTGCATGGTTCTTCCTTCGGAGAAGAAGTAAAGCCGAGTTCGAATATGTCTAAATGGCACAAGGTTGCGGGTAGGCAAAGAGTTTCCAGATAGTTTGAAATTCATAATGAGTTAAAACAAGTGGATATAATATCTCCTCTAGTATTCAGTTTGTACTAGAGCATTACATCAAATCTTTGGAGGATAAAGAAGGCGTACAACCCAATGGTATTAATACTTACTTGCAGACCATCCAGAAAGGAACCAGTAAAATAACATTACTTAATGCTTAATGCAGGCTTTCTACTTTATAGCAGTTCACTCTTAATTCCTGCTTTTCAGAGATTCCGATCTTTCCATTGTCCTTCTTTCATATCATCCTCTTCATCATGGCAACATATATTCCCTCATTTTTTTTTTCTTCTCCGTGTTCTTCTTCATCTCCTCCTCTTCTGTCTGCCTGGTGCCATCCAATCTAAGACCAATTTAAACCACTGTTCTTCTGACATTCGTTGTACATGTCCATACAACTGTAAAACTCTCTTTGTTATCCTATCGATAACAGTCTTTTGTGCATGTATTTCTAATATGTTGTAACCTAGAAATCCAGAGGGAAAGCGTCCAGCATGCAGGCCAAGAATGACGTGGAAGAATAACATTAACCATCATTTGAGGGAAGTAAATTATACAGGAGTGGATTTAAAAATAGCTCTGGAGAGATGTATGGAGATGTTAAATCTGGGCGGCCATGAACCTAGATGTTGAAAATGTCAGTAAGTTTCTTAGTTAGTTAATTATGAAGACCTAAACCAGTACAAGTCACATAGTTCTGCACCAAGGCATGATTCAATAAATAGCTCTGATATGGCACGAAACTAATAACAATGATGATGATGATGATGATAATAATAATAATAATATTATTATTATTATTATTATTATTATTATTATTATTATTATTATTATTATTATTATTATTATTTAATTATTTAAATGCAGTGGCTTTTGAAATTTTTCATTAGCCAATAATGACTGAGGAAAACAAATAATAACAAGAAAGATTATAAAATGTTCATCATCTCTTCCCTGGCTTCCAAGTATCTGTCCACGAAACTGCTGGTTGTTAGGGTAGGGCAAGTTCGGATGTGATCAGCATCCATATCTTCCGTAGTGTTGCAGTGGATACATTGTTGAGTTGGTAGAAGACCAAGGCGATGAAGGTGTTTACCTAGCAGTCGTGGCCTGTTGCAGTACGTAATCATGGAACGGCTACTCTTCTGGGCCAATCTGGCAGTGTAGTATGGATGGATGCTTTCCAAGGTTTGTCAGTCATTTGGAGCCCTAGGAAGGTTCTGAAGGCTTCTCTCACTCTGAAGTGGATGTTCATAGCTGCTCTAGAGTAAGATATAATGTTCGGTGATGTCTGAAGGATGTGGGTTCCTTTCTTGGCCAGCAAATCTGCCATTTCGTTCCCTGTATGCCACAATGGGATGGTATCCACTGCAGAGAAACATTTTTACCTGCTATATTGAGATTTCTGATGATCTGCCTACTCTGTAATATTTCTTTGTTAGCAGGAGATGCTAGGTAATTTGCTATTGCAGATATGGGTGTCTTAGAATCGCTTAAGATGACAGCATTCAGAAACAATTGAGATCTGCATGTTAGTTGACTATAATAATAATAATAATAATAATAATAATAATAATAATAATAATAATAATAATAATAATAACAATAATAATAATAACAATAATAATAATAATCATCATCATCTGCCATCTGCCATCTCCGAAAAGGTCGACCCACAGATCTTCTGCCTCGAGGAATGTAGTGAAGAAATTGTTTTGGTATTCTGCGACGATCCATGCGCTGAATATGGGTTTGCCAATTGTTTCTATATTCTTGGAGGTATTCAGATATAGGTACGATGTTTAACTCTCTGGCCATTGTTGAATTTCTTTGGTGGTCTAGAAGGCTATAACCTGCAGTTCGTCCCAGAAATAATAATAATAATAATAATAATAATAATAATAATAATAATAATAATAATAATAATAATAATAATAATAATAATAATAATATAATAATTTATTTATTTATTTACAAATTTTTAATGTTTAAAAATCTTTCTGTGCTAAAGTTTTATTTTCTTTCTCCATTCGTCTCTATACATCCACTCCATGCCCTCCTGTTCTCTTGTTCTCATTCCAGTTCTTATTTATTGCATCCACAAGTTTCGAGGTCTTCCTTTCCTTCTTCTTCCAGGTGGACACCATTCGAATGTTTTTCTGAGTAACCTTTCTTCTTGCGTTCATCGTACATGCCCATACCAATTTAATTGCTTATATCTTATATAATATACTATTGAATATAATAATATTCATTTTTTTCTCCTATGACAGTATTTCTTATTTTTTCTAATTTTCAAAATCTCGCTGATCTCCTTATGAAATCCATACTACTACTACTACTACTACTACTACTACTACTACTACTACTACTACTACTACTACTACTACTAATAATAATAATAATAATAATAATAATAATAATAATAATAATAATAATAATAATAATATAATAATAATAATGAGATTTACCATTGGTTCATAATTTTACTCTCACTAAAGCAATATTTCTACTTGTGCTTGTGATAATTATTTGTTTACTGAGAAATTGAAGCTTGTCTTTTGTAAAGTGGTTTCTTGAAAACAGAATAATGACAAACAAACAGACAAACATGTAAATATTTTGCTCAACTAAAGTTTGTTTACTTTATAACAGAATATTCACCACAAGAGGGCAGCAGCTTCAAATGATATTTGTGTTTCACTTGAAAACAGCAGACGGATGAATCCCGTCATTAGCGGTTCTGTCTTTGTGCAATTTGAAATCTTTTGAGAAGTGGTGTAGTATTTTTCCGATTACATTTTATTTCTATTTAAGTTATATACGCCTTTAACATCTAAGGTCACAACAGCGTATATTTAATTTGATTTATTTATGTTACAGTAAAGTGGTACTGCGAAACGATGAATGACTTAAAATGGGTCCTCATAACGAAATTCCAACCCATTTGCCTTGATGATTGAGAAAAACAGGAAAGAAATACAGTCAGTTTTGTCGGAAGCGAGATTTGAACTCGAAACCTCCCAAATACGTATCTCAAACGCTATCGCTTGTATCAATTCGTTCGTTTCCTTATTATTATTGTTGTTCGCCGCTATGATCTCGAGGTAGCGTGCTGTCTTTTCACTACATCAACAGAATGTCAGTATGAAGCTTCTGCTTCGAACCCAAAGTAGGATTTGAATCTGGGATCGCAGTCGGGGGTAGCCGCGCTAGCCATCATTCTACAGAAATGACGGCCTCTTATTTTAAACTTGAATTTATATTATCGTCTGGAAATATATAACACGAAACTCAAGCTTTATTCTCATTTCCGATGTTGCCTAATTCAGATTTTTGTGCCCTTAAAAATCCATTAATGCCAACTGAGTGTGAACCACGAACCTCGGAACAAGATCCGAGAATGATAACCACTAACTAACTCACTGGCTCTATCGAACACGTAGGTTCATGAACTCTCCATACATCCCTATCCTGAGCTAATGTTTTCCAATAATACACTATATAATCTACTTCCCTCAAATCATAGTTAATGTTATTCTTTCACCACATTCTTGGTCTACCAACTGCGCGTTTTCCCTCTGGTTTTCCTACAAGAAGCTTCCATGCACGTCTTTCATTTCCCATTCGCGCCACATGTCCTGCCCATCGCAGCCCACGAGACTTAACTGTCCTTATTATATCAGGCTTCCTATATAGACCATGTAGTTCACTGTTATGAAGTTTTCTCCATTCACCTGTCTGTTCATCTCTCTTTGGTCCAAATTATTTCCTAAGAACTTTATTCTCAAATACTTGTAATCTCCTTTCCTCCCTTAAAATAAGAATCCATGTTTCGCATCCATATAATATAATTGGTAGAATAATAGTTTTTATATATTTTCAGTTTAACTTTTTGGAAAGGTGTTGGGACCTCAAGAGTCTCTGTAATGCATAATAGCACAATCATACCCTGTATAATATACTTCCCTCAAATCATGGTTAATGTTATTCTCCCAGCACATTCACATTCTTGATCTACCATTTGGGCGTTTTCCTTTTGATTTTCGTACAATAATCTTCCATGCATCTCTTTCATTCCCTGTTCTTGGCATATGTCCTGCCCATCGCAGTCTATGAGACTTAACTGTTGTTATTATAGAATGTTAACCATTATAATCGAAATGGATAGAAGATATATCCATGTAATATAAACACAAAAAAAAAGTAAAGCAGTAAATATAAAGATATGGATGGGTCTCCCGTGAGAAATAAGTGTCAAGTAGCCCTGCTGTCCGTCCCACAGTGGTAGCAATTGCTTGATATGCAGTGCATGCTGCATGTGTCCAGGCGCTGGGAATATAACTCTCCTGTCATGTCATGGTCCTGCTACCTCGTATTACTTGTCTAATCATTACGTTGTGTATTCAAGAAAGTTACTTGTATATGATATTACAGTTTTCATACAAATGTTTCCCTGTGACCTCATGAGACCAAGTAGTACACATCATTTTTTTTCTCTAAGAAAAGAAATTTTACCCAGTATAATATAAAATGGCAAAATTATGAATTTTGCTGATATCGCAGTCGTTTTAACTCCGGTTACAATATTAGTCGTAGTCCTTTCGGAAATATTTTATCTTCAGCTCTTGATAAGGTACTGTATGAACAGCTGAGATTTAACATGTTTCGAAATGCTACAACTAAGTTTTTTAATTGAAGTTTTACTTCGTCTGGCTATTGTTTTGAGCAAAACGAGTGATATTTATCTCCCCTGGTTGGGCCACCAACATGACGCAGGGCAAGCTTGATAATGACGCTGTCATTTCAAAGTCTCCAAGCCTACATCCTATTGTACTAAACCCTAATAGGAAAACTGCCTTGTCCGCCCTAAGCCGTTGGGGTCTCTCTCCTTTTACTCCGAATATGGGCCTCCATGTTTAATCCCCTGGAGAAAAGATATTTCTTCCGCCCTTCAAACCTTCTTCCGCCACATGACGAGATGGAGGGATATGCTTTGAGCCTAATCTTAAAGTCGAAGAAGAAGAAGAAGAAGAAGTTTTAATTCGTTGTGGGGTTTCGGAACATGTTATATCTTATCAACAGGTGACGATGGAACATGTTCCGAAATGCCTACCCGAGGTTTTTTAACTGCAGTTTTACATAGGTGAGGACGGCTGAGATATAAAATATAGTTTTTTATAATATTACGCTTATGGTTCACCGCTGTGGTCTTGAGGTAGCGTGCTGCCTTGTCATGCAGCGGGCCCGAGTTCGATCCCCGGTCGGGGCAGTTTTTCTGGGTGAGGATTTTATCGGGGTTTTTCCTCACCTGTAAGACAAATGTCAGGAAAACATTAAGGCCCAAACGGTCCCCGAAATCATATGGCCATCGCAGTCATCATCATTCATATTCATCTTAGGTTAAGCTTAGGATTAGGGACTCTCCTGGCGCACCACTATCATCATCATCACCCATCATATCATCGGGGCAACGTAATCCCGCCTTCCAGGCGCCCCAACCTCAGATGTGGGTTACAAGTACGCCATGCCAGGTGAGAAACCAGGAATGTCGAAAGACAAACCTGGGGCATTTGAAAACAAATGTATTAAGCTTATGTAAAATAATTAAATCGGTGATTGAAATAACTCTTAAAATATTGAATGATTCCTTTAAACATATTGAAAGAGCCTAAAGAGCTATCTTGAAAAACTGAAATAGCACTTTTACAGTAGATTCCATGACATGTCGGTAATTTGAGTAAAGAAACAGGAGACAGCTTGCAAAAGAAGAGTGCAAAGACGTAACATCAGGAACAGAACAATTAACTTTCACTGAGAACTGTTCAACATTTGAAACAAAGACAAACAAAATACGGAAATTACCACAATACAACTGGTATAAAGCAAAGAACCCTTGAAACTGGAAATTACAAACAGCTATAGCAAGACTTAAAACAGGATACCTTAGAACTCTTAATAGACTGTAAAATTACGTCCCCGAACATCATATGGCCATCATAATCATTACCATTCATATTCGCCTTAGATTAAGGTAAGAATTAAGGACTCTCCTGACGCACTACTATCATCATCATCACCCATCATATCATCGGGGAAGCGTAACCTCGGCTTTCAGGCGCCCCAACCTCAGTAGTGGCTTACAATTACACAAGTGTCAGAAGACAACACCAGGATTGTCGAAATGATAAGCTGGGGCATTGAATAAAAAAAGTCCCAACCTGCCCAAAGTGTAATAAAAAAAAGCATCGCCACAACAAATCCTCCAATACATCAACAGCTCAACAGTGGATCTCTGGGATCAACCTCCAGATGAAATAAAATTTCTTCAAAACTATAACCTCATGGACATGATTTAGAGAAATTGGAATAAGTAACAACAGCAATAACAACAATATTGAATGATATAATATATATATTTTTTTTATTTTAACACACACTCATATATATATATATATATATAATCACTGATGTCCACCGCTGTGGTCTCGAGGTAGCCTGCTGCCTTGTCACGCAGCGGGCCCGGGTTCGATTCCCTTTGGGACTGGCTCCTGGGTGATGGTTTTTTCGGGGGTTTTTCCTCACCTGTAAAACAAATGTCAGGAAGCTTAGAGCCCAACGGTCCACGAAAATTATCCGGCCATCATCATCATCCTTATCATTATCATAATCATCCTTCACCGGTGTGGAAAGCAACGGGAAGCTACCACACCTATAGTTCTCTAGTAAAGCTGCAAAGCATAGCATGAAAATGCTATGATTGCAGTGAAAGACCTGCCCCTTTGGCAGAATTACTATGGATGGATGGATAATGAGTATATTACATATATAATCTATACTGTAAATACGTATTTGTATATTTGTGCTGATTGAGTGGGAGAGAAGGCTTTATGGCCTTAACTCTGCCAAAATTAAGAAAACATTATTGTATTGTACTGTAAGCCTATGTTTTCCCTTCACACATATTTAGGCGCTCTCCCCCTACAGGAAGAATTTGAACCATATTAATTTAGTTACACTTGTTTTCGTATAGATGTCATTTTGAATGGTCCGTGGTCAGCGTTCCGCCTCATACTGACATCTAGGAAACCCAGGTAGTACTAGGACGGGGAAATTCGGTAAATTTTGCTTAGAGGCCTTTTCATTCAGGCTTAAGGATTTTTTACGAGCCTGAAAATCTTCAGACTCGGGACCCACGGCTTAAAGTCCCTTCCGGAGGACTTGCTCCTTGGATTTTTCCGTCCTAAAGAAATCCATCGACCCCGGCCGGGTTTGAACCCGCGACCCTCGGAATCAGAGACAAGGAGCATAACCACTAGTCCACCGCGGCCGGTGGTTACTAATAATAATGACAACAACAACAATAATAACAATAATAATAGTAATAATAAACATAATAGTAATAATAATAATAATAATAACGATGATATTTATGTTTAAAGAAGTCTCTCTTCTTCTTCTTCTTAATAAGGTGCTACAGCTTGAATTGGAGAATGCATTGGACTTCTCACGAGTTCTTTCCTCACTTTTCTATTCTGAACACATTTGTTCCAATTGTTTATCTTCATCAATTTTATATCACTTACAACATCATCTTTCCACTTTTTTGGGTCGTCCAATATATTAAGGATTAATGACTTCCATTTGTATATATTTTTTACATTCCTTAAAGAAGTTCTCTGAACACAATAATTTATACAAAATTCATTCTATATTTTAGAAAACTCCTTCTAATCCCATCACGTCTCTTATGCTGTTGCTGCAAGTCGTTCCATGAAACATTCGAAAGTTGATGTCATTTATAGCTCCGCGGATTTCTGAGGTAGTCTTATTGTCCTCACAACCTAGTCTTTTTTGTTTCATAGTTGTGTTTGTATTTTGTTTTAGTTCCAACAATAAATAAATACAACATCAAGAGAAGGGGCCATAAATTTGTTGAACAATTCAATTCACGCTACTTAGTTTCTGTGTATATTTGTTCACAAGTTGTTTGTTGACAGCTATACAGACCACAGGTTGGACCTCCAACACAAACACAAGTAACGTAGAGTTGACCGTAGGCTTTGTAAATACGTCTTGGTTACTGTGTTTCTCGTGATTAATGTCCATGTTATACCGAGTGTCCCAAGAAACCCTTTCTGGTGTAGAAGCTTGAATAACAAAATAAAACAGTGGAATTCTGGTAAATAATTAAATATTAATCAATTTAATTCGATCGGGAATCCTCTACATTGCTACATTGCTAATGATATGCAAACTTTAAAATCTATTCATAGCATAAGGACTAGACGTTTACTAGTTATATATGAAAGTCTTCTTCTTCTTCTACTACAAGGTTTAGGCTATGCAGCCTGTTCCGGCGAAGTTAAAAGTGGAGTCCATCTTCTACGTGGTCGGCCAACATCTCTTGTTCCTCTGGGATATACAGGAAGGTTCTTTTTGTATTTTTTCGTTGTTCATTCTCATTAAGTGTTCTGTCCATTTCTTATTATTTTCGCTGATTTTATCTTCAATTTTATATATATTTAATTCTTCTCGTATAGTTTCATTCCTTATTCTATCCGCTCTTGTGCATCCTTTCACATTACGCAAAAACAGCAATTCCGCAGTCTGTATCCTGCTTTTATCCCTTGATTTCATTATCCAATTTTCACTTCCATACAACAACAAAGGAACAGCCATTGTTTTATATAATTTAAGTTTCGTATCTTTCCTTGTTTTCCAACCGAGGTTCTTTTTATGGTTCCACAAATAGCCTGAAAGTTTTCACAGTTATTTAGCATACCTATATTTTATTCATTATGTAAATTCCTTTTTCTTTTCTATTATCATACATTTATTTAAATTTAAAAAATATATACAAATATATTAATAATAATCACTTTTAATAAAAAAAAGTCTTGTGTTAAATTGTTCTCAAGAATTTGCGTGTTCAAATTTTGAACGAATACATTCAGATCTTAGGAAAATGCACTTTATAATCTAGGGTCTATATTTTAAGTTGAATTATATAGGATATTCCAAATAGCTTTTTTACGGGGACGGTGGTGGGGGAGAAAGAGGATAAGGGATGTATTGGGATTCACTTAGAATATTAGTTACAGATTATTTACAATTGCAGGTCACAAAGGCCTATATGACTGTTTGTGCTCGATTCTGCTCTACAATTGAAGAAAACATAATGATCAATAGTAGTTAATTATATATATATATATATATATTATATATATATATATATATATAAATAATTTTATTTGTATACAGATTTTTAATTTTTACACATGTTTCTGTGCCTAAAGTTTTATTTTATTTTCCACTCGTCTCTATCCATCCACTCCATGTCCTCCAGTCTTCTTGTCCTCATTCCAGTTCTTATTTCTTGCATCCACGAGTTTCGAGGTCTTTCTTTCCTTCTTCTTCCAGGTGGACACCATTCCAATGTTTTTCTGGGTAACAACAACAACAACAATAATAATAATAATAATAATAATAATAATAATAATAATAATAATATAATAATAATAATACGTTTTGTCAATTTTTCTCTATATGTATCTACCACATACATATACATGCTAGTATGTTGACTCCCTCATCTGTCGAATGAGGTATTTTCCGTGCATTAACATGTCCCCTCACACTCACTGAGAATAGGCTATGTAACCTATAAATATCGAAAATTGATATTATTTTCATTATGACTTACCCAGAGTGTCTCATAACATTCTATGTATTTCCCCTGGTCTAGCGAAGGTTTTATCACAGACTTGTGACCAAATGCCCTTATAATATCAGTTTGAATTTGTCGTACTTCCAAGTTGCTAGCCTTTGTTCATTCATTGTTGTTACTCGGTAGTCGTTTGATAGAGTTCAGCTGAGCAGTTTGTTACCATCTTACACAGATATTAGAAATGCGTAATTCTCTCTCGAACTACGTATATTTAAAGGGTGTTTGCGTGACAATAATACACGTTGTCAGCGCTCACACGTATATAATCATCTTCCAAACACGTTTAAGGCCCAAAGCCTGTTATGGTTTCAGTTAACCATTATCATCCATTCTTTTCTAGGACGTCCCAAAGATGTATTTTCTAGAGGACGGTATTGAAGCATGACTTTTGGAAGTCTATTACGATTCATTCGTTGCACGTGTGTTTTTCACTTTAACTGTCATTAATTTATAAATTGTGTTAGCGATTTTCCCGATATGCAAATATGTCCAATGTGCGGGAGCTTTAAAGACGAGATACATATTAGGAAAATGTAACGATTTGGAATATTGGAGGCGTCAGGTATTACCGGAAAGATTTCTAAATTCAAATCGTGAAAGACTGGCATGCTACGAGTTATTGGTAAGCCCAGAAAATTGGATAAACGTGAGTAAATTTCTGGACAAAACGCGGAAAATAGGAACAACACTCATTCATGAATATATAAAATGTTAACAAATTGCAATACCATTAATTCTTAATAATTCTACATAACCAAGTTAATGTATAATATAATTGTATTGTTATGTAATTGTAATATTATTGTTTTCTTTTTATTTAAGTTATATTATTAACAAACATTAACTTATTGCAACGAACTGTCAACAGCACTTACGGCGTACTGCCCGTGCGACCCATATTTGTAAATAACATTGTATGTATCTTACTTTTAGTCTAATAAAGTCTTTATGTATCTGTATAAATTGTGAGACCGTAGTGCTTGCATGATATCTTCATTTCTTTTGCGATCCATTCACTAGCCGTTATTCTGCTGATATCAGTACCCATCATGGTCCATGCTTCGCTTCTGAAACATAGTACAGATCTAGTAAAGGTTTTATATAATCACATTCTTGTTTGTCGCTGTACTAGAAAACGCTTCATGATTTTGTTAATTATTCCTGTTGTTTTATTATATTTATAATAATAATAACATACGTTAAATTATATCCAAGATATGTCAACTAATTGATCCTTCTATTAACTTATTTTTTATACAAATTTTGCTTGAAACCGGGTATTTCCACAAATTGCTATGGCTTTTGTTTTTTCAAACGTTTATTACCATATCATATTTTGTGCTATTTTATTTAGATTATGTACAGAATACTGACGCTGATCTTCTTTACATAAATCAAAGCTAGATCATTAACGAGGAGTAGACTGACCAATTGTAGGTTTCGGCTGATATTAATACCAAAATACTGTTTGTGTTTTTAACTTACAATGATGAAATGAAATGCATCATCACGTGTGAGCATAAACGATATAAAGGACATATTATGTACTGTAGAAATGTTATACCTTCAATTTTTCCGTTTTAGGCTGGAGCTTATATGGCTTAAACCTCAATAGGGTACTGCGTCCAATTTGTTTTTGAAATTCTAAGTCTTCTGATGCAAATAATAATTGAACAACGTTCATATTGGCGTCTAGTGGTCGTATTTGACACAATGCGAGGTTGTTATATGAGATTCTTAATTATCCACCCGTTTCGTGCTAGAATTACTTGTCAGTATTTGTTTTAATTAATTATATTTTATGGCCTCTGTAATTAATAAATAGTACTTACGTTTTAATTGATGCTCACATTACTAAAAACTAAATTAAATAAACAATCTTTTAAATTAAAAAATACAGCTCTCCAATACCAGATTAATGATTACGTAGAATTGGGGTTAGTTAAGTTCTGCTTGTATTCCTTGTTTTAATTGTAATTACCTTGACGTCCATCTGATCAAATTACGATAGTAATTCCAGTTTAAAATATTTGACAAATCAAACGCTAGTAACTTATTCATCCAAGAATCAGTGCCCTTAATTTTTATAAATTTAAGTAATACTGGCAACATTTAATATCACATATAAATACACACTTAATATTACTGCATAGCCCGTTATATATCAACAGCTTTTCTAATTTATTTCGCTATCCGGCTCGATCTTTTGCATATTCTGACAGTTTGATACACCAATATTTTTGTTTTAGAAAAATGAATATATTTACAGTAACAGAACTGAAGAGCTTCTTTTCCGTTCGTGTTTATTAGCGTTTCACAACTGCACAATACATACATATACAGTCTTCCACAAACACAAGTTACAACTTCTGACTCATCTATATACAGGGTGTAACTAAATTCCCATTACAGATTTTGAGGACATGCAGTGGGGACCAAGACGGTCACCAGCATAGGTACTCATGTCTGGGAACGTACCGTTTTCACGCTACACGCAGGCAAAAAATAAATAAAAATAAAAATCACAACACGCGTTCAACTCTCCCACATTTTCAGAGTCTTTGACGCTGCACGTTCTCCCAACCTGGCCCGCTAGACTACTATCTGTGGGATCACAGGATTCTTTTTTATTTATGAGAGTCCAGTGGCATCCGAGGAAGACCACAGGCGCGGGATATGGCTTCGGCAGATGTTGCAGGACCAGGTTTTGGTGGTCGTGTGTACCAGAACATCGTGTGGAGGTACCATATCTGGGTTAACGTAGTTGGTGGTCACATCGAGCCCTTATTGTGTATCCAAACAATAAGCAAAATGCGTCAGAAAGAGTGTTGTGGTATTTTGCGTGGTGCGGGAAAACGGTACGTTTCCGTACATGAGTTCTTGTTTTAAATGTAACCATCTTGGTCCCCACTACATGACCTCAAAGTCTGTAATGGGAATTTAGTTACACCTTGTAGGCCTATATAGATGAGTGAGAAGTTGTTACTTATGTTTGTGGAAGACGAAATTTTACTCTATGAAATTCAATCTTAAGTACTCTTCACAAAGAGTTTAAAACATTAATTGGCTATAAAAACATTAATAAGGAAGAACATTTATTTTCGTTTCATTATTTTCAATCATTATATTTAACAACTTCCTAACTGCATATGTAAGCCTATGTGTTTTGATTACCCGCTCTATTTTTTTCAAGTCAATCGACAGAAAAACGTTTCGAGTTTTGCGAGTAAATACATACAAGGCTGATTTTTATCTTCTAATATATAAAATGAATGTTTGTTTTTCGTACTTTATATGCGGGGCATACCGTTGATCCGATTTTGATGGGGCGTTTTGCAAAATATTCAGGAGATTCCCGGTATGAACATAGGCTATAAGAGAGTTGTGATACTCAACTCCTACACCCTTAAAAATCACCCTATGTAGTGGAAAACGTGAAAAAAGTAGCTGTTTGGACGCTTAAATGGCTTATGCTGCCTTAACCATAACAAATACAGAAAATTAATGTACACAGAATTGAATATCTCAAAAAGCTCCACAAAAGAAGTCCGCGACAGCATAGGCCTATATCTATCTCTTACGGATAACTCACAATAACAATTTTGTCTTTCATTGATGCCAAGAACATTGATACAAGTACGTAGATTCCTGTGCAAGCATATCAGCACATGGCGGGAATTATTTTACGGATAACTCACAATAACGAATTTTGTCTTTTAGCTCATTTATGCCAAGAAGATCGAGATACGTAGATTACCGGGCAACACCTGGTAATCAGCACGGGGAATCTTAAAATAATTATATAAATTTATAATTATTTTTCATTTTACCTATTCAATTTTTGTCTTCAGCTCATTTATGCCAAGAAGATCGGGATGAGTAGATTCCTGGACAACGCCGGGTAAACAGCACGGGGTATTTAAAAATAATTACGATATAAATGTTTCGTTTTACTTATTCAACTAAACATAAAATCACATTAATTTTCATTTATTTAGACGTAGCAGCGAACGCCGAGTATTAGCTTATATATATATATATATATATATATATATATATATACACACATACACATGTGTGTGTGTGTGTGTGTGTATTTTCCAATTTTATACTCCAAACAGAATTTAATTTAAAAACACATCATAATCTCTTGGTTAATATACCTCAACTTAGGAAATTTCTATTCTCCATATCTGTCTTTCTGCATTAGTAATTTTCTTCTACGAAAAATCAGGGGCTCCAGAACATTAAAATCATTAAAAGAAATCTACATTTATATATTATTTAACTTTGGTTTAAATAATTATCTTATGCTTAATGTACATGTATTTATTACGTTCGTTCATGTTTAATTAATAAATTAATTTTATTATTATTATTATTATTATTATTATTATTATTATTATTATTATTAATTTCCTCTCAAGCTATTCATTACCGTGAGAACACAAGATCTCTAGAGATCCCTATCCTGGAATTATTATTGTTATTATTATTATTAATAATAATGATAATAATAATTATCATTATTATTGTTATTATTATTATTATTGTTATCACTATTATTGTTATCACTATTAATAAAACGTAGAAGTTTTTATGTCGTGAAAAAATGTTACTGTGTGAATACACTTCAGAAATTAATAAAAATACATCGTAATAATATTTGAATATCTACATCAAAAGCCGTGATAAAACAGAATGAAAAAGGGTTGCTAGGTCGACAAACAATGTAATAACACGCCACGATCGATCTCTCAATAAAATCGAGATTATTTCCACATTCGATTGTTTTTTCCTTTCGGTCTGTGGGACACAATTCCCTGTGTAATCCGTAATTTCCCGCCGCTCTGGGGTTTATTGGAACACGGACAAGGCGTGCTGCTTAATGAGGAATTATTGCTATGTCAAATAAATCCATTACTTGCACCTCAACTGCATACAGGGTGTCCAATTTAATACATAAATGTAACATATTTTATTGAATAGCCGTACAGAACGAGTTTTCAACTCTTACGTGTTCATTCCATTCTTGTTTCCTGCCCAATATCTAATATGTTATTTTATCTACGGCATATACAGGGTGATTTAAAAGGTTGCGCACTAATTTCAGGAGCTTGTAGATGGGTTGAAATCAAAAACGTTTGATTAGAACTTCTGGTCTGGAAAGTAATCCTGCGTAGGTACAAACCTGGGAAAGTTGGGAACTTCAATGCGGGTCTAAGCTTAATTTTCAGAGAGGCACTGGTTTTGATACACTACTTTATGAATTTATAAAGACACTCCGTCTGTTGTCATATCGTTTAGTGCAGTACAGTACTTGTGTACTCTTCTGTTCACATCTAAAATGAAAGAACCCTGTAGAATGAGATGGAAGGATGACATTAACCATGATTTGAGGGAGGTGAATTATGCAGGAAATAATTACACTGAGCAACAAAAAATAAATAAACTTTTTTGTCTCAGAAAGAAAAATATGTGATTCTGATAGTATTTTTTCTCTCCTGAATTCAAATATATCGGGTTTTCTCCATCATGCAAGGTTTCCGAGAGACAGGGCTTTATAATTTCAAACACTTTAATATTTTCTACATTCGTAACTACACAATATTCGAACATTCGGACTCACCTACAAAGTAAGAAATGACGATTTTCTGCTATATTTCGCCTGTGGAGCATCTCTCTTGATGGTCCAACAGTTATCGGCCAACATATTAGGATTCCATTTGCCTTCATATCTCTTTTCCATAGCTGAAATCTCCTGAGTTAGCTCATTTGGTTTTATTTTGCAATGGACAAATGGACGAAAAAACGTTTATTAAAAATAATTATTTAAATCCATTAATTGAAATTGAAATAAAAAAAACTGTGGGCGATGGAGAAATTCCGAATACATATTTTAAAACACGATAAAAAACTGCATTAAGTACAACTATTGGTACTCATGAGACAAAAAATCATGTTGACCAGTGTAATTGGAAGGTATTAATTCAGGATAGAAATGTGAAGAGAGCTAATATCTGTGCAACCATAATCCTCCAGGTTAGTTAGTGGCATTGAATTAGATAATAATAATAATAATAATAATAATAATAATAATAATAATAATAATAATAATAATATTAAAAAAATACTGATACGTTGTGAATAAGGGTAACTTGCGATGTATGTCTTGTAACATAGCTTATCGATATAAAATCCTATAATTGAAATGGAGGCCATGGCAGGCGATGCATCCTGACTGGCGTATCTGTTTCTTCACACCGCCACATTTCAGAGCAACAACTACATATCTCACCTCCCTTTTTATCTCGTTTTGTGTGAACAAATTGAAACTTTCTTTTCATACGTACCTAGCAAGACCATTCATAGTAGTACAAAGTTTTTAAAGAAAAATTCAGAAATGTTTTGAGAAAATTTAGTATAATACATTATCTAATACCTTAAATTTCAATATATTTCATACCCTTAATACCAATCGTTTTTCAAAATGTCCACCTTTTGCACAGAAACGGCTCTATGTACATAATCATACATTGTTCAACCAGAGAAAAAAATGATACAGAAGTATTAGTTAATAACATAACATGTAAAAGTAATTTAACGGTATTATGCATCAACCGGCTATGCACCATTATGTAAGTTTCTAAAAAAATACGTTTAAAGTTTAAGTTAATTTTCACTATTTATTGTAACGCCAAACTAATAATACTGGATTAGTTAGCCTTCATACCCTTATTTGACAGTTATTTGACATCAACAATCTAAGAGAGGGAACATTTGGTGCTTAGCTGAATGATGCAAAATTTAGATTAGCATTTATGAAGATCTGATTTCATACACATTTAATGCAAAACACAGTATCTCTTATAGGACTGATGGCGTTTACATTTTCTTTACTCATGAGGCTACCGGTATATTTAAAGATTTGGCGCTAAAAGTGTGCATACACTTACTTCATGATCCAGTGCAACAGATGACATCAAAATCTAATTTTAATAGCGCTTACCCGGTTGATTCATAACATCGTCCAATTATAAGAGGGAATGGGGCAGTTATGAGCTAACACTCAAGTTACCTGTGCATGCACTGTATTATCTTAGAAACCCACTATGATAACAGCTTTTGAAAATATACAGAATGTTGGGAAATTTTCATTGCAAATCTGTAGAGATTGCAGAGGGGACTGTGCAGATAATGTTTTAAACATGAACCTTTGTCCAGAGTTGATTTAACGCTGAAGTTACCTATGCATGCATTGTATTATCTTTGAAGTCTAATATGAGAATAGGCTTTGAATGCATATTGAATATTCAGAAATGTTCATTACAATTTATAGATCTTGTAGAGGGGACTGTATAGATAATGTTTTGAAAACATTTGTCCAGAAACGTATCGTCTTCTTACTGCAGATACAAGTTTGTGTTAAGCATTGAAATCTCCTGCATCTGCCAGGAAAAAATCAATAATAATCTAATGATTTATGACTCAATTAATTACATTTATACTAGTAAAATTAATGGCTACAACAAACAAATAATAAATAGCATTATAAACAAACAAAAAAGAAAAAAACAACATTACCAACATAACCAAACTTGAAATAGAATCCAATGACAACAAAAAATGGATAACTCTCACGTACACTGGTAAAGAAACATTAAATTGGCCAACACACTAAAAAAGCTCGATAAGAATATTAAAATAGCCTACAGAACTGACAACAAACTAAACAATTTAATAAACAACAACATCGAAGAAATAGATGAATTCGACAATAAAGGCATCTACAAATTAACATGTGCAGACTGCAATAATTCTACATTGGGAAAACTAACAGAAGCTTCAACATTAGATTCAAGGAACATTTCAGAGATTTCGTTTACAATGGAAGAAAATCAAGTTACGCAAAACATGTAATTCAAGCTGGACACCGTATGCATAACATCGATAGCACCCTCACAATAGTACATAGAGAAAACATTCCAATGAGAATAAATATACTGGAGGAAATCACAATCCTAAGAGAAATCAACAGCAACCTGATTCTCAATGAATACACACCTAATCCACACAATCCTCTGTACAACATTCTCACAACCAAGTCAGTGCTTCAACAAGGATCAACAAGAACGGACCTAATGCATTCTGCTGATGATGGGACTAGTCCCGAAAGGCCTACAGAGTTTTAAAAGAACTTAAGTTGAGGAGACGGACCTACAAGGTAACTATATTATAGTTTTTAACCGTACCTTATATTACTGTAATTACATTTACACAACCCAACATTCACCAATTTCATGACAATGTCTAATGTCAAGAAAAAATAAGGAAACTTTACTTTATCGTAAGTAATGTCAAGAGTGATTTCCAAATCATCGATAGTTTCACGGATCACGAAGTGACAAGTGAATTTATCTAGAGGATTTGGAAATCAAGAGTGGCATTTGTTAGGACTATTTAACAAATACAATTAAGCCGTTTACTCAGAAATCATTATTTAATAATAGTTACAGTTATTTTAAAATATTTATATATTTAAGGTAAACGGCGATGTTTGAAAACAAATACAAAATGGTAGGTTATGTTTTTTACTGCAACATGATCATATTATTTATTGCAAAATAAGATCGCAATATTGTATGAATGCACCCTAGTGGAGAAATAATGAAACACATCAAACTGTATATTATAATCAACATTATAGGTTATTCGTTTACTTTTTTAGTAAACAGTTCAGTAAAATCACGGAACCTGTTCATTATTTGCTATATTCAATGTATTTGTTGTAGAAAAATAGTGCTCTGATCTGTTCACAATATTAGAAAGAACGAGTTTTCTTTATCACAAAAGCAGGAGCTGGTAAAGAGAAATCGATAAAGAGCGAGATGAAACACGACTGTCATTGAATGTAAAACAAAATTCATTGAAACGTGATTGGTTATTGGCTACCATTTGGGGCATGAGTTAAATAGTCACTGTAAGAATAAGTTGTTTATATGCTAACTACCCATATCTCTCCACTAGCATTGTGGTTAGTATTTATCCATTAAAACAGAGGTTCGGTGTTCGACCACTAAGCTCCGTTGTACACATTCTATCTGTGAATCATGTTCTGGTACACTCCATTCATCATATTCTAATAGTGACAAAGTGAAATTTCTTTATTTTTCCCTGCTTCTGCGCCGTACATTTTCATGTGGAGTAAATATGCTCCCTTGCGAGAGCTACGTCTTCTTCTTCTTCTTCTTCTTCTTCTTCTTCTTCTTCTTCACTTCCTGGTTTAGGCAAGAGTTGCCTGTTCCGTCTTCACTAATAGATCTAAGACCATCTCTTCCGAGGACGTCCGACATCTCTTCTTCCTCTTGGAAAATATTGGAAGATTTTATTTCGTAATCTACTTTCTTCCATTCTTTTCTACATGTTCTTTTCCATTGTATCTTGTTGTTAAATATCTTTTCTTTTATGGAGTAGATCTGCAGTTCTTCACGGATATCCTCGTTTCTTATCTGGTCCATTCTAGTGCAGCCTTTTAATCTTCTTAAAAATTTCATCTCGGCTGCTTGGATTTACTTTCTTGTCGATACTGCGAGAGCTACTAAAACAAGATAATTCAGTTACACTTATTTCCCTCAGGATAGGCATGTGTTGAGAGCTTATGTCGGCGCGGCCATGAAGCTTTGCGTTTATGGTGCCATTTAGTTACCTCAAATCATTTTAGAGTTTTTCTTTTTAAAAACTTTGTATCAATATTTATGGACAGACTAACATTCTCGGTACTTATAACATATTGATTTCTGGTTTGAGCATTTTTTTAGAGATGTCTAAATGGAGAAGATGTACCGGTAAAATGGAAAATTGGGTTGATATCAGTCATTCATAAGAAAGTAAGAAAGGACGAGTGCAATAATTATAGAGGAATCACCGTAATGAATGTTTTTTAGCCGTATATATGGAAAAATAATCAAATGCTATTTGGAAGAAAATTATAAAGATAAGGAGAATAAAGTACAAGCAGGCTTTAGGTCTGAGAGATCTACAATTGATCACATATTTGTGGTAAAACAATTGATTAAAAAGACGAATAATAACAACCAACAAGTTCATTTCACATTTGTGGATTTAGAAAAGGCATATGACACTGTACCTTTGCAAAAGTTGTGAGAAGCATTAGAAGATATGGCCATAAACCATACAATTATTAATGCAATAAAAAAATTGTTTAAAAATGCAGTATCTAAAATTAAAATTGGAAAATATATATCAGAAGAAATTAAAGTAACAAAAGGCCTTCGTCAAGGTTGTAGTATATCACCAACATTATTTAATATATTTATACATAAAGCACTGTCAAACTGGAACAAAAGATGTTCAGGAATGGGAGTACCAATTGGAGATGGATCAACAGACACAATATATACACTGTTATTTGCGGATTACCGGATAATAATTGCTCAAGAATATGAAGACATGGAGTTTATGTTCAGAAAATTATTGGACGAATACGATAACTGGGGTTTGAAAATAAATTTAGAAAACAACATTTTATATGGGATGTGGAGCTGAAACCGAAGATTTGACATTAGAAGATGAAAAGGGGTATATTAGAGGATATGAAGAATTTGAGTATCTGGGGGTAAAATTAGATAAAGAGGACAAACAATAAAGTGATATTAACAGAATAAATAAAGGTAGAGCAATAACAGCAATGATGAATGGAGTCTTATGGAACAGACATATAACCAGAAAAATAAGTTACAAATATGTAATTCAATAGTGAGAAGTACTGTCACATATGGAGCTGAAGTTTGGAAATTCAACAAAGAACAAAAACTTATGTCGATGGAAATGGATTTCTTGAGCAGAGCAGCAAGATGTTCAAAATTAGACAAAATACGAAATACTGCCATAAGAAAAAAAAATGAATATTGGTTATTCAATAGTAGATTATATACGGTATAAGCAATTAAATTGGTATGGGCACGTACGACGAATGCGAGAAGAAAGATTACCCAGGAAAACATTGGAATGGTGTCAACCTGGAAGAAGGAGGAGAGGAAGACCTCGAAACTGGAATTGGAATGAGAGCAAGAGGATTGGTGGATATGGATTGGATGGAGAGAGATGAGTGGAGAAGAAAACTAAAATTTTAGGCACTGAAAGATGTGTAAATATTAAACTTCTATATATAAATAAATAAATTTCTGGTTTCTTTATAATTAAATTATTATTATTTTATTAATATTACTGTTATTATTATTGTGATTATTGTTATTATTATTATTATTATTATGGTCTTTATAGGAAGCCAGATATAATAAGAAGAGTTAAGTCCCGTAGACTGCGATGGGCAGGACATGTGACACGAATGGGGAATTAAAAACATGCGTGGAAGCTTCTTGTAGGAAAACCAGAGGGAAAATGTCCAGGTGGGAGAATAATATTAAGTATGATTTGAGGGAATTAGATTACACAGGGAATGATTGGTGAACATTAGCTCAGGATAGTGATGTATGGGAGATCTTATGTCCTTGCGGTCATGAACCTACGTGTTCCATAGTGCCAGTGAGTTATTATTATTGTTGTTATTATTATTATTATTATTATTATTATTATTATTATTATTATTATTATTATTAATCTAGAAATGCTATATGTTGTATAATTGTTCTGTACTTCTCGTTTAAATTTTTCACTTTATGGCATGCATGTGTAGTAACAGCAGGCTTTGCAGCCGTAGAGGGGCAAGAACTATTTGCGTAATAATGTTGTGTGTTGTATAACTGGCAGGAGCATTAACATGCCTGGAGCTCACACGGTCCCGAGAGTAGCACAGTTTCCTGAACATTCCCAGCTGAATGTTCATTTTAATTTTTAATATTCCAATAGCATAATACAACACTGTCATAATAAATACATTTTTCATTATCACCATCATCAAAACACCTTTCATTAGAGTACTACTGTTAACACTATTATTTTTATAACTTTTTTAACATACCGAGAATGTTCCATTCCATTTCATTAACTTAGTTTAACCTTCCACCTTATAGGTACTTTTTATAAGACACTTTCCACCCGGGCCTTACAGTGGCACGACCTGTCGGGAGAGGGATTTTAAAATATGAATCACATACATACTTTTTTACTACACAAAGGCATGGAAGGTCTTCCCGAATGAGTGATGAGCTCAATGTCAGAGCCACCTCTAAGACAACACAGCATGAAAACGAAACACACCATTTACGCTAAACATGGCGAATATGTTACTGGCAAGCTGTCGATAAGTTATTTTAATATTAATAAATAATAATTTAATGTATATTGGGCATAGTAAAGTAAATAAAAATAATAAGGACTTTATTAGACTAAAAGTAAGATACATACAATGTTATTTACAAATATGGGTCGCACGGGCAGTAAGCCGTACGTGCTGTTGACAGTCCGTTACAATAAGTTAATGTTTGGTAATAAACTAATAATATAACTTATAAAAAACACAATAATATTACAATTAGATAACAATACAAGCACATTATACATTAACTTGGTTATGTAGAATTATTAAGAATTAATGGTATTGCAATTTGTTAACATATTTATTTATGCATGAATGAGTGTTGTTCTTATTTTCCGCGTTTTGTCCAGACATTTACCCAAGTTTATCCAATTTTCTGGGCTTATCATTAACTCGTAGCATGCCAATCTTTCACGATTTGAATTTAGAAATCTTTCCGGTAATACATTAAATGCTGGAATTCGCTATACAGAAAAATAAAAAAAATACATAAGAACATCAAAAAAGAGGAAAAAAGGAGATTATGGACAGAATGGGGTCCCAAAATATGAGGGGAAAAAATATAGAAAATTGCCCCTAGTCTCAATTTCAGGTAACTTATCACTCATAGGTTTCTTCAGAGAGCTCTAATTTGTCCTACAAAGAAAAGAAGACAAGGTTGCAGCTAAAAATCCTATGCTTACGTATTGTTCTTTTTATTATAATCATTTAGTTATTATTGCATTTTATTTTCATACTTTTCATTATTATTATTATTATTATTATTATTATTATTATTATTATTATTATTATTATTATTATTATTATTATTATTGCTGCAGTATCCTCACTATCCTCATTATTATCAGTGTTATAATTTGTATTATAATTAGGGCTATTATCATTAAACATAGGCAGCTCCGTGGCGCAAACGGTTAGACGCTCACCTCTCACCGCTGGGTCCCGACATCGAGTTTCGGTCACTCCGTGGGTTTCGCGTGGATGAAACGGAACTTGGGCAGGTTTTTCTCTCGTTTTCCCTTGCCACAATTTCATTCCGCCATTTCTCCACTCTTATCTCATCCATTTCGTTTCATTTCATTCATCTGCCCCTGTGATGGTGCGTCAAAGCGTGGTCGGCCGGCAGTCTTGTCATTCACAGACCTTTATATAAGGGGCCTCATCTCAACTCATCCCTTGACCCGGCCCTGAGTTGGACACGAGTTGAGAATATTATAATATATTGTTATTATTATTATTATTATTATTATTATTATTATTATTATTATTATTATTATCATCATCATCATTAAACATATTCTGTCATTATTGTCAATATACTTGCAATTAATATCATTATTGCCAATAAATAATAATAATAATAATAATAATAATAATAATAATAATAGCTTTATTTTACCTGGCAGAGTTAAGGCCTTAAGGCCTTGTCTACCACTCAACCAGGTTAAAAAAAATACAAACAAAAAAAATAGTCTTAAATCTAAATTACTATATATATATATATATATATATATATAATAAGAGTATAATTACTATATATATATAATATATATATATATATATATATATATAATAATAATAATAATAATATATATATATAAATATATATATAATAAGAGTATAATAATGGAGAGTATAATACATATATAAGAAAAATAAATGTTTGAATTGGATTCGCCTGGTAGTGTAATGGATATCACACTGAGGTACAGACTCAGAGATCCGGGTTCGAATCCCGTCCAGGCATTTATTTTTCTTATCATACCATATTAAGCTTGCATTGCTCAATGTTAAAGATTTAATTATAACATCGATAAAGCGTCACTGCTATAAAGTAAAATAAATATTCTCTTTAATTTGCTTACTTGATATAGTCAGCTACTAGATGGCAGTGAAGACAGTGTTCTCGCGACATCTAGTAATAATGGAGAGTATAATACATATATAAGAAAAATAAATGTTTGAATTGGATTCGTCTGGTAGTGTAATGGATATCACACTGAGGTATAGACTCAGAGATCCGGGTTCGAATCCCGTCCAGGCATTTATTTTTCTTATCATACCATATATATATATATATATATATATATATATAAACGATTACAAGTTATGAATACAATACAATTAATATTTATAATGTATTTTGATTTACTCTAAATTTAACGAATGAAATATATAATATGTACAATATATATAAAAAACGAGGAAAAGATTAATGACATAGTATAAAATTAAATAAATAGAAAACAATTAATTATTAGACAACAGGTAACTGTATAAGCGTGACTTAAAGGTACCAAGTGTGCGGCAACCCCTGATATCTTGAGGAAGGAGATTCCAGGAGCGGGCAGAGGCTACTGTGTAGGAAGTAGAATAGGAGGAAGTGCTATGAAGAGGAATTGTTAGCAGACTGCTATCTTGTGATCTAGTGTCAATATTATGGTAAGAGGATAACTTCTCAAATCTGGACGCCAGGTAAGTAGGGATGTAGGAATTCAGAAGCTTGAAAAGTAGTGAAAGAGAGTGCAATTTACGTCTGTCAGTAAGACGGAGCCAAGAGAGGTTATTAAAGTGTTCGGAAATATGGTCATAACGGCGGATATTGAAAATGAATCGAACGCAAGCATTATGAACACGCTGCAGTCTCTGCGACAAGTCATAGTTTAGATCATTATATATAATGTCACAATAATCGAAGTGTGGTAACACAAGATTCTGCAATATTATATGCTAAAATTTTTGATTACTAATTTACTGATTCTATCGAACCCGAGGTTCATAGCCGCGCGAGATAAGCTCTCCTTACAACCTTACCCAGAGCTAATGTTTTCCATTCGTCCCTGTACAATCCACGTCTTCCCAAACAATGACTAATGTTATTCTCCCAGCTCATATTTGACCTGTCTACGGGGGAGGGTCTTTCTCTCTGTCTTTCCTACAAAAAGTTTCATGCCTGTCTTTCATTCCCCATTCTTGAAATATGGCCTGCCATTCATAGACTACGAGACTTAACTGTTCTTATATTATAGTTATTGCAACTATTATTATTATTATTATTATTATATTATTATTATTATTATTATTATTGCAACTGTTATTATCATTATTATTATTTTTTTTTATTATTATTATTATTATTATTATTATTATTATTATTATTATTATTATTATTATTATTATTATTATTATTGCAACTGTTTTCATTATTATTATTATTAACATTTCACGTTATCTTTTGTTACATATTTAGTTATTTACAAACCCTTAAGATGTTACTGTTTTGGTGGTATTTCTTTATGTTGTAGATTCCCTTTGTTTATGAACTTTGTTAAATAACAGCGAAGATCAGAGTGGAAGCCTGCGGCTGATGTGAGACATCTAATTACATTTTATCACAAGTGTTACCAACGTATGTCGATGTATTTACCGCGTGCACAAAGTGAAACGCGAAATTGTTTCCTCGTATCACATGATTTAAAGTGAATACAGCGTAAATTGTAGATCGTCAAGCGCTTGTCAGACACTTTTTATACAATGTGTGATAATTGCATTTCCCTATATATATATATATAATATATATATATATATATATATATATATATATATATATATATATATATATATTAATGATCTTCTATTTATTAACGCTTTAATAGTGTTTTAACCAGGAAATTCTAAAAAAAAACTCAAGGAGCCTTTCTAGTATTAAGTAATAAGTAGTTAGTGTTAGGGAATATTCTTGAGCCTTCTTATACGTCGACCAGAGGTTCTCTTTTCTTTAAGGACCTTTGGAATAGGTTTTGTAACATTATTATTATTTGGTCATTCTATATGGGCCAATAATAATAACTAACTAACTCACTGGCACTATCGAACCCGTAGGTACATGGCCGCGCGGACATAAGCTCTCCATACATCCCTATCCTGAGCTAATGTTTTCCAATCATTCCCTGTATAATCTACTTCCCTCAAATCATAGTTAATGTTATTCTCCCACCTCATTCTTGGTCTACCAACTGGGCGTTTTCCCTCTGGCTTTCCTACAAGAAGCTTCCATGCAAGTCTTTCATTCCCCATACGTGCAACATGTCCTGCCCATCGCAGTCTACGAGATTTGACTGTTCTTAATATTTCTGGCTTCCTATAAAGACCATGTAGTTCATGGTTACGAAGTCTTCTCCATTCACCTGTCTGTTCATCTATCTTTGGTCCAAAAATCCTCATAAGAACTTTATTCTAAAAAAAATTCGTAATCTAATTTCCTCCCTTAAAGTAAGAGTCCATGTTTTGCACCCATATAATATAACTGGTAGAATAATAGTTTTATATATTTTCAGTTTAACGTTTTTTTGAAAAGAGTTGGGACATCAAGAGTCTCTGCAATGCATAATAGTACGCATTTCCAGAATTGAGCCTATGTTTAATTGCTTTGTGCATAATAATAATAATAATAATAATAATAATAATAAGTATTAAGCCCAAACGGTCCCCGAAATCACATAGCCATCGCAATCATCATAATTCATATTCATCTTACTTAAGCTTAGAATTAGGGACTCTCCTGGCGCACCACTATCATCATCCAGCATATCATCGGGGCAACGTAATCTCGCCTTCCAGGCGCCCCAACATCAGAAGTGGGTTACAAGTACGCCATGCCAGGAGAGAACACCAGGAATGTCGAACGACAACCTGGGGCCTTTGCCATACGAAAAAGAACATTATAAACCCAAATGACACTATTAGAAGATAACAGACGATTTATAGTAAGACTTAGGACAGCATGAAATTCGTTAAATAAATAGACGGCAAGAAGACATTCCAAATCTACGCCTAAAGTGTTAGACAAAATAATCATCCCAACAATCAAATTTACCTGCCAACCGGAACACTTAATAAATATTAAATATTAATGGCACATAATTATTGTAGGAACATCAACATCAAAACAGCTCAGTAACAGATCTCTGTAATCAGTGTGCAAATGTAATAAAATTACTTCGATATAATAACCTCAGGGGCATGGGTTTGGGAAGTGACCGTGGTATAAGGAATAATACTAATATTTTTCTCGACCCCAGCTGTCGACTTTTCGACCAACACATTCATAAATAAATATTTTAAGTTATGTAACGGAAACGTCATTATGCATTAATTTTGGACTATTTTTAAAATAATATACGAACAATAGGAGATTTATTGGTTATACGGTAGCTTGGTTAAGCCATATTTAAAAATAAAAAATAACGCGTCATTTGACACTTGTATACTATTTATACTATTTAAATTTGCATTTGGCCTATAATTATGTGTACGGGAATATATATCCCTTCCTCTTTTTCTCTCACTCCAACCGTCAATGTTCTATGTCGAGGCATAATGGAAGTAGGTGCGAATATGTAAATATAATAATGTAATGAAATTACTGAAACAAAGATTAGACAGGGTTTAATTTAAACTAGTGGTCGCCCAGTGCTCGAAATTGGACCACAATTCACTAAATTTTTAAGTATGACACAAATATCTCATCGTACATTACTTTTCGATTTATTTTAAAAATACCAACGAAAGGATATATGTGGTGTGGCTTGGCTAAGCCATATTTAAAAAAAACCATTAACGCGTCATTTGACATTTGTATGCTATTTATACTATTTAAATTTGCATTTGGCCTATAATTATGTGTGAGGGAATATATATCCCTTTCTCTTTGTCTCTTCGCTCCGTCCCGTCATTGTTCTATGTCGAGGCATAATGGAAGTAGGTGCGAATATGCAAATGTAAAAAAAAAATGTAATGAAATTACTGAAACAAAGATTAGACAGGGTTTAATTTAAATTTAAATAATAGAATGTACTCACTTTTTTAAATCACTAATAATATCATCATCATCATCATGGACAATTTCGTTTTAGGTCATGTGGCCTGTACGGTAAACCTAGCGAAGATAGTCTTGATCTTTCCACCGATGTTTTGGTCTTCCTTGGTCCCTATGTCCAGTTGTCATTCCAGTCTTTGCTTAAGTTTCTTCGAATAGTAGGAAGTCCCCATGGGTTGGTTACCAGCCATCCACAGAGCAAGACTAATGGTAGGGCTGCTACCTTATAGCCTCTAGTCAGGCGTTCAAAATGTGGAATTTCCTCCATATTTGATGGAACGGTTATACCGCCATGACTCGGTCCCCATTACCTCATTAGTTAAAAGCAGGGTGTACCACGTGCAGGTGAGGTTGAGAATTAAGTAGGAGAGGTTATAGAATGCACATAACTACCTCTTACACCCCAGGGACGATAGGAAACCATTAGAGACAATTTATTTAATCTTATTTGATTAAATTTATTTGTAACACATTATACATACATTTTATTTTTCTGCACTCCTTCTCTATATGAACTTTAATTATGCCAAATATCACACTTCTCCGTGCACGCAATATGCTTAAAAAGGGATACAAAGTTTTTCCTTCATGTATTAATATATAGATGATAATAATAATAATAATTTTCTTCTTCTTCTTCTTCATGAAATTAGGCCTTTTGACCTATTTTCACATCAAGTGGGATTTAATGAATCCTCCCATCTAGTAAATGGGCGTCCAACATTTCTATGTCCTATTGGTTTGTACTTTGGTAACAGCTGAGGGATTCTATCTGTAGGCATTTTCTCTTGACATGTTCATACCAGTTGTTTCTCATCTTGTCAATTCTATTTGTTAAATTTAAAATATTTAAGTCCTTCCTAATATCCTCACTTCTTTTCTTGTCCAAAATTGTCACACCCGCTACTGAACGTTGGAACTTCATTTCTGCAGTTTCTATTTTCCTTCTGTCTGAGCGATTAAGAGTCCAATTTTCACTTGCATATATTAAGACAGACACTGCCATAATTTTGTAAAATTTTAGTTGTGTGCTCCTCAAAGTTCTATTTTTCAGTGTCCGTCTTATAGCGCCACACATTCTGTAAAATCTATTTAATTTAATATTACTATCTTCCTTCTGGCAGTATGATACGTTGCATCCTAAATAATTAAAATTATTCACCTGTTGTATTATACTGTTATTAATACTGATTTTACACCTCATATGGTCTTTCCCGTTGAATGCCATTACTTTTGATTCACTTTCAGAGATTGTCATATTGAATGTATTTGCTATTTCGTTTAATTTATATGCTGTATATTTGTAAATTGTCTTCTGAAGAGCTAAGGATTGTCTGATCGAATAATAATAATAATAATAATAATAATGTTGAGTGATTCCGGGTTATGTGGCCGTGGTCCATAGTTGGTGTTGATACCAGACGTTTCGCCCTCAACTGCGGAGGGCATCTTCAGTGGCGAGTGCTTCTATGCGTGTTTCCTGGTCGGAAGATCTACTTAGAATGAGCGCTGTGGACGTAGAGGACGTTGTATTAGTGGGGGGTGCAGGGTGAGTGGGCGTGGCTCTTGCTGATTGGCTAATAGTCGTCTCCTTGTTGTCACTGGTGTTAATGCATTTATTTTCTAGTGTATGAAACCAGGCCTTAGACAGTTTGATACCTTCTTCTTTTCTGTTAATATTTCCCTTATGCTTGTGTATTTCTATAGCCTCTCGGTATAATCTAGGGAAATAGTAGGAAGTTGTGGCTAAAACTTGTGTATCGTCGAATAGAATCTGGTGTCCATTCGTAATGGCATGTTCTGCTACAGCTGATTTATCCATTTCTCCTTGTCTGCAGTTTCTTTTATGTTCTGATAAACGGTGGCTATACTTCTTTTCGTGGTCCCTATATATGATTTACCACACGAACAAGGAAGTCGATATACGCCGCAAGTGGAGAGAGGCGGCCGAGGATCCTTAGCTGAGCGAAGGCAGTCTTCTATTTTTCTTGTAGGTCTGTAAACTGTTTTTATGTTGTATTTTCGTAGGAGTTTTCCGATACGATCTGTGACTCTTTGTACATATGGTAAGTAGGCTATGCTGGTTGAGGGTGTGTTATCCATTCTGACGTGCTGTCTTCGTGGATGTATGGTTTGTCTTATTTCCTTGGATGTGTAGCCATTTTTCTGGAAACAATTGAACAGATGGTGTGTGTTCTTGTTTAAGGTGTTGTGGTTGGCATAACTTAGTCGCTCTGTCGAACAGTGTCTTAATGACACCTCGCTTTTGTCTTGGATGGTGGTTAGAGTCTTTCTGCAGATATCGGTCTGTGTGTGTAGGTTTTCTGTAAACTGTATGTTGAATTTCCCCATTGCCAGTCCTTATTATTTGAACATCCAGGAAAGGAAGTCTTCCATTATCTTCTTTTTCCATTGTAAACTGTATTTTGTCGTGTCTGCTGTTAAGGTGTTGAAGGAAACGTTCCAATTCTTCACTGCCATGTCTCCATACTACGAATGTGTCATCAACATAGCGAAACCAATGTTCTGGAGACTTGGGAGCTGTTTTTAGTGCTTCTTCTTCGAATTTCTCCATGAAAAAATTCGCTACTACTGGGCTTAGAGGACTGCCCATGGCTACTCCGTCGGTCTGTTCATAGTAGCTGTTGTTCCATTGGAAGTAAGTAGTAGTTAGTACATGCCTGAATAAATTGGATATTTCTTCTGTGAAAATCTGTCTAATGTAGTCCATGGTCTCATTTACCGGCACCATGGTGAAAAGGGAAACCACATCGAAGCTAACCAGTATATCTTGAGATGTTACGTTCCAATGGAACAACAGCTACTATGAACAGACCGACGGAGTAGCCATGGGCAGTCCTCTAAGCCCAGTAGTAGCGAATTTTTTCATGGAGAAATTCGAAGAAGAAGCACTAAAAACAGCTCCCAAGTCTCCAGAACATTGGTTTCGCTATGTTGATGACACATTCGTAGTATGGAGACATGGCAGTGAAGAATTGGAACGTTTCCTTCAACACCTTAACAGCAGACACAACAAAATACAGTTCACAATGGAAAAAGAAGATAATGGAAGACTTCCTTTCCTGGATGTTCAAATAATAAGGACTGGCAATGGGGAAATTCAACATACAGTTTACAGAAAACCTACACACACAGACCGATATCTGCAGAAAGACTCTAACCACCATCCAAGACAAAAGCGAGGTGTCATTAAGACACTGTTCGACAGAGCGACTAAGTTATGCCAACCACAACACCTTAAACAAGAACAACACCATCTGTTCAATTGTTTCCAGAAAAATGGCTACACATCCAAGGAAATAAGACAAACCATACATCCACGAAGACAGCACGTCAGAATGGATAACACACCCTCAACCAGCATAGCCTACTTACCATATGTACAAAGAGTCACAGATCGTATCGGAAAACTCCTACGAAAATACAACATAAAAACAGTTTACAGACCTACAAGAAAAATAGAAGACTGCCTTCGCTCAGCTAAGGATCCTCGGCCACCTCTCTCCACTTGCGGCGTATATCGACTTCCTTGTTCGTGTGGTAAATCATATATAGGGACCACGAAAAGAAGTATAGCCACCCGTTTATCAGAACATAAAAGAAACTGCAGACAAGGAGAAATGGATAAATCAGCTGTAGCAGAACATGCCATTACGAATGGACACCAGATTCTATTCGACGATACACAAGTTTTAGCCACAACGTCCTACTATTTCCCTAGATTATACCGAGAGGCTATAGAAATACACAAGCATAAGGGAAATATTAACAGAAAAGAAGAAGGTATCAAACTGTCTAAGGCCTGGTTTCATACACTAGAAAATAAATGCATTAACACCAGTGACAACAAGGAGACGACTATTAGCCAATCAGCAAGAGCCACGCCCACTCACCCTGCACCCCCCACTAATACAACGTCCTCTACGTCCACAGCGCTCATTCTAAGTAGATCTTCCGACCAGGAAACACGCATAGAAGCACTCGCCACTGAAGATGCCCTCCGCAGTTGAGGAGGAAACGTCTGGTATCAACACCAACTATGGACCACGGCCACATAACCCGGAATCACTCAACATTACGATTACCGGCCGTGAAAGCCTGCATTCAACTAATAATAATAATAATAATAATAATAATAATAATAATAATAATAATAATACTTACTTACTTAATACTTAATACAGGCTTTCCACTTTTTACAGCAGTTTGCCCTTGATTCCTGCTTTCCAGAGATTCCTATCTTCCCATTGACATCTTCCATACCCCTCTTTATCATGGCATCATATATTCCCTCATACCATGCTCTTCTACTTCTTCCCCTCTTCCTTCTGCCTGGTACCATCCAATCCAACAACTGTTTAGGCCACTGTCTTCCGACATCCGTTGTACATGTCCATACCATTGTAGAGCTCTCTTTGTTATCCTATCGATAACAGTTTCTTGTGCACCCATTTCTTGTCTGATATATGTATTTCGAATATGTTGTAGCCTGGATATTCTCATACTTCTCCGTAATCCATCCATTTCTGTCGCCAAGATTCTTTTCTGCGTCCTTTCATTTATTGTCCAGCTTTCTGATCCATATGTAAGTATACTTTCTATTATTGTCTGTATAATCTCTTTTTTTTGTTTTTCTGGTCAAATGTCTATTCCATAAAATACCATTCAGGGATCTAATCGCCTTCCTTGCACAATTACTCTGTTAATAATATCTTTTTCACAAGTACCAGATTGATCTATTATAGATCCAAGATATTTAAATTCTTCAACACATTTAATTATCATACTATTTATTTGCAGTCTTCTGAATTTCCTCCGATTACCATATATTCTGTTTTAATATAATTTATCTTCAGTCCACCTACCTCAAATGCATCGACCAACTTTCTGATCATATATTCTATATCTTCTTTATCTTGTCCTATTATAATCTGATCATCAGCGAATAATAAATTGTGCAGTAAATGGCCATTAATGTTGATTCCCATTCCCCTACATGACTTATTCCATTTCATTAATACATCTTCTAAATATATCTTGAACAATGTTGGTGACATCCCGCATCCTTGTCTTAAACCTTTTTGTTATATCAAATCCTGAGGATACTCTATTTCCAACCTTAATACTCGTACTTGCTTTACAATCATACATTCTTTTTATAAAATGTACAAGAGATTTAGGTACTGAATTATATATTGAATTGATAAGTTGGTGGTTGAAATTTTCTGCTATATTTAAATATTTAGGAATCAAAGTTATGTTGAGGGAATTTACTTTGGTAATATCGAGTTCTTAACCATCCTGTGGTTTAAGATAAGTTTGTCTGCTGGTTTATCTGCTTCGTGTTTATCGTTAATAATTTCAATTGAGTGACGTCATGAATTGATTTATCTCTCGAGTTTGGTTTGCACGTTGTGGTGGCAACCCTGCGTCCTCTGTAACTTCAATCAAAGAAAGTAACTTGTGTTCATACAACAGCGGCATATGGAACTACAACACTTTAGCAAGATTGTCAATGTTTTCAGCGATTTCAATACTTCATCATGCCGAAGAAATATAACTCTTTTAGTGGGAAAGTAATGCACTAACTACCCAGCAATCACAAAAACATATCATTTTAAATTAGTGATAACTAGGGCTCGGACATGAGGTTAGATTAAGTGCACTCTTACTATACATACTATTGCTTGATGAGAGAGTGGTAGGGAGAGTAGTAGCAACATTCTGACTAGTATAGTATTTGTGCTGTACTGTTTATAGGAGGTATAGGCAGGTAATGAAATAAATAGCTAATTGTGGATTACAAGTTTATTTTGTTGCGTAAAATATGTTTTTATCTTTTTTAAATTAAACGCTACAGTAAAACAAAAAGTTGAAGAAATTTATAATTTCCTTACATTAATTCTCTTTGTGCATCTATAAATACAATGCTGCATACAGTATTACAAAAAAATAACGAGTTCATTATTTCTGCACAATTATTTCTTCATACAGTTTTAAATAAAGAAGTAACACAAAAAAGTATGTACACTGTGCATAATACAGTAAAAACTTGTTCAAAGCGGAACCGCATGGGACTAATTTTTTTCCATATTAGACAAAATTCCGCATTAAAAAAACTAAAACATTAATAATATTCGATTACAGAGTACCTTATATGTCTTTTTAAGTATTTTGGATTAATTGTAGTTCCGCTGCCTTTGAAAAGTGAAGTATAGTATGTAAAGTGACTTCCACGGTAACGCCCGAAAAAAGTCCTGTTTCGTCAGCGTTAAAAATGTCTCGTAGGCGCGTATCCTGAAATTAAAATATGATAATAATTCTTCTACCCCCTTCAACTCTACATTACACAATTTACAAAATATTTTATCTTCTTTTAGGCAAAAATACTCACGTACAAATGAATTCATCTTGTGTGTGTTTGTTTTCGGCGTGTTGTAATCACACATGAGATCGTGTTGATCGGTATTATGACTTGACTGCATGCTATACTTGTAGGGTTGAATTTATAAACGCATTAGTCCGTAAAAGGCATTATCTGCTGAGAAAGTTTTATCCTAATACATTTTGCTTACTCAGAAATCTATTCATGCGATAATAATTCTAAGCTACCTGACGAGGTAACTTAAGATCATAGCTCAAGATAGAAACTTGTCGGGAGAATACCGAAGGGAACCGATGGTAACCGATGTAGTTTGAAATCTTGACACTTTATCCAAGATATCGGACCTTGAAGACTTCGATCATGTTTTTGGTATACGCGGAGAAGAGGAATTTGATAGAGTCTACCAAAGAATTCAACTGGAAGAACAGGAGAATCGGCGTAATATTGCGTGACGCAGACGTCGTTGTATACGGTATTATTTGCGGGACGCAAGCGTAAATGCGTTCCTCTATAGCAGACGAAAATAACGGAAGTGGTTTTATCGCTGAGAATTCTGGGTAATTCGTTGCCAATATTACCAAAACGTCGACTTTCACGCATGACCGGTAAGTCGGCCGTTAATTAGATCTCAGAAATTGCTCACGGTGAGTCAGCTCACCAGTGATTGGAAGTAATATGAGTAGAGACTAATGTATTTGCATGCGGCCCTTAGCAGCACAGCAAAGACGCCAGTGATTGTGACATTGCGCACGGGACAGGACTAACTACCTGTGTAGTCAACTGTTTGAAAGCGACACGGTAATGAAAAGGCAATGAAGTCCGAGCACTAGTGATAACATTTTAATCGCAATTAATTAATTAATTATTCCGCTGATAGAGAGAAAAAATTGAATCTGGGACAAAATTTGCACACAATATCTTCGTCTTTATGCGATGGTTCTACCTGGAGTTCTGGGGATCTTGAGTTAAAAGCTTAGCTAATGAACAAATTTTAGTCACTCTGCCCAATATGTAAACTACGATTGAGTCTAGTACGATAAAGGAATTAGATTAATGGGAGGTTCTGTGTTATTATTATTTCAAATTATTATAATAATTTCAAAATATCAATAAGTAAAACGAAAATCTTAGCTTTTAAGGGATCAGATATCGTAAGAGCTAAAATAATTCTGGAGAGGAAACCTATTGAACAAGTGAACCATTTTAAATACCTGGGTTATGAAATCTCCTATTTTATAAATGAAGATCTGTTTAACAAACTTAATGAATTTAATTATATATGTGGCACAATTAAAAGAATAGGTATTTAAAAACACAAGATCGGAAACAAAACTAAAATTTTATAAAGCAGTGGCAGTCCCCTTACTATTGAAGGCTAGTGCATTTTGGATTTTAACAGAAAGAGAAGAGAAGATCATAGAAGGAGCTGAAATGAGATTTCTGATAAGAGTGACTGGCTGCAAACTTCTAGATAAAAGAAGAAGTGAAGATATTAGAAATGAGCTAAATAAGTTTAAACTTTTAGATAAAATAATCTAGAAAAAACTGGAACGAACATGTTCAAAAAATGAAAGATGATCGCATTCCAAAAATTATACTTAATTACAAATCAAAAGGAGACAGGAATATTGGTAGACCGAAAAAGTGATGGATTCAACTTTCTGAATGAGAATCTATGGGACCGGAACAAGCCTCATGAGCTTAATATGTGATTGTTGATTATTATTATTATTATTATTATTATTATTATTATTATTATTATTATTATTATTATTATTATGTATTATTACATAACAGCAATGATAAGTGGTGTTCTATGGAACAGATGTATAACCAAGAAAAATAAGTTAACAAATATAATAACAATAACAACCTGTAATTTTATTAAGTAATTGGCTTGGTAAAGAAGTGTAAAATATAAATGAGTAATATACAATTATACATGAAATACGGTTATATATTACATAGTCTGACAAAGTATTACTGTATTGTCACGGGTCCTTTACAAGTATATAAAGTTTCAAGTCGATCCAATGGTTCTAAGAGGGTGAAAATCGTGTTCAAAGAATCCGTTATATAGATACAAAGACACGTTTTTTTTATTTTCTGATGATTCTGGCCAGGATTTTAGAAACAAATAATGAAATTATTGTATTGTCACGGATCTTTTACAAGTATACAAAGTTTCAAGTCGATCCAATGATTTCAAGTGGGTGAAAATCGCGTTGAAAGATTCCGTTACATAGATAGATAGATAGATAGATAGATAGATAGATAGATAGATAGATAGATAGATAGATAGATAGATAGATAGATAGATAGATAGATAGATAGATAGATAGATAGATAGATAGATAGATAGATAGATAGATAGATAGATAGATAGATAGATAGATAGATAGATAGATACATACATACATAGATAGATACAGGTCAAGCTAATATAAAGCGTGTAAAAATTAACTTCGCCGACCCTCAACCAATTTTGAAATACACAGATTGGTAATCACTAAAGAAAAAGAAAAACAATGTATTTGAGGAAGTATGTCTTTGTTTATTTATACACTGAGTTGAGATTTATATGACGTCATGGTGACGTATGAACCTCCATGACACATGAATGCTGTATTTTATAGCTCCGGACATGTTCCCATCTTTCATTCCAATGTATCTTCAATTTTTCTCGAGACTTCGCGACACAAAAAAAAATGTATATACAAAATGACGTCACTGTCTCCGTAAAAGTAGCACACATTTATAGATTTCCATTGTTTAAAATTCCGACTCAAAAAGGATAAGTCTAGTTATATCGAAAGAGGTGCCTCTGGCGGTAATGTTTTATACTAGTATTCGTGAGTTGCGTTGTTCAAATAATGGAGCCAACCTCCAGATTGAGTTTTTTCTTCCTTTTTTTCTTAGTTTTCAAGGAGAATACCGGTTTTTAATTTCGATACCAGGACTCTTTTAACCATAACCATCAATTCACAATAACGCTACAATTAAAAGAGTGAACTTCTATTTAAAACACATGCAAAAAAAACACACAGCCTACTGATTCAATATGCGATGTTATGTTAGATGTTAAAGCCTATATAAATCATCAGCAGCAGTGTCAAGGATTAGACCTTATGGTCTGTTCCGATTTCATGTTAGAATTAGTCTGTCCCTCTTTTACTGGGCATTCCTACATTTCTTCGTCTTGTGGTTTGTAATGGAGAATCTGTTTCAGAATTCTGTTATTATCCATTCTATTGATGTGGTCCATCCATTTATCTCTGTATTGTACTATTGTATCTAATTAGTATGAGTATATTTATTTCTCGTCGTATATTTTCATTTCGTTTTCGACCTATTATTCTATAGCCAAGCACACTCCTCAATAACCTAATTTTTTTCTATTCTTCGTTCCTGATTTTCGGTTATGACCCAGTGTTCCGATCGTATAACATTGTTGGAACCGCCATTGTATTATAAAATTTTAAAAGTGTCTCCTTTCTAGTTCCTTTGAGACTTCGTTTCATGGTGCTACACATATAGTTAAATTTATTTATTTATTTATTTAAATATCTTCACTTTTTGTATATGATACATTGTATCCCATGTAATTAAAATTGCTCACTTGTTTTATTATTTTATTCTCTAATTGAATTTTTACTCTTAGTGGCTCATACCCTCGAAAAGCTAATTTTTTTGTTTTTAGAGTAGATATTTTCAAGTTGTATGTTTCACATATTTTATTTGATTTGTAAATTGCCCGTTGTAAGTTATCTTCTGTCTCAGATATCACAACCCGATCGTCTGCAAAAAGTAAAGTATCTAATAAAATATTGTCAATTTTAAAATATCGCTGAGCAACAATTTTTTTTGTCTTAGAAAGAAACATTTGTGATTCTGATAGTATTTTTTTCTCCTGAATTCAAATATGATATCGGTTTTTCTCCATCACGCAAGGTTTACGAGAGACAGGAATTTATAATTTCAAACACTTTAATATTTTCTACATTCGTAACCACACAATATTCGAACATTCGAACTCCCATAGAAAGTAAGAAATGACGATTTTCTTCTATATTTCGCCTGTGGAGCATCTCTCTTGATGGTCCAACAATAATCGGCCAGCATATTAGGATTCCATTTGCCTTGATATCTCTTTTCCATAGCTGAAACCATTTGAGTTAGCTCATTTCGTTTTATTTTACAATCGACAAATGGACGAAAAAAGTTTATTAAAAAAATAATTATTTAAGTCCATTAATTGAAATTGAAATAAAAGAACTGTGGGTGATGGTGAAATTCTGAATACATATTTGAAAACACGATAAAAAAAACTGCATTAATTACAACTATTGGTACTCATGAGACAAAAATCATGTTGGCCAGTGTATTCAGTTAAAACAATTTGCCAATTTATTAAACATAATTCCATTTTAGTTCAGGATGACTAATATATCAGGTACTTATTTTAAAATGTTGCTACATAACCTCAACTGTGACTTACAATGAACTTTATTGATTCTTTTATGTGTTGTTAATATCGAGACAGCTTTGGATCTGATCCGAAGTTACCCATAATCAGGAGTTTTAAGACTTTAAAATCAATTAGAACAAGTGACGAGAAGATAACTGACTGACTGATTTGTAGCAGCATTTAGTGTCGTGCAATGTGCTGCAAACTGGAACTTGTGTGTGTACCTGACAGTCAAATTCCTTTGTTGTGAACTTTAAGAGGC